>OX401418.1:26126217-26471217 GCA_947846245.1 Cerastoderma edule
AAGTATGTGCTGCCGACTGTTTGAGAAATTAATGTAACAAAGAGAAATGCATTGAAGTTGTAATCACTTTTGTTCATATTCTGTAAATACCGACTGCATTTCGTCTATATTAGCAGAAAACAATGACAAAGTTACGTATGAGGAAATACGTTTCAAAAGCGTCTTACTTAGATTCTCTAATTACGTATTCGAACAGGCTTCATCGGCATGGAAATTTCCGCTTTCTGGATATTTCATGTTCTTGAGTAATTAACTTCTTTATCAATATGCATGCTTTTTTCTTTAATATCGGAGAAAAATGTTTGCAGACTGATGTATTTTTGAGCTCGGATTCACGGAAACACCGTTTGCACGCGTGCGTCAATCTTTTATGTCCGCAATCTAGACCAGTTTCAACTTGATTTGTACATTTCTTTTTTTATTAGAGATAAGCACTGTTTTAACGCATTTTAACAAACCTTTAATCACAGTAACAGTAAATTCAAAATTTCAAGAGAAGTTACCTAAACCGACCTATATTGACAGCTGAGTAAAAGGTATTTATTAAAAGATGCCGAAAATCTGTGTTTTCACGAAAACAATTGTGAAGCAATCATTCCCACCTATCAAAGCTTTGTTAGAAAGCCCTCTTTATGGAGACTCGTGGAACTAATCACCGGGGGAATATGTAAGCGTCAAATGATTTGGTGGTCTGATGGGTCTAGGTAACAGTTGGAAAGCATGCCATTGACATGCACGAATGTATGTTTGTTATATTAAGCATTAATATCCAAAGTACACTTATTTATCTAGTAGTTAGTGTTAAGCTAGTCGAAGTATTCAAACATGTATTAGCTGTAAGTCAATATAACAACAATCATTACATAATATGTAATACATTGAAAATCACATGTTTTCGTGAACATGTTTCCGGTCATGTGATTTTTTTATTTATATATTTTGTTTTCGTGAACATGTTTCCGGTCATGTGATTTTCCATGTATTCTTACAATGGATGTGGTATTTCGGTGGTCAAATTTTGAACTATGTAGGGGAGGCTTTATTATAGTCTTGAATCAAACACAAACTCCACCTATTTTGTTATAGGAACTAACAGGATTTTTTATTTGTTACAAGCAAAGCCTGTATATATTAATTATATGTTCATTATTCATCATGTATTTAATATCGTAGGACAGCAAATCTTCGATCCATGACGTCAACTTTAAGTTATATGTGCATGTTCACCCAAAGACACATCCAATTTCTCTTTCTGTTTTTGTATTCAATTTTCAACATGAATGTAAATGTTGTAATATCTCGCAAACCACCCATGTTTCCTTAACTCGTGACCACGCCATTCGAGTATATGGTGCTACTAACGATCATCGCCAACTGTGTAGTACTAGGGCTAGAGGAGCATTTACCAGAGAAAGACAAAACACCTTTAGCCGAACAGTTGGTAAGTACGCTGTGTGTCTGTGTATCTGTGTGTCTGTCCGTGTATCTATGTGTCTGTCCGTGTATCTATGTGTCTGTCTGTGTAGTACTAGGGCTAGAGGAACATTTACCAGAGAAAGACAAAACACCTTTAGCCGAACAGTTGGTAAGTACTCTGCGTGTCTGTGTATCTGTGTGTCTGTCCGTGTATCTATGTGTCTGTCCGTGTATCTATGTGTCTGTCTGTGTAGTACTAGGGCTAGAGGAACATTTACCAGAGAAAGACAAAACACCTTTAGCCGAACAGTTGGTAAGTACGCTGCGTGTCTGTGTATCTGTGTGTCTGTCCGTGTATCTATGTGTCTGTCCGTGTATCTATGTGTCTGTCCGTGTATCTGTATGTCCGTGTATCTGTGTGTCCGTGTACCTGTGTGTCTGTCCGTGTATCTGTGTGTCCGTGTATCTGTGTGTCCGTGTATCTGTGTGTCCGTGTATCTGTGTGTCTGTCCGTGTATCTGTGTGTCTGTCCGTGTATCTGTGTGTCTGTCTGTGTAGTACTAGGGCTAGAGGAGCATTTACCAGAGAAAGACAAAACACCTTTAGCCGAACAGTTGGTAAGTACGCTGCGTGTCTGTGTATCTGTGTATCTATCCGTGTATATGTGTGTCTGTCCGTGTATCTGTGTGTCTGTCCGTGTATCTGTGTGTCTGTCTGTGTAGTACTAGGGCTAGAGGAACATTTACCGGACAAAGACAAAACAACTTTAGCCGAACAGTTGGTAAGTACGCTGTGTGTATGTGTATCTGTGTATCTATCCGTGTATATGTGTGTCTGTCCGTATATCTGTGTGTCTGTCCGTGTATCTGTGTGTCTGTCTGTGTAGTACTAGGGCTAGAGGAACATTTACAGGAGAAAGACAAAACAACTTTAGCCGAACAGTTGGTAAGTACGCTGTTTGTCTGCGTATCTGTGTGTCTGTCCGTGTATCTCTGTGTCTGTCTGTGTAATACTAGGGCTAGAGGAACATTTACCAGGTAAGACAAAACACCTTAAGCCGAACAGTTGGTATGTACGCTGTGTCTGCGTTTATGTGTGTCTGTCTGTGTATCTGTGTGTCTGTCTGTGTAGTACTAAGGTTAGAGGAGCATTTACCAGAGAATGACAGAACAACTTTAGCCGAACAGTTGGTAAGTATGCTGTGTGTCTGTGTATCTGTGTGTCTGTCCGTGTATCTGTGTGTCTGTCCGTGTATCTGTGTGTCTGTCCGTGTATCTGTGTGTCTGTCTGTGTAGTACTAGGGCTAGAGGAGCACTTGTCAGAGAAAGACAAAACACATTTAGCCAAACGGTTGGTAAGTACGCTGTGTGTCTGTGTATCTGTTTGTCTGTCCGTGTATCTGTGTGTCTGTCTATGTAGTACTAGGGCTAGAGGAGCACTTGTCAGAGAAAGACAAAACAACTTTAGCCGAACAGTTGGTAAGTACGCTGTGTGTCTGCGTATCTGTGTGTCTGTCCGTGTATCTCTGTGTCTGTCCGTGTATCTGTGTGTCTGTCCGTGTATCTGTGTGTCTATCCGTGTATCTGTGTGTCTGTCTGTGTAGTACTAGGGCTAGAGGAGCACTTGTCAGAGAAAGACAAAACATCTTAGCCGAACAGTTGGTAAGTACGCTGTGTGTCTGTGTATCTGTGTGTCTGCGTATCTGTGTGTCTGTCTGTGTAGTACTAGGGCTAGAGGAGCATTTACCAGAGAAAGACAAAACACCTTTAGCCGAGCAGTTGGCAAGTACGCTGTGTGTCTGTGTATCTGTTTGTCTGTCCGTGTATCTGTGTGTCTGTCTGTTTGAGTGTCTCTCCGTGTATATGTCTGTCTGTCTATGAAGTACTAGGGCTAGAGAAACATTTACCAGAGAAAGACAAAACAACTTTAGCCGAACAGTTCGTAAGTACGCTGTGTGTCTGTGTATCTGTGTGTCTGTCCCTGTATCTGTGTGTCTGTCTGTGTAGTACTAGGGCTAGAGGAGCATTTACCAGAGAAAGACAAAACACATTTAGCCAAACGGTTGGTAAGTACGCTGTGTGTCTGTGTATCTGTTTGTCTGTCCGTGTATCTGTGTGTCTGTCTGTCTGAGTGTCTCTCCGTGTATCTGTGTGTCTGTCTGTGTATTACTAGGGCTAGAGGAGCATTTACCAGAGAAAGACAAAACACCTTTAGCCGAACAGTTGGTAAGTACTCTGCGTGTCTGTGTATATGTGTGTCTGTCCGTGTATCTGAGTGTCTGTCCGTGTATCTGAGTGTCTGTCTGTGCAGTATTAGGGCTAGAGGAGCATTTACCAGAGAAAGACAAAACACCTTTAGCCGAACAGTTGGTAAGTACGCTGTGTGTCTGTGTATATGTGTGTCTGTCCGTGTATCTATGTGTCTGTTTGTGTAGTACTAGTACTGAGTGTATGTCTGTGTTTTTGTCCGTGTATATGTGTGTCTGTCCGTGTATATGTGTGTTCGTCCGTGTATCTGTGTGTCTGTCTGTGTAGTACTAGTACTGAGGGTATGTCTGTGTTTTTGTCCGTGTATATGTGTTTATGTCCGTGTATCTGTGTGTCTGTCCGTGTATATGTGTGTTCGTCCGTGTATCTGTGTGTCTGTCTGTGTAATACTTGTTTCTGTTTGTATGTTTATCTCCTATAGTTATAAAACAGACTGAAAAGCTGGTGCATATAGTACACTGTGTGTCTAAGTATATGTGTTTCTGTCCGTGTGGCATTACATCTGTGTACATATGTACGTGAATTTCTACATCATGTAGTATAAAACCATGTTAAACAGTTGGAAGGTGATATATGATGCGTGTCTGGGTATATGTGTTTCTGTGTGTTATTCTATCTGTGAACGTTTTTCCGTGTGTGAGTGACTGTCTCCTTTAGACTGACCATCTGGTTATTACAGTGCGTGTATGTATATGTGTGTGTCTGTCCGTGTGTTGTTCTATCTGTGTACGCATTTCTTTGTGTGTATCTGTCTCCTTTAGTTTGAAAAACAGACTGACCAGCTGGTGACTTTAGTACGCTGCTGTCTGTATATATGTGTATCTGTTCGTGTGTGTTTTCTGTTTTGGAACATATTTCATTTTGTATGTATATCTCAAGAGTTTAAAACCAGACTCAGCAGCTGGGTGGCTGTCTATCTGTGTGTCCGTCTGAGTGTTATTCTATTGTGGGACGTATTTCCGTGGGGACGTCTATCTCCCAAAGCATAACAAAAACAGATTTGTTTTGACCACCCTATTTATTTACACTACGAAACAAATGGTTAATTTAATGGATTATGGGTGCTTTATTTATCAAAGACAATACTCTCCTCATAAAGGAAATTTATTTGGGCAAGCTCTAAAGTTTCTATTACCGCACACTTAAGATACTATCTTATATAGTCGTGTTGTCTTATACGATGCTAGTAAAGATTTTGACACTGTGTTGTCGGGTTTATTTTTTCAACGTGTTTAGGACAGTTCATTGTCAAAATGGATTGATAGTACTGGTTTTGATGTAAGGAACATACAGATATAACTCATTAAAAGTTTAGAAACGACGTTTTCCACAAATAAAAGAGACATAAAAAATCGTTAATCTTAAAATATTTTCAAACTCATGTTTCCTTTTTTTCTATTTCAGGACAAGACAGAAGTTTACTTTTTAATTATATTTTTTGTGGAAGCCTTATTAAAAATCGTAGCATTAGGTTTTATATTACACAAGGGGTCCTACCTTCGGAACGTTTGGAACATCATGGATTTCGTCGTAGTAGTCACGGGGTAAGTTTCCTCTTCTTTCATTGGATATCTATAAATAGAATGATACTTCTGATTGGATAGAACATTTTAAAGAAATTGAATGGTCCCTGGCTTCGTACCACAATGTAGTGTGTTGGGTTTGAAAAATACGGATGATAAATCGCTCACTTTCTTTAGAAAGTTATCCGAAATTCCTTTGGAAAGCCCATTAAATTTAGATTGCGATGATGAAATAGATGTATTGGAGAACCTATACATGTTATACCACATTATGTACCACAATTTTCTTGGTACACTGGTTGGTCAATGGAAGGTTCTTCGTGCATTTATATAAAACATGGCTTTTTTGTCAGTATTATGCATTATTTAAACAAATATTAGTATTTGTACCCAGTAAAGTGTCTTGTATTTGGCTTCCATTGAAAAGTGTTAAACTTGTTTCTCTCTTGGTCTGGCAAATTGCTAGAGTTACTCTTTCATCAGATTGGGGGACATTCAAAATTTTACTGTTGAAGCTCCATCGCACATAAACTCCTGTCCTCTCTTGAGAACCTTTTTCATCAGGTAGGTGGACTGAAGAAATATTACCGAAATGCTGTTCAGGTGATACAGTGAATAAACCTACTCATATTCTTTCTTGTTCTGGAAAATTGCTAGAGTTACTCTTCGATCAATAAGGGGGCATTTAAACTATATCTTAAGCCCTGTTTAAGCAATTCAACTCATAAACCATCTCTGTTCTTCCTTGTTCAACCAGATTTGTAGAGTATTCATTTCCGTCATTCGACCAGCCAGCAGTCCGGTCTCTCCGCGTCCTCAGACCGCTCAAACTCGTGACTGGCATCGAGAGTGAGTCACCTCACCACCTAGTTTCCCCCTCCTTCTGAACACAAACAATTATCTATCCGTCCCATATAGTGACTTGGGGACTTGGGCTTTCCATACCGATTTTTGCCACCTGTAGTTATATATGGCAAAATGGGATTTGTATGAAATTAGAATACGGTGGCAATACGTAGGAAGGAGTATTTTGAATTTACATTTTAGCTAATTCATTCATATCTAAAATCGAGTCATGAAGGAAGAGTGAATATTTTTTCAAAAACGTCTGTTAGGATTAATTTTCTCTGTATTACAATAGCTTCTGCTCAAAGGGCCAATATAAAAAACCAACAACATTGTTTGTTTTCTATAAAGATCAGTCTGATCCAGGAATAAGTTAAATTGTAAACGCAATTCGTATTTATCCTGTATGTCATTTGTCGTATTTCGGATAACGCTGTTCGCTTTAGTTGAGGAGTCATTTCGAGTACTCAATGGGTTGTTAATGTTAACATATAGATAGTGAAGAGTTGTTGTTCCTTTCAAATACAAACGTAATTACGGCTCCAATAAAATAGCAAATGTAAGCAGTTCAGTACTTTTGAGTAGCCTTTTAAGTGTCTTATAGAATTTAAACATAAAAACACTCAAAATAAATTGTGAAATGGAACACATCTTTAGGAACGACAGCTCTTTTGAAACATTAACATATATGCCAGTGGAATAACCAACATATATGTATATCATTCCCATTCTTTTAAACCTGTATTTATTTTGCGTTCTTTTAACACTTAGAATGCTGGATACTTCTCAAAAAATAGATGTTTGTGTCGTCTGCTTTTCAAAACCTTAAACATCTGCTTAATTTTGTTGAGGAAGGAATCTCAGAGTAGCTAACAGGTTAGAACACAGGCCAGCCGCCAATTTACTTGGCGGCTGGCCTGGATCTCACCTGTTTGCAACAGCATGAAGTTGGTTTCAACACTCTAAGGGTAACCATCGGTTAAGTTAAGGTTATATGTTCTTTAAGTATTTCATTCGTAGTTCCTCTCCTCTGATTAAAAGACAATGCCCGTGAGTCAAGTCTCCTGACATTTCGAACATGTCCTTAGGCGATTTCCGTAATACATCTTTTTATTTAGATATGAAAAATACACCAACTGAATTTGCCATCATATCTAGAACTGCACGGAATTAACTTTGCATATGATCTTTGCTTGCTGACATATCACCATTTCGATAGCACATATGAGCCCAAGGAAAGCATCATCCCAATGTCGCATTGGAGGATTAGGAATCGTAAGGACTATTCTGGAACAACTTTATACGAAGAAAGACTCAATGACATTTTACCCCAACTTTGACGGCTCGTCCCAAGGATTAATCTCAACAAATTAAACCTCTTGTTCGTGTTTCTTGTGCCAATAGAGGAAACATGTCCAAGCGATGACTTTTCGGTCTGCATCAACCCTGTCCTTCATACCTCATATACACGCTTCTTCAGGACCAGGAAACAATGGAAACAAGTTGCTCAAAATCGGTTGTTCATCAGTTTGTCACAATTATTTCCACTTTGTATCACAAGCTATAGTGTTACTATTTATACTTTACAGTTTATGGTTTATTCAAGGTTAATGATTAACAAGTGAAACACTTTAATACGATGGACAAAAACCTTAATGTTTTATTGTCGTATGTTATTAAGACTTAAATGGGTTTTGATCAATCCTTGTCATCTTACCGTCATTCTGAAAAGCGAAAACATCGGAAACGTATCCGAGAAGGCAACATACAAAGCAAGCAAACATAAACGGCACCGAAATGGAAATCCATCGATGTAATAAAGCAAAGGTTAAGGTTTTGGGTGATTAGAACTACGTTGGTGCCTATATGTGTAGACACATTTTGAGTTTGTAGCATTATCAATATATTTTACGTTTGTATAATTATATTCATATTTTTACATTTCGTTATTTCCTGATAAACGTTAGCTTTCATTTCATAATACATAGAAATTATGCCTCTAATATGGTTACAATTTATCTTTAGTCCATTCCATTACATGAAACTTTGAAATTGGTTTAAATGTATGACAAAAGCGGATGATATTCATAAAGAATGAGAAGAAGATATACGAGGAATTGAGAAAATTCTATTAGTAATTAATAAGTAGAAACTTTTGTGACAAAAGGGGAAATTGCTCCTCTCGCGTAATATCCCTTTTGTGACAATGGCTTCTTAGTAATCTTCTTTCAAGTGAATTTAATCGTTTTATATGGTGCGATGGGCTAAACAAAACTCGATGTTTGTGTTACGCGACCACACTCAAGCAATGCAACAAAGTATTCCTAAAGGTTTAATTATATCATACGATAGGTCGTGCGTGGCCCTTTGGTTAAGGTGGTGGACTTAGAATTTAGGGGTCCCGGGTTCGAGCCAATTTACTTCCTGTACCCTAGCCTAGTACTGGTGGATCCAGGAGGCATCACATAACTGGTGAATAACTGACATGGCTTTAGAAATCATATAATAGGAAGACATGATTTCACATAGCAAAATAAAGATCTTTTTCCCAGACAAATTGAAGGCTTTTAGCTCTCGATTACAGAGGTGGCAAAAACACTTGTCCGGATTGCTTAGTTTGTCGATAAGCCTCACGGATAAGTGGATTTTATTGAAATTAATCATTTAACCATCATACGGAAAAACGCAAAAGAAGATCAAGTATAAACGGAAAAGTAAATCAAAGTCAGATTTTGCCACCTTGGTTTACCTAGCGCTTATATTATAACATCTTTTATGTGGTCGTTTGATGCAAGCAATACTTTAAACCTACATTTAAGTTGATATATAAGTATCCCTTTAAGTTTGTACCATACTGGTGACGGTGTTTTCCCTACTTTCGTTTTCTCACCCAGGTTTATCACACTAGCTGCTTCCAAAGCGTTAGATTTGCGGACGTTACGGGCCGTGCGGGTCTTACGACCGCTAAAACTCGTCTCCGGAATACCAAGTATGTATGGTCGATATACAACATTGTTTTACAAGGATATATATTATTTTATTGGGAAAATAAATCTCCTAATTGTCACTGAAAAAACTTTTGCAGTGCAAATTATGAAAATGCCTCGTTTCCTGGGTACCGTTTTACTAAACAACCTACGCTTAAGATTTGCTTAACTCTAAGTCAACGATTCCTCTTATATCAATATTTGGCGAAACAACATTGCAAAGTAACACATCATTGGAACCGTCTCCCTGAGACGCTTCTAATGACGTGTCACGTTGCAATACTGTACTTTCATTGAAGAAACTATCCACGTGTATCAGTTATGACTTACGCAAATATTTCCTTAAGTCGTTTTGTAAAACGATATCCTGGTGTTCGATCAAATCATGGTCTAGGATAGGTTTAAATTCCATGAGAGATAGTCGTCTTGTTTACATGTAGATGTATATGCTTTTACGGTAGAATACTCATAATCCGCCATTTTGGAACGAATTCATTCGACGAATTGCTTCGGTCGTTCTCGGTACACATCGGTCCCGTCCGGAACTATTCGGTGTTAAGCGAATAGTTCCGGACCGGAACGATGTATACCGAGAACGCCCGACGATACCCGACGAAGGAAAGAGTTTTAAATTGGCGGATGAATATTCTACCTTTAATCGGATCCAAATGGCGACCACTCAACGTTGTTAACCGAAATAGTAGCATTTTAAGAAATAGGTTGAGAAATGTTCCTGGTATAATAAAGAACAACGTAACCATTTATAAGATAGTCGGTTATTTGTGCATGTCTTTTTAAAACAACTTTACATGAGGGACCGAATTTATTTTCTTTTTAAATAATTGTAATGTACATAAATTATGTATTCTAATTCGCTGAGACTATGCAACAATTTACATCAACGATTTACATTGTACAAAGAAATATAAGCACAATGAAAAGTAAAAGTACCTGTATGATTCTAACGTTTCACGGCTGCATCATTTGTAATTTTTTTATCAATCACGACAAAATCATGAACGATTAAATAGCGAAAACAGTGTTTCATGTAAAGCAGAGGTATGTGTACCAAAACAAGCATTAGCTTGCATTGCGTGTCCGAGGAATATCGAAACATTTCTGAATCAGTCGTTTACCATTACACGACTGCATCGTTTGTAGTGTAGTTATCAATCACAAAATAATTACCAGCGACTAAACATCCAATGATAATGTGAGTCATGTAAAGTGGAGGTATATGCTTCAAAATGCTCCAAACATTTGTTTGGTTCGTATCTTCAACGAAACTTTAAGCCATTTCTGAAAAAGGCGTAAACCACACACTGTTTTTGCATTCGCACATGAATGAATTGATACAATTCATTACCTTTAACATAACCAAATTTTTCCCCCTTTCGTCCATCAGGTCTTCAGGTGGTCTTGAGTTCGATCATCCGAGCCATGGCCCCGCTGTTGCAGGTCTGTCTGCTCGTGTTCTTCGCCATCATCATGGCGGCCATTATAGGGTTGGAGATTTATAACGGCGCCTTCCATCATGCCTGCTACAAGTCGGACGCGGAAATCTGGTTGAACGGGGAAGGTAGGTCGAGATTTAAAATCCATTCATGCCTCATTCACATATATTTTTAGGTCGAGATATCTAGCCTATTAATGAAGATTATTCATAATCCGCCATTTTGAAACATTTCCTTTTGTCGGATTACTATGGTCGTTCTCGGTATACATCGGTCTGAACCGGAACTGTTACTTTAGTATACATGCGTGCTAAAGTCTTACAATATTTGTCTTGAGAGATTAGCACTACAAACACAATATCATTTTTTATATCAAATCACATATCGTGAATTCGCTTCAATAATAAACCGCAGTTTCTATACTATCTTTCAGGGGCCTCCGTGGCCTAGTGGTAAGAGTACAGAACTTGAAATCACATGGCCCCTCTCCGCGTGGGTTCAAATCCTGATGAGGGATATGGATTTTCATGAGAGGCAGTCTCCTGACTGACTTACGGAATGCCGATGGTCCTACCCGCCTTGACTTGCCCTATTGGGCAGTTGAGTATGGGGTCTTCCTCCATCATTAAGAGTCGGGCATCGCTACATAACTGAAATAATGTTGATGTGATGTAAAACTCATATAAAAAAAAATACTATCTTTCCTCTAATGGTTATAAAATGACTTTACGATGTTCAATATATGTTCAATACATTGTAAAGGTTCATCTATACGTTACAAATATATTTTCATTTACCATACTCTATTCATTTCCCATACGCTCCCCATTCACAGAATACATTTACATCGGGGACGAGGATCGGATCCGGCCATGCCGACCGCAGGGCGAGGGGTCCTGGTACCAGAAGGGCCGGTTCCAGTGCCAGGCCGAGATTTCTATATGCCGGCCGTACTGGCGTGGACCCAACTACGGGATCACAAGCTTCGACCACATAGGTTACGCCATGTTGACAGTATTCCAGTGTTTCACCATGGAGGGATGGACGGATATTCTGTACTACGTAAGGGTCCATTCTTCTTATATTTAAACTATTTACGGTAGTGTAATTGTAGTCGACGAGCACCCATGTCCAAAACTGTCAGTCGTCACATCTTTATCTCATGAAAACATGTCTGTTTAGTGTAATTGTAGTCGACGAGCACCCATGTCCAAAACTGTCAGTCGTCACATCTTTATCTCATGAAAACATGTCTGTTTGGCATGTTTCTTTTTTATAAGCTTGTCTTTTGAACATTCACTCGTTCTATTGATAGATTACAACATTTTAAATTACAAAGCATCGCCCTCCGTTACTTCAAGTAACAAAAAGTAGAATTGAATATTCAGGATAGTAAATCTACCGGCTAAAATAATCTTCTGATAGTGAAGAAAATATTGTGGAAAAAGGAGAAAATGATTGTTACGAGCAATTTGTCCTTTTCCCACAATGTTTTCGAGAGTCGTCTGCAACAAAGGGGTCACTCGTCGTTATTCTTTGGCAATGGGTTAAACGGCTCTAATTTGAATTTGAACAAGGTTCCTCATCCGTCCATGATAATACATGCATCGAAGTATAACTAAAAAATTGTTGACATGCTCGTCTGTTAAACCCAATATATCAAACACACACTTCTGTATTTCAGACTAACGACGCCCTGGGTATTTACTTCAACTGGATCTATTTTTACCCCCTCATTATTTTGGGGTCGTTCTTTATGCTCAATCTAGTGCTTGGAGTCCTGAGTGGGTACGTATAAACGACCTTTTTTCTGAAACCGAGGCTTGAGTCGGGAAATTGCCAATTGTTATCTTTAATTCCTGCGCTCATATGTTAATTTGTGACGGGATCAAATAAAGTGGAATGGATAAACGATGACAAAACATAGCCAAAGTTAGGTTGATGGTGTTTAGTAGAAATCATTGTGACAAAGGGGTGAATTGTTCATCATGAGCCGTGGGAGTCACAGGCAAAAGCCTTTATTCCGTACAAAACGGTAAACGGTATATTCATAAAAATAAGAAAAGAAACGAGCATTTCACCCCTTTTGTTTCTCAAGACCTTTGCAGATGATATGACAATGTGTGACTAGGTAAAATTTTAAGTAGACATTCTCATCCATCAGCAAACATGAGATAAAAACTTTTAGCTTTTAATGTTTTTGGTTATAAACGATTGAGACATACCGTTGAATTGCTTATAACAAAAAGTTGTTTTGGGAATTTATGGCTGGTTCGTTATGATATCAATACCATGAGACAAAACGTAACTGAAGAAAATGAAGATTGCTTCAAGTTGATAATGTTGAATAGAAAATAGTGTGACAAATGGATGAATTACTAACCATGGGCAATTTATCTTTTTGTGACAATGGTTTCTATTCGTCTGAAGGCATTATTGTGTTAGGAGTAACTGGAATATTCCTTTCTGATTATGAAGCAAACAAAATGTAAACAACAATCGGAAAGTCTAAAAATGTTGAAACCACTGCAACCAATGAAACACAGACGGGTGGTTTATTTGTGAGAATTTAGAGCAAAACAATTAATGGGAAACAACACGAACCAAGTCCTTTTGATTCTTGCAGAATGAGCCGTTTAAACAACATAAACATCATTTGAGTTGTCATTGAACGTATTGATTTTGTTTCCATTATTCATAAAAGTGAAATCAACTGGAATTAATGGCGCCTAATGAAATAACATGCGTTTAAGTGATTGTCCGATAACCATGAATGGAGAATGCATTAACCCATTGTCAAACAAAAACGACATTTGACGAGTTTGTTGCAGACGACCCTGGAAAACATTGTGGGAAAAGGAGAAATTGCTCGTGACCAGCAATTTCTGCTTTCCCCAAAATGATTTCTGTCCTATCCGAAGATTATTTTTTAACTTCATCATATTTTGAATTGTCTGCAAACTCTTCCAATTTGGAACAGCTAGTTTTGGCGTTTGGTAAAGAGTTAAGGTACAGTAGTACGTTTGTAATGGTTTTGTAATTTTTGCTAAAACTTATTTATTTCACATCGATTGTGACGAAAACTTGGAACTTATCAAAAACACTTTCGATGAATGCTTCATGGATTCTAAACAATTCTTGCTGCAATTTATCCAAATAATACTTACGTACAAATGATTTGGGTCGCAAATTTATGCAACGTTAGGAATTAACTCCAAATTCACTTCTAATTAAGTATTATGTGTTAGATGGGGTTAATCACGATGCATTGACAATGGCACATCACTTGTATACGTACAAATTCATACTTTTGTTACATCAAGATGAATCATTGTTTTGCCCCTATATTTCCCCCTCAGAGAGTTTGCCAAAGAAAGAGAGCGAGTGGAAAACCGTCGGGCCTTCTTCAAGTTACGCCGGCGGCAACAGTTAGATCGGGAATTAAACGGTTACCTAGAGTGGATCTGCAAAGCAGGTAACCTAATTGAGTTATTTAGAATGGTTACAAGGCATATATCATCAAAACGCTTTTGGTCTTATACGCGAAATATACTTAACGTTAAAACAAATACAATAAATCAACATTGGTTGGAGTACGTAAATAGCTTCTCCTGTAAAAGATGAATTATGACACACATTATAACATATCTTATTCCTAAAATGGTACACATGGTATATGGTGGTCATTGGGAGGGGGGATAACTCTTGTAGGGGAAGTAATCATGTTTAACGAAGTAATTATTAATGGTCATCATGAATTAATCATCATGTTACATTTGTTCTTTTAGGTAATGCATGCCTTAATTAACTGTCGAAAATTCGACTTTTATTGAACTGAATGATTCGGAAGTTTCTTTAACTTAACTGACTTGTGTTCGTTGATAGTGTTTCATTAAACTAATATGTTTTATAGTCCAATATTTTCTTAACCTATACATGTATCCATACCGTTAGCTTCCGAATATATTCGGACTAAATTTGCAGCAGGAAATTTTACCTTTTTTGGCATGTTAATCGAAATAAGAATAAATTAAATAGTTCTAAGAATTAGTGTCACTGTTGATTGCGCGCTAAATGACCTTAGCTGTCGATGCGCCTTAAAACATCATTCATTCATTCATTCACTGTTGATTTTACAGAGGAAGTCATATTAAATGAGGAGAGAACTACCGACGAAGATAAAATAAAGATAATTGAAGGTAAGGAATCATTTTAAACGTGTAGTCATATTCTGTTTAAAGTTAAAACTTATTCATTTTACACCGATTGTGAAGCAAGTTCCTACATTTTGGATTATGTTTAATCAATTCAAATGTGGGTAGACAACGCTGCTGCATGCATGTACGGAATATTATTCAATAAAGCCTACCACAAAGCTTGTCTTATTAAGCAGCAATCTGAACACATCGGGTTTATCCAATGAAAACACCTGAAATAATAGGCATGACGCCATATTGCTTCCCGCGAGAATGACGTCACTTTCGTTTTTAAAAATAGATCTTAATGTGAAATCTAAAAATGCGTTAAATTTGATTGAGGAAACAACTGTACATGTTACAACAACGGTTTCGTCATTTGGTATGAAGTACTGATAAAAAAATGATTTAAAAGGATGTCAAACACTTCCATACACATTGAACTACTTAACGTACACGCGTGAATGTGTTATACGCCGGAGGCCGATTTACCCGAAAAATTGTAACCCTACATCTATATCCGAGGTGTATTTTACAGCTCACGATAATACCCGAGTAGTTCCGATTGACTAAGCAGTCCATAGTGTGAACCATAGCAAGGAAATTGACATCAAGACAAAACTGTATAGGAACACCGAAATCAAATTTACAATTCATCCACAAATTTTGATGGCGTGTCATTTTTCTTCAGAATCTTGATATAAATATTTGTTCGCAATTCAACATTTTTCAAAGGGGTTTGAAGACAAACATCTTGGTCAAAAAGCGTAATACTCATTTGAGTTTATAGAACAATAGTAACAAACTTGAACAATGTGGAAAACAGCATTCTATTGGAATACCCATAAACCGCCATTACGAAACCCTTTTGTCGGCATTTACGGTCGTTCACGGCATACATTGGTCGTGTCTAGAACTATTCATTGTTTAAAGAATTTGAAACTGGCCGATTGTAGCTACTCCATCTTTAAATAACAACCAAATTAATCCAGAAATACAAAAAAAATGTACATATTAACTTAAACAGCAAGACGGCGTGCGGCAGCTCGAAAGATGAAACAGTTACAAGACGGGAAGTTTGGGAACGATGATACTAATGATGACAATAACGACGACCTACTTACAGATATAAGCATAGGTAAGGTGGCTGACAATGTTAACTATGTTAAGATAAAGTTGAAACTAATGATGATGATAACGACGACCTACTGACAGATATAAGTATGGGTAAGGTGGCTAACAATGTTAACTATGTTAAGATAAAGTTGAAACTAATGATGATGATAACGACGATCTACTTACAGATATAAGCATAGGTAAGGTGGCTGACAATGTTAACTATGTTAAGATAAAGATGATACCAATGATGACAATAACGACGACCTACTGACAGATATAAGTATAGGTAAGGTGGCTAACAATGTTAACTATGTTAAGATAAAGATGATACCAATGATGACAATAACGACGACCTACTGACAGATATAAGTATAGGTAAGGTGGCTAACAATGTTAACTGTGTTAAAATAAAGATGATACTAATGATGACAATAACGACGACCTACTGACAAATATAAGTATAGGTAAGGTGGCTTACAATGTTAACTGTAAGGTGGCTAACAATGTTAACTATGTTGAAATAAAGATGAAACTAATGATGACAATAACGACGACCTACTGACAGATAAAAGTATAGGTAAGGTGGCTAACAATGTTAAATATGTTGAAATAAAGATGATACTAATGATGACAATGATGATGATAACGACGATCTACTTACAGATATAAGTATAGGTAAGGTGGCTGACAATGTTAACTATGTTGAAATAAAGATGATACTACTGATGACAATGATGATAATAACGACGATCTACTTACAGATATAAGTATTGGTAAGGTGGCTAACAATGTTAACTATGTTGAAATAAAGATGAAACTAATGATGACAATAACGACGACCTACTGACAGATAAAAGTATAGGTAAGGTGGCTAACAATGTTAAATATGTTGAAATAAAGATGATACTAATGATGACAATGATGATGATAACGACGATCTACTTACAGATATAAGTATAGGTAAGGTGGCTGACAATGTTAACTATGTTGAAATAAAGATGATACTACTGATGACAATGATGATAATAACGACGATCTACTTACAGATATAAGTATTGGTAAGGTGGCTAACAATGTTAACTATGTTAAGATAAAGATGATACCAATGATGACAATAACGACGACCTACTTCCAGATATAAGTATCGGTAAGGTGGCTAACAATGTTAACTATGTTGAAATAAAGATGATACCAATGATGACAATGATGATAATAACGACGATCTACTGACAGATATAAGTATCGGTAAGGTGGCTAACAATGTTAACTATGTTGAAATAAAGATGAAACTAATGATGACAATGATGATAATAACGACGATCTACTTACAGATATAAGTATAGGTAAGGTGGCTGACAATGTTAACTATGTTAAAATAAAGATTATACTTATGATGACAATAACGACGACCTACTGACAGATATAAGTAAAGGTAAGGTGGCTAACAATGTTAACTATGTTGAAATAAAGATGAAACTAATTATGACAATAACGACGACCTACTGACAGATATAAGTATAGGTAAGGTGGCTAACAATGTTAACTATGTTATATAAAGATGATACTAATGATGACAATGATGATAATAACGACGACCTACTGACAGATATAAGTATAGGAAAGGTGGCTCACAATGTTAACTATGTTAAAATAAAGATGATACCAATGATGACAATAACGACGACCTAATGGCAGATAAAAGTATAGGTAAGGTGGCTCAAAATGTTAACTGTAAGGTGGCTAACAATGTTAACTATGTTATATAAAGATGATACTAATGATGACAATGATGATAATAACGACGACCTACTGACAGATATAAGTATAGGAAAGGTGGCTCACAATGTTAACTATGTTAAAATAAAGATGATACCAATGATGACAATAACGACGACCTAATGGCAGATAAAAGTATAGGTAAGGTGGCTCAAAATGTTAACTGTAAGGTGGCTAACAATGTTAACTATGTTATATAAAGATGATACTAATGATGACAATGATGATAATAACGACGACCTACTGAAAGATAAAAATATAGGTAAGGTGGCTGACAATGTTAACTATGTTAGAATAAAGATGAAACTTGTGATGATAATAACGACGACCTACTGACAGATATAAGTAAAGGTAAGGTGGCTAACAATGTTAACTAATTTAAAATAAAGATGATACTAATGATGACAATAACGACGATCTACTGACAGATATAAGCAAAGATAAGCTCTGTAAAATTATGTTAAACCATTACCAAACAATATCGACATTTGACAAGTTTGTTGCAGACGACTCTAGAAAACATTGTGGGAAAAGGAGAAATTGCTCATGACGAGCAATTTCTCCTTTTCCCACAATGTTGTCTGCCCTTTCAGAAGACTTCGTTTCAATTTCATCACTGTTTGAAACATTGTCAAACCCTTCAATTTGGGACAGTCGAAATCTTGTTGTTTGGGAAAGGGTTAATGACTGAAAACGAGTTGTATTCTGTGACAACTGGATAGAAAGTAAATAAAATCTGAGTTTCACTGTTTTTAAGATGCTTTGTAATTGGAAACCTGCCATGAATTTTTATACTTGAAAATAACAACGGTATTTGATTTATCAACCTGTATGAGACCAGACGTTATCTTTCTTAAAGGCACATCAAAGGAGAGGAGTACAAATAAAGTACTGAAAAAATATATGGAGTTCTTTTATTATGTTCATAAAAGTCATGATAATAAATTTACGAATGCATTGAGACCCTATTTAATAGACTCCTTTAAAATAAGTTATTTTGTGGTTGAAATATAGTCGTCTCCAATTCAATCATGTTTATCAACAACCTGTTTGTTTGCATATTCAAAATAATAAATTCTGATTGGTCGGTTCAAAAATGTGTGTATCAACTGTCAAGGTCAGAGGTGAAGATTCAGGAAATCTGAATTATAAAACTTGCTAATTTGGGTTATTTCTGGTTATCTTTCACATTTAAGTTGTGCTGATGGGTTTTTTCCGATGATAAATATTTGAATCTGTCCAAAAGTTTACTAAATGGTATAGTTTGATATAGCATTAATCTCCTTTTATGGGCCTTTAAAGTCATATTTTCATTGTTCCAAAACGTAAACATCGCCATTTTGTTGTGAAAAATGGTTAAGATCTTTGGAGTAAAAGAATAAATTGCCAGTTATGAACTACATGTATTTATTCATGTATCACGGTGATTTATCTAAAGATTTATACATAAGAACGTTAAAGTAAGGAATTAAAAAGTATTGTTATGTTATACATTCATGTATTTTACTTCCAGGAAATGCATTCGGTAGAACGCTGCGTGGTCGAAGAAGCCAGGGGAAGTTTGGTGCTTTTTGGAAAGTGGAGAAACGGTTCAGGTACGCTATAATTTCATTTCAAATAGTTTGTAAAATTGATCCTATTTCGTCTGATTGAACTAGGCGGTACAAGGGTTTAAACAAATTGAGCGGGTACATTCGACTGTTTCTGTTTCTTTGATTAAGCTAGAAAGGTATTTATCCAATCGTAAATTTTAAGGAAGCAGGAAATCATAAAAAAGGTAAAGTCAGAATCAGTCACTAATTCTTTGGTCATGCTAAAATTTACCGAAGATTTCAGATTTATGGTTTCCGTGTTCCTATTTGAATTAACAACGAACATGCATATATATAATGTTAAAGGAAAGCGGTGAATAATTATTGAATAAAGGGAGATAATTCGCACTACTGGAACCAATATCATGTGAACGTATAATGCAAATGTAGACAGATTGAATGAAGGCAATATGATATATTTTTTCCATCTAACAAGTCTGTTCAAATACAAACTTCTCTTGTACGGAATCCTTTTAAACCCATAGAATGTCTGGTAATTTTCTAAAAATATATTTTTGTGTTGTCTGCTTGCATAAACCACAAATATATGCTAAATTTGGATGTAGAAAGATACTCAGAGTAGCAAACTAGTAAGACCACATGTCAGCCGCCAATCTACTTGGCAGCTGGCCTGGATCAAACCTGTTTGCATAAGCGTAAAGTCGGTTCCAGCACTTAAAGGGTTAAGATATATTGACTTTTCCAAATGCATTAAATGCATTAGCCCAAGCTTTAAATCGAGCATAAATCTCTCATGTCTCCTGATAATAAGGAGGTACAGACGTATTTTCTCTTCACAAATCGTCTGGCAGACTTCATTTCAATAGCCAGGGCTTGTTTCATAAAGAATCGTTACTCTTTGTCTACGTGTGCAAAATTGTCGGTACAAAAGGTTCTCAACCCTCGAATCTCGAAGATAACTTTGTTTTTGTGAATGAAAAATAGACATTTGATGAAAAATCTGATACGAAATGTATAGGTTATATCCATAATCCGTTAACGTTTTATCTGATTTTTCAATATACCACATTCATAAACTGTGTTTATCTAACAATGCTTCAGTGGATGATTGTGGGGTAATATATTTCTTCAAATACTTTGGTTTCATTGTGTCTCCAACAGGAGTGTGAAGAACGATTTTTTGTATAGGTGATGCTGAACAATGATGCTTTTTATATTTTATATTGTACCATGGTGTGTTATTCCTAGGTATGGCATACGCAGAGACATCCAAAGCCAGGCGTTCTACTGAATTTTCGTATAGACTGTGCATAACAAAGTTGGCGTTATCTTATATACCGTTGCGCAGAGCCATCAAAGCCATGTCTGCTTCTCGATTTTCGTATACTAGTAGGTGATGATAATTAAAATAAGTTATTGTATATTCTATGTTATGCCATGGAGTTTTATTTCTAGGTATGCTGTACGAAGAGCCATCAAAAGCCAGGCGTTCTACTGGACTGTTATATTTCTAGTATTCCTCAACACGTTGTCCGTAGCTTCCGAGCACTATGGCCAGGCACAGTGGCACACAGATTTCCTGTGTATGTACCCATTTAGTTCCTTGTCTTGTCTTCAAGCGCGGTTCTTTGTCACAGCTATTGTTATAAATTCATTAAAGGCGTATTCGAAAACGTAGGATGGCTTTTGAGGTAACCATTGCCTGGTGGATAGAGTAAAGAACTTTAAATCACACGGCCCCTCTCCGCGTGGGATCAAATGCCGCTTAAGGTCTTTGGATTTTAGAATTAAAAACGGTAGGCGACTTAAATTGCAAACCCAAATACATATTGTCCATGATACCGGATAAGACACATTGTTGTAAAAGGATACGTTAATCGTCAGGAAGATTTTATGGTTTTGTCACAGTTGTTTCTAAAGTCGCCTGTAACAGTTGCGTCGAATTCAGGTTATATGAACTATGCGGTTAACGCTATCTTTTGTATGTGGAATGTATGAGTTATTTAGGGGTTTTGACGAATGTTTGCACATGTGTGAGGAGTTATATTGTATTTTTGTTCATTTGCAGATGTTACCGAGTTTGTGTTCCTGGGGTTGTTTATGGGGGAGATGATACTGAAACTGTACGGACTCGGTTTCAGAACATATTTCCAGTCTTCATTTAATAAGTTTGATTGTGTAGTAAGTATAGAAATAGCATACTTAACTGGCAGATATTGGAGTTATGATAAGCCCGTTTAAGGGCTAGTCTTTTTGTTTGTTTTTGCTCACTATTCAGCTCAGCTATGATACAGTCAGTGTCTACGGAGGGATTATTCAAGAGAATCCGGTAAAACAACAGTTGTATGTAAACAAGATTATTGATTATTAATCATTGATATAACATGAGTCGAATTTGTTATTTATATTTTGCTTACCAATTAATGATTGAGGTTTTCAGAGAACATCCATTCATGGTATAAAGGTAAAGTAGGTTTAAGGTTTACAAGAGACTTCAAAGCCCTGGTCTACTATTGAACCAATGACAACCTTGATATAACTGACATTTGTTGACACTAAATTAAACCATAAATAAACACCACCATTATTATTTCCAGGTAATTGTAGTTAGTATACTCGAGGTGATCTGGTCGTACTTCAAGGAGGGAGCGTCCTTCGGTATCAGTACTCTCAGAGCTCTTCGACTTCTTAGAATTTTCAAAGTGACGAGGTAAGACTTTTGATTAACACAAACATGTTAGGAAAGGGGCCCGGTGCCACGTTGTTAGAATACAAAGACTGAAATTACATGCTCCCTTTGTGGGTTCACATCTTAGAAGCGGTAATTTTGAATTTTCATGTGAGGTAGCCTGCCAGATGACTACCCAAATGCCGATGGTTTTATCCATCTTTACTGGCTTTTATGTTCAATTAAGTAAGCTGGTTCTTTCTCTACCTATAATAATCCGAGCTTTGCATTGAAACAGAAATTAATGATGTTAATGTGTCTTTTAAAGACAATTTAACAAGTTACTTTTGATATTTGATTGTAACGACACTTTTGTAAAAAGTAGACCAAGAACTAAAAGTCCTTGTAAAGAAGGCTCCAGAACATTATTAGGGGCGACTTACAAGCTATTCACATGACTAAGCTCAAACAATCCATACTTGCAACCCTGTATGTCTGTGTTTTTGTAAAACCCATGTGTATACAGTGTGTAATTGTGTTTCAGATACTGGTCGTCACTACGGAACCTTGTGATATCCCTGTTACACAGTATGCGCTCCATCATCAGCTTGTTATTCCTCCTCTTCCTCTTCATCCTTATATTTGCCTTACTCGGTATGCAGTTGTTCGGTGGAGAGTAAGTACTTTTCTTTGTTCACGTAACAGTCTTTATGTCTGTTTACTTGTTTCTTCTGTTTATACTAGCTTAAAGGGACGTAGATCTTGTAGATTGTGTTCTAAAGGTAAAAGATGTTTAAAATGTTTTATCGAATCAAGTGAAAAGAGCGTGTATGCCTCTCTGTACTATGATGGCAAATCTTATCCATTTCGTTGATCTCGCATAGCGGTAATAGGGTATGTTGGAGTGCAGTTAAGCGTTTATAAAACTTGCATGATGGTTGTTGCCAGATATTCATCGATTCCTATGGTACTATATACATATATATATTACTCTTTCAGCATGAACTTTGAAGATGGTCGGCCTCCTGCGAACTTCGACACATTCCCAATCGCTCTTCTAACTGTGTTCCAGGTCGGTATTGCGTTAGTTCTATTGCCTTTGTCTTAAACTGTGTTTTAATCTGAGACACATCGTTTTGATACAATTAAAGCTAATTCGTGATCTTCACAAGGTTAATATCCCCCTTTATTTAAATTTTACACAAAGAAAGATCATTTATAAAGTATATAGATCATGATGTTTTATTTGTGCGTTTGGTAATAATCAATAATGACAGTTGTAGAATTTAAACACATGAGTGCCTTATAATTACATACACTGTTCACCACTCTAAATGTAACGGTAGGTATTGAAAGCTATGAGATAATATTGCCTTCGAGTCATTTCATATTAAGAAGAACATGATGATATTCACGACACCAATGCAATCTATAACACATACTAAGATTACTACTTCAACTCTTGCTGTTGTGGTATATCTGCCAGTTTCAATCAGAGGTCAATTGGAGCTTAAATGTAGTAAGACAAAAAAGAATTATATGCAAAGTTGTTCTTTGACAACTTATCAAGATAACTTTCATACTTGAACTTAGTTTTAATACCATAATAAAACATAATTTTTTAAGAATGTATAAGTTAGCTACTACAAACACTGAGTAAAAGTGACATCGTTTGAACATATTTTACCGGAAGACGGCTTTGCTTACATATCAAGTTCGTATCCATGCTTGTTTTCATTGCATATTACGCTGATTTAAAAAAAAAAAAAAGAAAACATTCATTAAATGAAGAACAACAACGAGACGTATTATTTTAACGTTTTGTTTGCAGATATTGACTGGTGAAGATTGGAACGAGGTCATGTACAATGGTATACGAGCGGGCGGGGGTACGGAAAACGCCGGCATGTTGTCCTGTCTTTATTTTATCGTGCTCGTTGTCTTTGGTAACTGTATCCTTGGTGATGAACTGTCACGTAATAAGAGAATCGTAACAGGGGTTTATAGAATTACAACACGTCGTAGAGGGAGGTTCAATACAATACATTTATATAGAGACTTTATAGCTCTATTGGCAGCAATTCTTGGTCGGGCCTTTACGAGAAGTTTAGAATATTGGGTATACTTTCAATGCTTGTGATTATTTGGGTATTGCAACTTTAGTTACTGCTCAAACAATGTTGGTGTAGTTTTAAATCATGCAAAATAAAAATCATAAATTCAACTGTCCATATAAGTTAAGAACAAAATAGAACAGGTTTAGTTTCCTGGCTTAATGATGGACTGCAGATATTTTGTAGAGTTGTGTAGGTAGCAAAACTCTCCTTTAATATAGGCCAAGCTCTAAAATATCATCGCCCGAACTGGAAGGCCCGGGCTTAAGCCTTTATTCAAGCTTACCCTTTAAAAGATTCTTCGCAATCGGTAATCTGACGATAATCCCGCTACAATCACACAACTTTTCATGGGCGGTACATGTTAAATCCTTTCGCAATCTGTTCTTCTAAATTGTTCACAATCGTTCAATAACTTGAATCATATAATTATGCATGGTCCAGGGGTTTCTCAGGAACTTTATGATGATGATATATTCCTACATTTAACACACCTGCTTCCTTAACCCCACTACCAAGACACTCTGTTGAATGTGTTCTTGGCCATCGCTGTCGACAATCTCGCTAACGCTCAGGAGTTGACCGCCGACGAGGAGCAATCCGAGGCCGAACGGGAGGAGGTGAGTTAAGCTAACTTTTTTCACTGGAGAGCTTTTCCGCTTTGATTTTTCATTAACCACGAATGCGCGCATGCGCAGTAATCATTGTTTATCTTTTTGTGTTGGTTTTAAACGAGATATTGATCCGTCGTCGATGTCGCACATTTTACACCAGCTTTAATGGTGGTATAATTTAAAATGACGTTACTTTTCTTTGTAAAACTGAAATGAACTATGCATTTTGTTAAATTTGTTATTTGTTGATGATATGAAACGATAAATGAATACTGATTGTTTTATATAGTTAGACTTTAAAGAAAAACAGCTAAAGTAGATATTGAATTTGTGTATTTATTGATTTCAATGTATTATTTATATATATATCAATAGTCCATTATTAAAAGTCATTCACGAAAAGGCAAATCAGCTATGCTGTAAAACAATTCCAACGATACATCTATGCTTTATATTTTACCTTTAACGCAGTATCTTGTGCTTGTCGAAATTATCATAAATAGGAAACAATGACATTACAGGGGTTTCATTCATCTTTAAGCAAATTGCATTATTGATAAAAAGAAGTAAAATTGCTGAAAGAACGTCCGCTTGTGATGATAGATATACGTTTTTATTACCGCGTGTTTCAGATATGTCTATGTTATACTTTAGAATGAGAAGTGGGTTTTTATATATGTACCTTTATTATTATATACTCTAATAAAACAAATTACTGTAATATGTTGATAAGTCGTCTTTGCCTCACAAAAAGTAAAGACCTTTCATTTTATGACAAGTTTCGGATGTGATGTATAGGATGTATATGACAATGCTTTGGTCTCTAGACAAATATTTATAAGTTTCATCAGATTCCTATCAGATTCGTGCATTAAATTTCCTAACACCCTTCGACGTTTGATGGGGCCTCTTTGTTCAATTGCTGAGAGTTAAGATATTGAAATATAAAGGTCCCTCTCCGTTCTAGTTCAAATCTTGATAGGGGAAGATTTGGATTTTGATGAGCTAAAGTCCGCTTCTAAACTACGTAATGTCGACAGTTCTACCTGGCTTGACCAAAGTGCATTTCAGATTTAGTGTAGGGACCTCCGTGGTTAGAGTACAGAACTTGAAATCACATGGCCCCTCTCCTGAGAGGGATATGGATTTCATGAGAGGCAGTCTCCCGACTGACTTACGGAATGCCGATGGTTTTACCCGCCTTGACGAGCCCTCATGGGCAGTTGAGTATGGGGTCTTCCTCCATCATTAAGAGTCGGGCATCGCTACATAACTGAAATAATGTTGATGTGATGTAAAACCCTATAAAAAAAAATATTGTGTGTCCTCCTATCCGTAATGAGTCGTTAGATAACTGAAAAGGGTCGATATAGTGTAAAACGCTATAAAATGATGAACAACAAAAATAATTAGAAGGACATTTGACCGATAGGAGATACTTGACTTATGGATCAATACAAAATTATCGTTTTTTGATGTAAGTTTTACCTATGGAGTCGAGTCTTTTATCAAACAGAAACTTAAACAGGCAGGCGACAACCGAAGACTTACGTACACAATCGAAAAGCCTTGGATGTGTACTTTACCTGCAAATACAGGATTATTTCCGGATATAAAGTGTATCATTTTGAAATTATACCACCATTCCCTTAAACAGCTCTGTCGTAGTAGGCACGTTTTACCAACTATTGTAGGAAAAGTGTTCCTCTTAGTAACGTAACATATGTAATAATTGGGATTGTAGGGAACAGGAAAATGTCAAAATGTCTCAATCGTATAACAAGAATCGTTGGAAGACTTTTACCCTAATTAATTCTTATGTGTATATATTTTCATTACATCTTAAGGACGTGGTTACAAAACATTTTGACAAAACTTAACGGAACAAATGCCGTTATAAAATCATGTTTTATATCGTAAGAATGTTTGTGGATAGACATTTTATTTGGCACTATTCATGTTATTTTAATTTAAATGTAGAAATTGATGATTAAGATGATTTAATTATTATGGATCTAAATTCAGTATTTATTGATATTCATTTGTATGACACTGATTCATAGAAAGATCTTCAAAATCTATGATAAGAATTTAAGACAGTCCGTATTATGGGAGAAAATAATAATTAAAAAATGGCGGGTTTTCTAGGTTTTACCTTTGTATTTGTGGGAACCAATCCGATGAAGGTTGCGCCATTTCAAATGGAATCCGAATGCATCACAAAAAGATAATATGTGGATTACAAATTACTCAAGTGGTCTCACTCAAACATTTTAAACGACGTCTCTTGGTGCGAAGGAGTGTATTTTTTGTATTGCGATTACTCCTTTGGACAATCAACATTTACTGGAAACTGCTGCGAATGATCAGTTTGTGCTTAATGTATATTTTGATTCGTTGAATCATTTACCGAATGATTCGGAAAGGTCCGGAAGAGTTCGGAAATTTCCGGAAACTTCCGGCATTTCCCGGTGATGGCGATATTTTTACGTGATGCATTAGGATTTCAAATGAGATTTGGCACATCATCAACATTTTTGATTGTTACATCTTTTCTTATTCACATTTTGTCACGTTTTTTATTCCTTCTTTACTTGCGTGATGGAGTAGATGATGGCGATCGACGCCCTAATGCCTGAAGTACGTTCCCAATGAGACCCGTATATACTACCCCTTACCCCACCCACCCGTATTGTATAGTGACCGTTCGTTGCATGTGTCATACTCTTCCGAAGTTTTTGCTCGATATAGAAATGTTAAATTTCGTCGATTTAATTCTATTCACTTCGATGATAAGAACATGTTCAGTCTAAACGCTCTTTCTATGCATATTTTTATTAAAAATGAAGCGGGTATGATGTCTCCGTTTAAAACAGCGTAAAATCGAGTTAGCAATGAATTAAGAATGGTTAAACAAATTTAACCACAGAAAAAGAAAGATTCGTCTTTATACAGTTAAACGTGTATGTTTACTAGGCAATTGCGTTTATAGCCAATATAGCCGATTGATAACCCATATGGTCAAGTAACAAAACAATAAGATAAAATAAAACTACAAGTGAAAATTGCTTCTGGGCAAATACGTTTACATTGAATCAGGTTGTGTGGTGTCTTCCTACGTTATTGCTTATATTTGCATGTTTTCATTTCGATTTATTGTTTTTTTACTTTGACTTTAGCAAATTTACGACCATACTTTCCACTTTAGTACAGACAACTCCTCTGCTTTCAAATCTGTATCAAAATTATTGTTTCTGAATTAGAAGTTGTAAAATTATGAATGACTTTAAATCATTTTAGTTTGTCACATCGATGCGTTAATCGCAATGTGTAAAATTAATCTTTTAGATTTATAAAGGTTAAAACAGTTTATAAAAGTATCATCTTTTTCAAGGGAATAAATTTCAGATATTTATCATTCTTACATATACGTGAATTGTTCGTGCTATGAGATATGATTCCTACACCATAAAGAAAACAAGCAATTTTCTTTTTGAAAACCATCAACATTTGCAACAACGTAACACGTTTCAGGTTTGATTAACAATCTGTCATTATTAGTCCAAAAGATCGAATTGTCAGTATCATAAAATATAATATACGACTTTTCTTCTTAATGGCGGTTGTTTGAAGTATCGGCCAAGTACACGAGATCTAATCTAGACTGAGTTGCCCAGTGGTGGTCTTATCATTGCGGTAGCGGGTTCAAGCCCCACTGGACTTCTGTTTCTCTGTTAACAATATATGTCAGAGCCCTAGCGTAGAACTGGTGTGTCAAGAGAATCCATAGCAACTGATAGTAATTGTCACTGTATCATAACCCATTAAAACAAATATCAACAATCAAAAGTCAAAATAAGTCTGGAGCAAGGTGATTTGCAATAAGGTTTTTTCCGAATTGCAAGGAATCATTGATGCAAAAGGAAACATACTTTTGTTGAGCAATTAATTATTTTTCGAGGTGTTTTCTATAGTCGACTAATTCCGGGTCATCAGTTCAAGTCATTATGACCCATCATGACTATACTTACTTACCACCATACTCTTTTCCTGCATGTGCGTTAAAAATAAGTATCAACCATAAACACTACTAACGATTACTGTCTGTTTGAATTACTTGAAAGCTTTTTTTATGTTATTATTGTCTAAATGATTCGTTTATGTTGTTACACTTTTATTTGCAGGGTCTCCCATCTTTAATCGTTTACGTTTTGGCTATTGTCAACTCTCTTACTAGTTAGCGTATGTTATTGAAATTAAAATAAAATTTCAGTTATTTGCTTTATTTCGTTTCATTATTGTTAGTTTGGAGGAAATGCGTTTAGGCTAGCTAAAAACTGTATAACCATTGTATTATTACCTTTTGTATTGTTCGATGATTGTACAGTGAAGCCTCGTTTATCCGGACCCCGATTATCCGAATGTCTCGCAATCCGAACGAAATTGTAAGGGAACGGAATTATTTGACCAGTTTGTTGCAGACAACCCTCTGAAAACATTGTGGGAAAAGGAGAAATTGCTCGTCACGAGCAATTTCTCCTTTTCCCACAATGTTTTCTGCCATATCAGAAGATGATTTGTGGGACGGTCGACAATTTGGCGTTTGCTAAAGTGTTATAAGTATAGACGTGCATACGGACCGTTTATGTCTTAATGTGTATAAGAACATGCGCTACTTCATTAGTCCGGAGGAATCAGTAATCCGGACATTTTGTTGGGAACGTACGTGTTCGGATTAACGAGAAATCACTGTATTTATTTCTCCTGTGGTAATTATTACAAGTTCTGGAGGTTCCACAGAAATGTTTCACCTTTTGTAAAACGAGCCATAGTTTCCCTGAAAACAAATTTGTTTGGATATTGGTTAAATGCCGTTCTCAACTGAATTCCAGTCACATCATGCTGGATAGTTCATCGATTTATTATACTGGCCTTTTTTCGAACGTACGTAACATTATTATTTCCAAGCCACTATCCTCTTTCCAGCATGATGATAAATGGAATGTGGCGAGAGACGAATAAGGCATGCAGCTTTGACTTAGATTTATGTGGAAATAATGCTGGTTGAGTCAGGGTTCTAACCAAGAACCCTTTTATATTACATCGGACATGTTATCGACTAATTGGCTAATGTGGATCAGATTCTAGGATCTTACAAAATCGATGTTTCTTATATCATAATTATAGGAAAATGGTTTTAAGCACTTGAAGGTGATTCTTCCTTCACTAATTATCTGTTCATGTAGGAATACTGTAGAAGATTTAAAGATGTGCTCTGTCTTTTTCGTTTTGCTGAACTTGTTGTATTAACTATCTCGTCATGCATACGTTTTAGTTAAACCAATTTTAAGACAGTATTAAGTAGAAAAGCAAGGCAAAATCAATAAAGGCTGGGTAAATTTTACTAAAAGGCGGATTGGATCTGTCTTCAAAACACGGAAAATGTTTGTTTGACACGAGTCTATGCCATTGAGGCTAATATACAAACGTATATAGTCCTCGCCATCGATGCCATACAAAGATTATGTTGGATTTATTTCTTTTCTTTAAGTCATATGGGGTATTTATTTTTAATGTAGATATAGTGCCCAGGGATATCCGAAGACAAGTTATAACACGTTGTCACCAAACGTGTTATGTAACGTTAAAACCAAGAATTACATTGTTATACGCCAGACAAATCTTTGGTTTTAGATTGCTAGGATGTATCCATTTTCTTTCGAAAGTTCTCCTTGCAAGCTTGAATTTAGAGATGTAAAATGAACATTTAAAGAAAACACCTAATTGTTGTTACTTTGCAGCGCTGTCGGGCGGCACTTGTTACACGTTTTTGTCATATATTACCTCACCTTTTTACATCTGCTAAAATAAAGGGTCTGTTGTATTGAGATTTGAAGTAGGAACCAATTTAAAAAGACACACTTATCGTGATTAACCCCATCATGTTATGCCATTAAAGTTCCTTTATGACATGACATGGGGTTTTCACTTTTGTATAAGAACTATTATGTAAAAAGACGTTTGGAAAAAATGAGAAAAAGTATAACAATTTTTGGGGACAGTGGAGAAACTGTTCACGTTGAACAATTTTGTCTTCGGTCACAATGATTTTGTTTGTTCTTGGTTTTCGGCCAGAATAAAATGTTAATGAAGAAAATAAATAAAAAAGGAAAAATGTTTATCTACTTATAACAACTTTATGCATGTTAATGATACCATTGTGTGGTGATTTTAATAATAATAAACGAGAAAAAAATCTCCGTTTTTGCACGTATGATTTTTTCAACAGGTAAACTGCATATATGTCTCACATAGCTATATGTCAAGCGATACGTTAAATGTGTTCCCCGCTTCTTTTTCACGACGAGGTATTTCTATCTTTAGGGAGAACATTCTCCCGTTTCGTTTTATTCCAGACACTATTTGTGGGGATTAACAAATACGTTTGTCACAAAACAAACATATTTTCAATAATTAATCTTCAGCATAAGTGTTAGAAATATATCAAGGGTTCAACGCATGACTATAGTAAGTGCTTAACAAACATCAATTACTTATAATAGTCCTGCATTGAACCCTCGATATTTTCTCTCGCAACAATTCGGACATGCGACCGCCCACAAAGATTGCAAACATGTCCGAAAATCATTTGAGCACTTTTTCACTCTTTATGAGCGAGTATTTTCCCGAGACATTGTAAAATCATTCACACTTGTTCGCCCTTTTATGGAAGGATACCAATACTCATACGTCGGTCGTTCTCTGTATACATCGGACGCGGCCGGAACTACTCGCAGACTGCCCGATACTCTGAGAGCCCCAGTAGGATTGAACTGAACATTTTCTTCTTTGTCTTTGTTAAAGTTTGCCATACTAAAGAGGGTCTTTATCAGACCTCAGGGATTTCAGTCAGTCAAGGGCATAGGGTAAGTCTGTACTCGAATTAAACCTAATAGTTTCGGCCCCAGCCGATGTATACCGAGAACGACCGAATTAATCTCACAAAGGAAAGAAGTTCAAAATGGCGGTTTGTTGGTATTCAACCTTAAATATTTCTGCTATATCAATTCCTCAAGAGACTTGATTGTTTTGTTTCTACCTTAACAATTTTACGTTTTATCATTTTCCCCAGAGACGTGACGAGATAGGGAAAGCTATGGAGAACCACTTTGCTACACAGCCCGGGGGTGGGCCACCGCTGGTCAACATTTGTCCACCCTCGCCCCAAAACAACGGCGAAACGAAGCTCGTCAACTTTAACTAGTAAGTAAATACAGTAGAATATTTTACCTCAAACTTCTGATTGTCGACCTCATCTTTAAGTCTAAGTGAAAACGGACTCGCAATGAGTTTGCTTTTTGTTTCCGAGTTTGAGTTTTCCAGATATTTTTACGTCGAACTTGTTCAATGTTGAATATTTTCATGATATCCCCTCAACTTCGAGTTGAATAGATTCATCTGTACATTGCATTATACACGACGGAACATTGTGGACATGTGTAAATAGTCCATCAAAGCAAAACAAGTGTCTTAAGACAACTAAATAAATTCGAGGATCTATCTTATAAAATACTCAAAAGTAACTAGTGTTTAAAGTTTAAACCCAATCGAAGGCACATCTTGTTACTTGATTAAAAGTAATAGTAAATCCATCAAAAATAACGTTAGCTTAAAGATAAAACGTATTGAAGGACGTACGTATTTTATTGATTAAAAGTAACAGCTGTTTAACATCAATGTAAATTATTCAAGGACTTCTTATTTAAATTGATCAATGATTATCTATCGATGGGAAGTTCGGCCAACTAACTGCACTTATGCCAACATTCTTTTTAATGTTTAATGGATCCACTTCTTATTTCATTTCTTCTTTTTCTTCTTAGCCTATTCTCTCCTCTTCTCCCATGTTTGCAATGTCTGAAAAGATGATACTTGTTCATGCTTAGATTACCATATTATATTAGTTTTATTGCAATATAGGTTCTGTGGAAAGTATTACTAGAAGAGAAAGTTTGATGTCAAAGAAATGTAGTTGTTCTTTTGATTTACAGAACGCAGTGATATAAATGAAGAATTGTTTAAATGGCATTTAACCACAAAATAACAAACAAGCTTAACGATGTTATCAGAGCATTTCATTTCGGAAGTTTTACAAATTTTCATCTGTATATTCTCATAGTCTGACAGTAAAAACAAATAGCCTACACCATCTTATCAACACATTTCTTTCCACATATTTTTATTCATTCTCCTATACATTCCTATACTCAGACGGTATCTTCACTTACAGTATATCTTTCAGTACCAGCCGACCAGACTCAAACCGCACCAACCTTAGCCTTAACAATCTAAAGGACAACATAAGCAAGGACTCTTCTCAGCAGAACAGAAAGCCTTCGGACGCTGGTAAGTTCGCATCAGACATTCAGTTTATGTTGTTTTCGGAGGACTAGATAAAATTTTTGATAACACATTAATGCCTGTTTTATGCCTTTGTTAAGTAGTACCACTGAGATATATCTATATAGACTATATTTATCTTTTGTACAGGGTTAAACACCATGGCAATAGCTTCTCAGTGATTTTATGATTTTAATTTGTATCCAATAAAAAAAAAGTGGCATTTTTCCAAAAATGCAAACTCCTGAAAGGTCCAAGCAAATTCCTGAATGGTCCAAATTGAAGACAGCAACAGACCACAAAAACAACAACATAAAAATACATTTTATTTGTTGAACTAAGTAGTTCCAAGTGTGACTGAAGGATAACGTGCTCCTTTTGTCACAAACGGTAAAGGGGGGGGGGGGGGTATTGTGGAATAAATTGATTGTCCTTTGATTAACCCTTTCCCAAACAATAACGACATTTGACCAGTTTGTACGTATACATACAGTTTTCGAAATTGAGCAAATAAAATCACTCGTCATGCATTCATGTCTAACGTTCTCGTATATCCTGTTAATATGCATATTCAGGTATGTGTATGGAACATTACATAGTTTATACTAGGGATGGGAACGAATATTCGAATATTCGAATATTCGAATAGCGGGTCGAATATTCGAATAGCAAAATAGTATTCGAATATTCGATTTTAATGAACCCATATTACTGTATGTTTACCATAAATTTTATTCAAAAATAATGTTGTTTTATTTTCATTTTCTTCCTCTAAACCGTTCCCACATATCGAAGAACGTGCCTAGCTCCCAGGTGCAGTTACGATGTTTTTACAAAGTATGTCACACAGTAAAACACCTGTGACAAATTACCACATCTTTTGACAGTTTGCAAAACGATTAATTCCTAAGTGTGAAAATAGTCGATTTTAAGCCGCTAAATCTCACACCTTAATGATCTGCACTTGCTCCTTATTATCCAAAACAAGTCAATCACGCTAATTGACAATTGCCAGTGTCAACCAATCACGTAACTTGTTTGTCGTGAAATTAAACAATTACTCTTTCAATAACCAATCGTAATCATGATTGCATATGCACGAAGACCAATCAAATAATGTGTTAGAAAGTATATTTTTCTTCAGAATAATTTGTCAAACTTATCTTCATTCTAATTTCTACATCTATTCGATTAACATCACAATGTCCCCATCACGTGTCTGGAATTACTTTACTCGTTCTGCCGACAAGTCGAAGGCGACCTGTAACCTGTGTAACCAGGACTTTGTATTCAAGAATACAACATCCAACCTACTGAATCACTTGAATGGCAAGCATCCATCCGTTTTGACTATTTAAGTTTCTGATGGACTAACTCTGTAAGAAACTGGAAACGAAATAATGGTTATTACTGCTTTGATATTGCATGCACGTACATGTATACAGATATCGGCTATACACAAAAGGTTTGAACAGAGGACTAGTGTACTAGTATTCGGACATGCAGACATTCGAACATCAAAACGAATTCTAAAATCGAATATTCGAATATATTCGAATAGTTCTAGTCGAATATTCGAATAGTGATTTCACTATTCGTTCCCATCCCTAGTTTATACAATGAATCCTATTTTGTTCATTCAGAAACACTCGCCTCTCACACGGCTTGATCAACGAAAACATATGCTTCTACCAAGGCAATATTGATAATGATATTTTATGAACTTTACCATTACCGGGCCCTTTTGTAATGTAAATAAAAATCTCTTGTTATGCCCAACTGAAAACTATATTCGACACCAATACATAACAAAATAGCAGTTACGCGTTTTTTTTTTATATTTTGACAGCGAGTTCAACGCGAAGCAGCAGTTTAGACCTACCCCGTCAGAACACAAACACCAGTCAGGATACACCGTCTGTCAGCGGTCAACCCAAACCCATGCTGCCTTACAGTTCCATGTTTATTTTTAGACCAACCAATCCGTGAGTACTTCTTACAGTTCCATGTTTATTTTTAGACCAACCAATCCGTGAGTACTTCACACAGTTCCATGTTTATTTTTGGACCAACTAATTCGTGAGTATTCACACAGTTCCATGTTTATTTTTAGACCAACCAATCCGTGAGTATTTCATACAGTTCTATGTTTATTTTTAGACCATTCAACATGTGAGTATTTGTAACAGTTCTGTATTTATTTATAGACCAATCAATCCTTGAGTATTTCTCATTGTTCAATGGTTATTTTTAGACCAACAGATCAGTGAGTATTTCTTACAGTTCAATGTTTATTTTAGCCCAACCAATTCGTGAGTACTTTTTAAAATTCCATGCTTATTTTAAACCAACCAAACCGTGAGTATTTTTACAGTTCCATGTTTGTTTTAAGACCATCCAGTCTGTGAGTATTTCCTACAGTTCCATGTTTATTTTTAGACAAACAAATCCGTGAGTATCACTTATCGATCAATGGTTACTTTCAGTAAGTGAGTGAGTGTTTCTTACAGTTCCATGTTTATTCTAGCCCAACCAATCCGTGAGTAGTTTTCAAAATTCCATGTTTATTTTCGACCAACCAATCTGTGAGTATTTATTACATTTTTTTTTAGACCAACAAATCCGTTAGTATTTTCGACTGTTCCATGTCTATTTTTAGACCAACACATCCGTGAGGATTTCTCACTGTTCCATACCTTTTATGATTTTAAGACCATTTTGTCTGTGCGTTGTTCGATCGATTTCATGTTTATTTCTTATACCAACCAATCAATGAGTACTTCTTATAGCTCCATGTTGATTTGAGATCAACTTAGCAGTTGCTTTTGCCTACAGTTCCTCATTTATTTTTAAACGAATCAATCGATAAGATACAAACGCACTTTGTAGCAATTTTATCATGTTATTGATGTTATGACTTCTTCATTTCAGAATCCGTCGATTCTGTCATTTCGTAGTGAACCTGCGCTACTTCGAGATCTACATCATGATTGTTATTTGCGCTAGCAGTATTGCTTTGGCAGCCGAAGACCCTGTGGACGAAAAATCTAAGCGTAATTTGATATTGAACTACTTTGACTACGCATTTACTGGCGTATTCACCATAGAACTTATTCTCAAGGTAAGAATTTTTCTATTGTTAAATATTATTTAATTTTGTATCGTTTCTCGGGAGGTTTTTGCAAACTTGGGAAATTAACGTATTGTCATAAAGAACATGCGGGTATATAAATAGACAACACAACTGATCAGTGGACGACACTGTTTTCACTAATTGGATGTGATTGTGTCCTTTAGGTGTTTATTCGCTCGATTTGTTACAATATTGTTGACCTTTATTGCGCAGACAAATAATCTTGCAGCCACATTCATTACAAAGCGAGTCATAGTTCATTACAGATGATTTTAATCCATGTAATCTTACCTCTCAAATAGACTGTTAACTGCTTGGCTCCTCCCATTTTATATTCCATTTGGCTTTTATGGAGGTATTTTAGCAAATATGTTTTATATCGTGGAATAAGATAAATAGAATAATCAACTTCATTCAATTGAATGGATTTTTATCATGTAGAAAAAAGCTTTGCAACCTGATAACAACCCATTCTGTGACATATTTTTGATATCAATCGAAAGGAGTTGATTATCCTCTGTGTCACTATTTGGTAACGCATATTCCATTGCGAAGTCGTTTCTATGGCAAAGCCATTTAACTTTGCATGTTTTATATACTTGGGTTTTATGTTACACACAAAACCGAAGTGTCAATAAATGTATTTATATTCCAGAGTTCCATAGCTAAGTCATAATTCTTTACAGGTTACACGCCAATACTTATACCTGTATTATATAACGAACCATATGTAACTACATGTCACATACCACTGACTTATATTTCATCAAAAGTTACTGGCAATATTCAGTTACCAGTACTTCATATGGGCTGCGACCCAAGAGATGGAGGTTTGTGGTCAAAAATCACTTTTTTCTCACTTTTTGATACAATCTTATTGAGTAGTTTTTTTCCAGCACAAAACTGAAAAACTTTCTAATATCTTGTATATTCGTTGGCTTACATAAATTAAAAAATGTTGGTGAAGTGGTAGATCAACGTCTTAGATCTTAGATCTCCCGTAGATGACGTTATGCATCATGAATCTACGTAAAATATATATAGCGAATTCCAAACAAACGCCATGAAAATCACAATGTCACCTATATACTCGGATGATTTGTTGACATTTCAATCACATATTTTACAGATAAAAATTGTCGTCACTTTGAAGTCAATTTATGACGTCATCGATGAACATACAAGTTACCCCTTTTTCGCAGATGTGGCCGTTATAAATATCTCTATTTTATTTTCAGGTGATAGATCTCGGGGTTGTACTTCACCCGAAGGCGTACTGTCGAGATCTGTGGAACCTTCTAGATGCCACCGTCGTCATCTGTGCCCTGGTTGCCTTCTTCTTCTCGTAAGTACCCCTCGTTTTACCCCACCCACCGCTTTAACCCTTTACCAAACGACACATTTTCGACTGTCTAAATTGAAAGAGTTTGCAGACGACATTCCAAAATGTAATGTTATTGGAAAAAAATCTTCTGATAGGGCAGAAAACATTGTTGGAAAAGGAGAAATTGCTAGATATTAGCAATTTCTCCTTTTCCCACAATGCTGTCTATAGTCGTCTGCAATAATGTGGTCAAATTTCGTTATAGTTTGGTAATGGGTTAATGGTGTGTCCTATTGTGCTTTCATCATTTGTCGATGTTTTTCCCAGATCATTGTATTGAATATCCCCTTTTGAAACTTATGAGGAAACTAGTAAAGTAACATTCGGAACTCTTTGATTAATTCCGGCAGTTTGGTCAACCAACATCACCGAGGGGTACGGATCTGTAAAGTTATAAAGCAATGGATGGCTAAAATAAGGCTCAATGGAGTGGTAGTCTCAGGCAGTTATTGTCATGTTTGGTATATTTCTAAAGAGATGTTTGTGAAACATTTCTAGAGAAATGTACCAGATATGTTCGTAAGCCACAAGTATCACTCAGTACATGGTACCTGGAATTTACGTGACTTCTACGAACTGACTTTTGACATGATTGTGGGAAAAGGTGATCTATTTTATTAGAAAATTTGCAAAATTCCTCCTGTTCATCGCATATTTCCTTCTGGACTAGCTGTCTTGGTATTATTCTACAGTAAAACCTGTCTTAAGCAGCCAACAAAAATGCCATCAGATCTGTTTTTTGAGACTGTTGACAGCTTAATACAGCAAGCAAAACATGAAGAAAGCTGCTGCAGGAGCTTTCTGCATGTTTTGCCTGCTGTATTGAGCTTCGATGTTGCTATTCAGTCATATGTATTCTACGTTAAAAGTGGCTGCTGTAGACAAGTTTGTAAAAATGAAAGCAAGCCTGTTCGTTTATTCATAGTTCAAAGACTCAAGATCGAGTCAATGAATAGCAGTTGTTTCAATTGCAAGTCGTTTACAAGACTATGCCAATCTAATTGATTTTATGAATTACGTTCAACCTATGCACAATATTTGAATGTGTGAACATTCTTGGATAGTCAATATTAGAAAAGGCAGAAAATACTTAGACTGTCTTTTCTTTTATAACACCATTACAAAATTCAAAAACAGTTCGGAGCAGACATGTTTAATCCGGGGAATGTGGAATTTAGATTTGTCTCCAATGAAAATGTGTCGTTCTTTAGGTCTAAAGAATTTGCTTATTTATCATTTAAGTTTGGATATCTTTGATTCTTCTGCTGTTATATGTGCTTAAATCTAATTTCAATCTGCAATTCTAGACTCTAAGTGAAAATTTGCTTTTGCGTATTGTGCCTTTGGTTCTCTGTAAGGTATTGTATATGGAATATGCTTATCGAATGTAAAACGTTGTAACCTAGTCTCTCATTGGTTGAAAGGAAAGATGCATTCTAATCTTGAAAATAGGCATGTAAACAGTTAAGCCTCGTTTATCCGGACCCCGATTATCCGATTGTCTCGCAATCCGAACGAATTTGTAAGGGAACGCAATTATTAGACCAGTTTGCTGCAGACGACTTTTGAAAACATTGTGGGTAAAGGAGAAATTGCTCGTGACGAGCAATTTCTCCTTTTCCCACAATATTTTCTGCCATTTCAGAAGATTATTTTTGAATTTCATCACGTTTTGAAATGTGGCCTGCAAACTCTTTCAATTTGGTACGGTCGAACATTTGGCGTTTGCTAAAGGGTTATAATATACACATGCATACAGACCGTTTATGTCTTAATGTGTAAAGGAACATGATCTGCTTCATTAGTCCGGATGATTCGGTAATCCGGACATTTTGTTTGGAACGGCCGTGTTCGGATTAACGAGACGTCACTGTATTTTGAGTGAAAAGATGCGTCTTACGATAACCATTGCTGTTCGGTTGTTTGACAACCCCATGAGCTACTGTATCTTTTATGACATGATATGTATTGGTTATTTGTTACTGATGTTTTTTTAATTCAACTGTTTTATAAAGCGTAAGGGCAGGGTAAGAGTAAAACTAGAAGGGAGTGTGGTATTAGTTCAACAGAGTATAACAACAATAATCTCACTTTGATTCCATAGCCGATACCCCTTCACATCCCACAATAACCATCATCGTTGTTAGATATAAACTTTAAAAAAAGAAGACTTCGGATCCCTTTCCCCAATCGACTAATGCGTTTGCCCCACATTACTTAACCGTTTTTGAGTGATTGATTCAAAATAAATTTCATTTTTCTTGCTAAACATGTTCTCTCGCTGTTTAAGTAGAAGTCGTTCAAAAGCGTTAACAGTATGAATTTTAAACGTGTTTTAAACTCAATGCTTTTAAAGAAAAAAATTCTTCTCGTTTGCCATTCCCGATACAATCTGCTAGTCAGAAGTTTTAATAACAACACATTTAGCGCCTGTCGTTTAGATTGTTTGAGACCGCAATAATTTCTCACCAAAAAGAATATTTGTTAGAGCATCCCCTTATGAAATTACAAGCCATGCTGAAAACATCGGGGGCCCGTTTTACTAAACAACTTACGGAAAATGTTTGCGTAAGTCATAATTTATTAACATGGATAATATCTTCAATGAAAGTACAATATTGCAATGTGACACGTCATTGGAAGCGTCTCGGAGAGACGATTCCAATGATGTGTTACTTTGCAATATTGCTTTGCCAAATATTGAAATAAAATAACTTGTTGTTTTAGACTTACGCAAATCTTAAGCGTAAACTGTTTAGTAAAACGGGCCCCGGGGCTTCGGCGCCGCTTCAAGGTCAATAAGTGTAGGCCGACTTTGGAACTATACGACTGATATGGCCTATTTTATAAAGTTTATGTATAAATACAAGATTCGCACGTCTAATGAATATATAATTGATCAAATGTAGTACAACCTGCTCTTCTTTCACATATTGGATACCTACCATGTTGCTTTTATGGTCCACACATCTGCAATCCTGCTTACACTTTGCATCGTCCTTCGTTTTTCGCGAGCTTTTCGAACAAGAGAATGTATGCGTTAATAAATGAAGAGCCCAGTCCCTAGTCCTTGACCCGTCTTAGCAAGGTTCATATGTCGTGTATTAAAGCGATTGTCCCATTAAAAACCAGTTTGGTCATTAATTGAACTGCTTCATAAGTAAGCAAATATTATCTATTGACAAAACTTATAGTACATTAAGGTAGAATACCTGAAATCCGCCATTTTGAAACCCATTCTGTCGTCGGTTTACCTCAGTCGTTCTCGGTATTCTAGCTTTTCACATTAAACCGAATAGTTCCGGCCCAGACCGGTGTACAGTGAAGCCTCGTTTATCCGAACCCATATTATCCGGACGTCTCGCAATCCGAACGAAGTTGTAAGAAAACGGAATTATTGTGCAGTAATTTAATTAACCAATTACCAAACAATAACGATATTTGACTAGTTTGTTACAGACGACTTTTGAAAATATTGTGGATAAAGGAGAAATTGCTCGTGACGAGCAATTTCTTCTTTTCCCACAATGTTTTCACCATATCAGAAGATTATTTTTGAATTTCATCACGTTTTGACATTTGTCAATTGATAAGGGAATATAAGCATACACACTCCTAGATACTGTTTATGTCTTAATGTGTATAATACCAGGTCCTGCTTCATTAGTCCGGATGAATCGGTAATCCGGAAATTTTGTTGGGAACTGACGTGTTCGGATTAACGGGAGATCACTGTATTCCGAGAACGTCAGAAGTAACCCGACGACAGAATGAGTTGCTGATAATTGCTGATAATGGTCATTTTACCTTAGTTTCCATTTAAACACTTTCCATGAAACAGATGCCATTTTTGATATATGTTTTAATGTGATTTATTCCCATATAGGCCGTGTGAAATACTCACCCCGTGTGATTAATTACTAAACATAGTTTACACATAGAGAATACGAAAGTTGTAGGATCGTTAGAATTCCTAGACTTGTATGCTGATTACAAGCTACGGAAAATATATCTAATCCGCAAATAGGCATGAGGATGCGGATATTGATAGATTCATGAAAATCGTTTTGTACGTAGAGGCGAATGTCGAGATATTGATGTCATTTAATTCCTTTGAACATAAAGGTACTAGTTTTAATTGCAATAAGAGTCTTAGGTCACAATGCCTGCTGCTTCAAAGCAATATGAATGCGTATAAGCGAGCTCCAATGTCCATGTCTTTATATTGTCTACCGACTATTATATTTATTTGTTTTATCATGTTTGGTCAGTTGTGGAAACAGTTGACTATTTACTGATAAGAGAGCATAAGCATACTTGACTGTTGTTTCTCCCTATATTTGCAGTGAGATATAAGGATTAAAAGCGTTCTTCTATGATTATGTGTCCTAAATGAACTATATAGACATTGTTCATAGTTATGACCAACAAAGTAGGTCGTATTTACTCAATTTCATCCACCAGCAACATAAGGCATCGGAAACCATTGTGACAAAATCGGAAATCGCTTGTAGCAATTATTTGTAATTTTATTTTTGTTACAATGGCTTCTACCTATTGTTAACAGAAAAATGCATTATTTCCCGATTGAGTACTCTTTCAGTTGTTGTTTTATATTGAACCAGGCGCAAAATATCATACTTAACCCTTTCCCAAACAACAAATTTTCGACTGTCCCAAATTGAAAGAGTTTCCAGACGACATTTCAAAAGGTGATGAAATTGGAAAATAATATTTTGATAGGGCAGAAAACATTGTTGGAAAAGGAAAAATTGCTCGTTACGAGCAATTTTTCCTTTTCCCACAATGTCTTTTAAGGTCGTCTGCAACACAGTGATCAAATGTCGTTATTGTTTGGGAAAGAGTTAAGATAGTCAAATATAAAATAACTTACTTAAAATAGTTAAATAGGTTAAACACTCCTTTTGATGTTACATAGAGCATATATGTGTACATGTATCTAGGCTTTTAGAGGGTTAATGTATACATGTAAGGACAATGGCTATGACACGATGTTTTTGTACTTTTAGGTCACCAAATAAGTAAGCCTGTTTTCGTTAAACGATTTGCCCTTTCTTTATGAATATGAGCACAGTTAGTATAAAACGTCGAACTGTCTCAGAATACTAGTACTACTAAAATAACCAGTGTACAATCTGCAGTGTTAATCATGACATATATAGAAAGAATCAGAAAGAGAACAGTAGGTCAAGCGCAATTGAGAGTGATTAATCTAAGTTGTAAGGACTTGTGTCATAATTGATGTAAAAATAGACACGTTTAAACTAACTCGCGCAATGCTGACGCAGTATTTATGACGTGCAATTGCTTGCGAAGTTTACAGACGTGTCCGAATGTGTTTCGGACACATCTGTAAACATCGTGAGCGGATGTGCGTTCGAAAAGTTCTACTACTAGGTCACAATACACTTACAGCGTTCAGCACGACCAAAAATGTTATGGCTAACTATCACAAAGACGACGTTTAACGCCTCAACCCTTTACCAAACAGACAATATCTCAAAATGTAATACAACTGAAAAATATTTTTCTTATAGGGCAGAAAACATTGTGGGAAAATGAGAAATTGCTCAAAACGAGCAATTTCTTTTTTTCAACAATGTTTCCCAGATACGTCTGCAATAAACTGGTGTTATATCGTTATTGTTTGGTAATGGATTTAAATGCGAAACCATTGTTTATTTTCCGTTTTGATTAGCTACTGCAGATTGTATACACAAGCGCTTATACTAATTACAATCAACAAGTTGTATTGGTGGTCTAACTAATTCCTGATGAGACAATTCGATATAAGAATAGATGAATGCATGCCGTTTTTCTGTTTTGTGTTTTGTTTTATGATTTTGACCTGGTAACGATATGCTGTGTTTCACGTAACCACGGAAACAGGGCATATCGCCCAGTTTGTACGAACAAGTTCGAACAAGCACTTTGGAATGGACAAACTACAAATAATTCACACCGAAATGTGTCTTTAACGCGCCATAAATGCATCAGGAACTGCTGGGATCGTGTCATTTAAGATTCTATGTTTATACATGCATAAACTTGATGAATCATGCATGTTCCACAAAGGAAAAAACCTGCAAGTAGGGCCATGAAATTTATGTAATATTAGCGGGGTTTAAGATATCTATGCGTGTGACTTTTGATATACTTATGTACTCAATTGATGTTTTAAGCATCCAGATTAATTATATTCAAAAGGTCACTGTGGCTTATGTTAGAACTAACCGCTTTTAGGTGATGTGTCCATTTACCTGTATTATGAGTTGGTTCGGGAAATGGATTCGCAATTTACTGGACTTAAAGTCGCTTACGAAAAGGGCAAAGGTGTCCGAATAGAACTTCCTTAGAGGTAGCCTGGGGTCTGGCACTTACGTATACCCCACGCTAGGCCATATGCGGGTATGCATGGGCCAGGACGCCAGTCTACCTTAGAGGTTGGACGTCTGAAATGCACCGGAACTACTTAACGGATACATGGACTTCTTACAGCGCTTTTTAGGTTGAATCATTCCGCGACCTTTTTGCATTTAGGTTGTTGAAGACACATTTCACTACTATGATATTTGCATATCTATACATGTATATGTAAACGAAACTTAATTTGTATTTTTTTCATTATATAAAGGTAACTAATTCGTATATATCCATTCGATTTCTTACTCCTCTTATACATGTACATTGCTTAGGACAGTGGGGACTGTGTACACACTAATCTGTAAACGTGTATTCTTTTAAGTTTACTGTTTTAAACGACTAGATATGTTTGGTATTTTTTTAAATGTAGACATTCTTTTTTCTCTATAAAGATATATTAGCTCTAGATTGATTTGGTAATTACAGTTATATCACAATACCGTTAATTTGCATTGTTTTGTTTACCTACTTATGATATAGAAAGTGAGTGTAATCTTAAAAGATTGAACAATAATTCTATTTAAATATTATTGGTCAAAAAATGGTACGATTTTTTAGAGATATCAAAAGATTTTGAAGACTGCTTAATCGACAGGTTGTTGGCATCGTTATATAAGACGTTAAGAAGACTAAAAGCAGTACATTTATAACGCTTTCGAATATATGATTCCAGATTCCATATTGACAGAGAACCGAATATTGGCCAAGTAAAGTATCGAACTTCGAACCCTTGTATTTCAAGTCTGGTTCGTTGACCTGAGCTAGACATGTTTATTAAAAAAACTCAAACGAACATAAGGAGAAACAAAACGGATTTTGAAATGCAATTGTAAATCAGATGACACAAAGCAACGGTCTATGAAATTCAATAAGTAAATCATATAGTTAGAACAAAGATGCTTTTGATTAAGGATATTGATGTTTTATATTCAGTACTGCGGAAATCCCGGGGCTTAGGTAAGGCGATTTTAAGGTAGAATACCCATAATCCGCCATTTTGAAACTCTTTCTGTCGTCGTATTACTTCGGTCGTTCTCGGTATACATCGGTCGGGGCCGGATCTATTCGCATTAAACCGAACGTTTCCGGCCAAGACGGTGTATACCGAGAACGACCGAAGTAAACCGATGACGGATTGGGTTTCAAAATGGTGTATTATAGGTATTCTACCTTAAACCTCCATGGGATTAGGCCAATAGTTTTATGGCGCCTTGATTTATAATACTACTGTACATGTGATTGTGTTTCTAGTTTGTTGAACGTCCATGTATTCCATACTACTAGTCTAGGGGTTTCTTATGCCATACACAATGCTGATCGTTATATACGTGCACTTAGATTGTCTTAAAGTTCATGACCAGAAAGAAATGAAATTTAGCTGTATAATACCGATTCGATTATAGTCCTTATACAACAATTCAGTGATGCCTTTCTTTAGGGGATTCATTAACACACTCTCTACGAGCTTATCTGAAAAGAAGACCCACAACATTTCGTTAAGAGAGACCATACGAAATGTGACATTCACCTCAACTAATGAATAATATATTATGCGTTAAATGTGGAGGTTTCCTTTTAATGAATGATTATGAACGTTGAATGATGGTCAAAATACATGTATCCAAATTGAAGGGCTACAAGTAAACGGGTCATGTAATCTTTTCTTAGTATGAAAATGCCGACTACATATGATATCGTCTATTCTTTGCTTATGAGCATAACCATACGTACCCAAGTAGCGCTTGTACCTGTTATTTATAAATGTCTTTTTGTTAAAAAATTTTTGTACGTGGGTTAGGCTGTATTTTTAGAATCATTCACCCATCGTTGCAAACATATTATATTCATGTTCAGTCAACACATTCATGCATCATGTAGTTGCACTTAATTGTATTTGGCTTCGTTTTATTTGAAGATCAATTACATCAACGCAAATCAGGGTCCTTTGTGGCTCAGTGGTTTGGTGATATATTTATAACTCGGGGTCCCGGACCCGAATACCTACCCCGCCGCTTGATATGGGGTAGTTTTCTATGGCCAGAAGCTAGTGGGCCCTATTTAAGTACTTGTGAACCAGAAACAAATTCGGAATATGCCTGTTAAAACTCTTGACCCGGCTGTAAGCTACATAAAACACTTTGGAATAGGGGCCCGTTTTACTAAACAACTTACGGAAAGTGTTTGCGTAAGTCATAGTTGATAAACATGGATAGTATCTTCAATACAATGTTGCAATGTGGCACTTCATTGGAAGCGTCTCGGAGAGACGATTCCAATGATGTGTCACTTTGCAATATTGCTTCGTCCAATATTGAAATAAGAGGAATTGTTGTTTTAGACTTACGCAAATCTTAAGCGTAAACTATTTAGTAAAACGGTACCCAGGTTACGCTTTGTTGACTTGTCATGGTCCACGATTATACATACTCTATTTTGTTTTTGTCGCTCAAGGGTGCAACACCTATCTGTGCTCAATTTCTGCACGTGAGAAAAGGACAAAAAACAGTTGTCCAATTTTGCAAAAGAAAATGACTAGGACGATATTTTTTAGGAATATTCAAAGTCGAAGACCTACTTGCGCTATAGGCAAACGATTCAAAATAGAGCATTGGCTGCTCTACGCTGTTAAATACATTTGAGAACATGTATGTTCGTTCGACGTTGATCGGTCAGAAATGTAATATGGATGGTAGCGAAAAGATTTGAACATAGGCAGTAAACTTGTCTAGCTCAGGCGGTAGCGAGTCCAAAATGAAACTCATGGGTCCAAAGTTCGAAAATCGTACTCGGCCAACAGATTTTCCGGAATTGTGTGGAGTATTTGTGGCAAGACATATTCCATTCTTCGCTACTGATCAGTTATAATCATATGCGTAAATGAGCAAAATCTCACATATACTGATCGCTATGATCAACTCTTGAACTAAATAAACTTAATACTAATCTGAAAACCATCACAGTATAAATTTTAACAAAATCTATTTATGTCGTTCCAATGAATAAAAATGTATAACTTAGTACAGCCATTTCATACCGGTTGATTTGCCAACTATTGGGTTCGCATTAAATACATGCTAATTCAATATCCACAAACGTTTGTGATAAAATTAAGACTTCAATCATACCGAATATATATCGTCACATATGAAAACTGTACATTGTGCCATCGTTACAGCTTATTACTTCATCAATATGTAATCCAATAAAGAAGTGTTTTCCAAAGCCACGTTTGTACAATGGTTAGATTCAGATAACATTTCCTTTTTAAATTTTTTACGATGTATTTAATTTCATCATAATGTAAACTAAAATAAAATCATAGAATTCCCATAAGTAGAACAGTGTATTCGTTTCTTGAATCCGAACTATTGCGGACATGTATTTGCTGAAGGATTTGTAGAGGGAGCCAAATATCATTCATTTCCATTTTTAATTTGAAACACGTGATGTTTCTTTTCTTGTTATATACGTATTATAGATTATTCTGTTTCATATTTTACAGGAATAGTTTGCTCACGTATTAGATTAGAACAAATCAATACATTTATTTACCCTTTTATTTAAAAAAAAGGATAAATTGCTCCAGAGGATCCTTTCGTCATAAATTCGCACATAATTGATGCATTTATGAACCATTTATTTTAATGCCACAAACCATTATCATTTTACTAAACACATTGTTCGTTGACGTTGGTTTTCGATGCATCAGAACCATCTACTCATTGGAATTTAACATTTTGACGTGAAGCTTATTTTTGATGTTTTATGTTGACACGTGTATTTTTTAGAAATCTTGGTTTTCACACAGCATGTCGAGGCTCACGATTCTATGCATGGTTTGTGCGTTATAAACAAGTTTGTTGATTTTATAGACCTTGCAGGAAGAAAATATTCTAGAACATGTAAAAGGCCCCCTGCTACGTGAACCGTAACATCAACGTTTCGCAGTTTAATATTTTGTACAAAACAAGGTTCTCCAATATTATTTCAATGAACACCAACAGAAAATACATATAATAGAAAATTACCCTCTTTTCGATAAGAATGCGTACTGTTAATGAAAGAAAAGTGTTTTCCAGAATTGTTTAAACAAAGCTTTCTAAGTGTTAAATTGTATCATTGATGCGACTCTCGCTGATTCTACTGCATTTATTATGCATATAAACAGAATCTGTAACTCACTATATATCCAGCTTATGATATATTTATAACTGTTTTATTGCTAACAGGTACAAGTATATAACAAATCACAGGACTACAGTCATTAATGGCGCAAATAAAACAGCTTTAACAGTATTGTACCTTGACTTTGATGTACTTCTCATAAAATAAAAGCAGTTCATGTATAATATTTTCTTTTATGTTAAACGAAAATTGCATGTTTCAGACAATACTAAAAAGTTACTAAAAAGTTCCTTATTTAAAACGTTTCTCTATTTATGATTAACACCATGTTTAAATTACCCCTTGTTTTAAAAGTAACAAGTGGAATGAAATCATAGGTGTTTGACTTTACTATATATTGATGGTACTTTGAAATTGCCATACACTTTGATTAGGAGTTTCACAAACATCACATTTTTCTATAGTCCAACGATTTTGACTGTAAAATCGTTTCATACAAACCTAGAACGCCATCTTTTAAAGTTGTGTTAAGTACCGGTAATATCTCAAATTCTACCTTTCGAACTACATTTACTTAAGTTAAACATTTATCCACCTTTCTAAGCTCAAATTAACACTTTCACGGGTTTCAAAAACATGTTTATGTAGCCAACTATACTATAAACACTCTGGTAAATAATGGAAAGGTTACTAACAATTTTCAGCTTCGGTAAGTTTATAAGTATGCCTTGTCATATTCTGCTTTTTAAATTCCAATAAAGGTAAGAATGTTTAAAACAGCAAAACTATTTCTACCTTCTCTTCATGAACGAGTAAATGTGTAATTGTGTATATAATTCCATCATAAATGGAAAATCCTCTTTCCATGCTTCATAGATCGAGATAATGGCGTTTCTGCCAAGTTTGTTCCGATGGTTAATTGTTAATGTGGATAATGCTTCATATGGTAAAAAAAGGGAAATGATCTGATTAAAAAATGATTTGAATAGAATGAGCGGCTCAATTAGTACAGATTATTTTGAACAAAAAGCACGTCCAAAGATTAAGTAAATCAAGAAACATTTTCAAAAATGATGTACGTTTAAACCTGATTTGGAATTATAAATCATGAACATCTTGATTTAGTTATTAGGATTTCGAGGAATTGTAATGACGAACCGAACTAACAAATACTTTCTTTTGAATGTATGATAATTCATAAAGTATAACCGAGTATACAAACAAGTTCATAGTTAAGACTTACTGACTTTGTTACTTTCCATTCATCAGGTATAATTAACGATATAAACATAAATTTGTATGGAAGATGTTTCGTTTGTATATAATTCGTATTATTTATTTTTGTTTTTTCAGCAGTGGGACGGCGGGAAAGAACCTCAACACAATCAAATCACTTCGAGTACTCAGAGTGTTGCGTCCGCTGAAAACCATCAACCGTGTTCCAAAATTAAAGGTCTCACTATATACCTTTGTCAAGCTTGTTTTAAACACCCATGACTTTTGCTTAGCTGGTTTTAAGCATCTTATACTTTTGACCAGCTGTTTTTGTATCAACTATAACCTTTGTCCAGCTGGTTTAAAGCATGTATTACTTTTGCCCAGCTGTTTCTTTTTTGTCAACTGTTACCTTTGGCCAGCTAGTTAAAAGCAAGTAAAACAAAAATTCCAACTGGTTTTAAACAAAATAACCATTGTCCAGCTGATTTTAAGCATCACTAACATTTGTCCAGCAACTATTCAGCATTTATAACTTTCTTCAACTGGCTTTAAACATTTATTACCTTTGATCAGCTGGTTTGAATCACACTTAACTTATGTCCAGCTGGCTTTACCATATACAACCATTTTACAATATTGTTTTCAATAGACTTTAACCGTTTCCTTTTTGAAATTCTGTTATAATACTAATCGATCACAATATTTAAGTTAAATGTATTTTATTGTTTTCGTTTAACAGGCGGTGTTTGAATGCGTGGTAAACTCTCTGAAGAATGTGTCCAATATTCTCATCGTGTACATGTGGTTTCAATTCATCTTCGCCGTCATTGCTGTCCAGCTGTTTAAAGGGAAGTTCTTCTATTGCACGGACGAATCAAAAGAGTTTAGGGATGATTGCAAGTAAGTGTTATCTTGTATTAGCCCTTAGAATGCTCGGTCACTTTCTAAAAAAAAACAGATTTTGTGTCGACTGCTTTCCCAAACCTGAAATATCTGCTCGATTTTGACGAGGAAAGATTTTCGGAGTAGCAAACAGGTTAGATCACAGGCCAGTGTTTCATATCATTATAACAGGCTATGCCCTCTACTACGCGCTGGGGCGATAAACATGGAACAAGACATTTTCATAATTCTCAATTAGAATTATTTCTCAGTGAAAATTATGAGACTTATTTTTCCATAAAAAATGTATGAAGCCTTTCCAAAGTTGTAATATACGTATTTACCGTTTTGAAGGGTTCATTATTACATCATTACATGTATTTCCCGTGTTCAGGGGTCAATACAATCATGTATTTCCCGTTGTTATTTCAGGGGTCAATATTTCACGTATGAGGACGGTCCAGACGCCCCTAAGGTGGCTAACCGCGAGTGGGAGCGCCAAGACTTCCACTACGACAACACCATGTATGCGATGCTCACATTGTTCACAGTCACAACCGGGGAGGGATGGCCGCTGTAAGTTTAGTCTTTATTTCTGTGTTATTGCACAAATGTTAATGACGGAAACTGTTTAAGTGTGGTACATGGAGCTATTCCAAAGGCGTGTTTGTAGACAGTGAAAGCAAGGTAGTAAATTGCTTCTATTTCTGTACAAGCCATTGTTTATGAATAATTTAACATTTGGTAGCGGGGGGGGGGCTCCGTGGCCTAGTGGTTAGAGTACAGAACTTGAAACCACATGGCCCCTCTCCGCGTGGGTTCAAATCCTGAGAGGGATATGGATTTTCATGAAAGGCAGTCTCCCGACTGACTTACGGAATGCCGATGGTTCTACCCGCCTTCACCAGCCCTTATGGGCAGTTGAGTATGGGGTCTTCCTCCATCATTAAGAGTTGGGCATCGCTACATAACTGAAATAATGTTGATGTGATGTAAAACCCATATAATATATACATTTGGTAGCTAAGTACTGGTAGATTGTCCATTGAACATGTACTAAGACACTCAATAGTTAGCCCTGTACATTAATGAAAAAGTAATAGACAAACCAACCGTTTCCTTATTTCTGATCTCTTAACCAGGTTAATAAAGAATTTCATGACATCAGCTAACTTAGTACTGATAGGTTAACCAGAGAGCATGTACTACAACGCTTAAGAGTGAGACATTTTCATAATGGAATAACAAATAATAATATAATGCTCAAGAGTTAGGACGATGCTTTACAAAAATGGAAACAAATAAACAAACTAACATGCAATATTTATGTTCCTTGATCTCTTAAACAAGTTGTTAAAGTATGCCATGACGTTTCCAAACCTAGTGCTGATAGATTAACCAGAGAACATGTACTACAACGCTTAAGAGTGAGATATTTTTATAATGGAATAACAAATAAACCAACCAACGTGTATTATTTTGTTCCATTTCTAAACCAGACTGTTTAAGACATATCATTGCCTAGTGCTTGAAGAACGTACCATGGATCGTGTACTCAAACTCTTAAATGTTACTTAGCCCCGTACTTTAATGAACTTTTTTTCAAATGTCTTACCCAGGTTATTAAAGCATTCAATGGACTCGACGAACGATGACCAAGGTCCCCGGCCTAACTACAGTATGGAGATGTCTATTTTCTATGTTGTGTTCTTTATCGTATTTCCGTTCTTCTTCGTCAACATCTTCGTCGCCTTGATCATCATCACATTCCAGGAGCAAGGGGAGAGCGAGCTAGAGGACCAAGATCTGGATAAAAACCAGGTGAGAGAGATGCTGTTTTTGTTGTGCTCGGTTGGAAGGTTGACGTTCTCCTACCCAGTGATATCCGTTTCCATTATGTACTGAATTGCATAGAAGCAAAGGGAAGTAATCCTGCACGGAGTTTGGAAGGTAGAATGCCAATAATCCACCATTTTGAAAATCATTTTTTTTTGTCGGATTACTTCGGTCGTTTTCGGTAAACCTGTATATCGGTCAGGTTTTGTTTAAATTTTTCATCGAGTTAAACCCAGCTGAGTGGAAAAAAGGTAGCTTTTTGCACATGACTCAAGTGTATCAATCTAGTGTTGTAAACGGGTCCAGCAACGCCCAGCGGTTAAGATGGCGAACTTGTAACTCGGGGACCTGGGTTTTCACTCCACCATTGCTGTTTGTTTTGTTAAACTACTCCTTTTACAGGTATCTTAGAACCATACTCTTATACTGTTGATAAAAGGAGAGCCATCATATGAAAAAATAAATTTGATGCTGTAAATAAATACCAAAGACAATGGTAAAAATGATAGCGTTTAGGATGGAGGAACGATTCAAAGTACAAACGTGGTACAGTGGTAGGGAGTCGGCGTCTTGTACAAAGGGTCCAAGGCTCGATCTCCGTTCAGTAAAATCTGCCGGTACTAAACCACAAAAACGGAAATTGCCAGGCCTTATCCCGAGTACTAGTTTAGTATCCATAAAGCAGTCATCGAGAGTGTTTTTGATAAGCTGTAAGCTTACATCACAATCGATGTAAAATAGATACGTTTAAAGTAAGCCAAGGAAAGGTATGGGAAATTATAGAATAAATCTTGAGAACCACCCGTAATGATTCAGAACAAGTCAGTGTTTTGCTTGATTTCAGAAACAATGTATAGACTTCACAGTCAACGCCAAGCCACTATGCCGGTTCATGCCCAAGCACAAAGGTTCTTTCAAGTATCGTATATGGAAACTGGTGGTGTCGCCCAAGTTTGAATACATCGTCATGATACTTATCACGCTCAATACTGTAGTCCTTATGATGAAGGTGAGCAAACATTTATCTTTTATTTTCTTTCCTTAGCAAGACGTTTTTATTCATTTGATTCACTGTGAAATTGTAAATGACCATATTTATTTTTAGAAACATGTAAAAATACTGTCAAAGCGAGGGTGAAGGATCTCCAGGAGAATTGTTCGTTTTGATTAAACTATGATATTATGTTTCATTTGAGAGACGGCCCTGTCCGTTTTTGAAGATTTCTGTATTAATTTTTAAAAGCATATTATCTTGTTTTATTAAAGATATATTTGATTTCCTCTTAATGTTGGAGGTATATATCTCACCATATTTTGCTAACATGTTTGATATTTGATTATTCAATGTACTTAATTCTTTTTTCAGACAAATCATAGCTTATTGAATTGCAAAAGTGCTTTCAGATAATCAAAATATATCATTAACATAAGCAGGGTTCCAAGTTGATTCCAAATTGCTGTTGTGGTCGTTAAATTAATATTAAATCAATGTTGAGAAGTGTAATAATATCTCACTTTTCAGAGCTTTTTACAACATTTTGATTATAAACATGTAAACGTTCGATGTCATATAAGCATTTATTTTGTAATTATTAGTGTACATGTACATGGATTATGTTTCAATTGATATCGATGAAACACGCTCTCTCACCAGAAACGATAGGCATGGAAGGTGTGCATGTGAATATCTTCTAAAAATCATATTCAATCATTGAAATTGATTTGCAAACATGTTCAAATTAATTATAAGCAAACATTTTCGTATTATTTCAATCTTTGCCTGTTGATACACATATGGTTCGTTTTGAATTACCATTCCATATAATTTTTTTCGTAGAGCAGACGGCTATTATGGGACACATTTGATATATCATGTATATATTAGATACATTTTAGATCTTCTTTCGTCTAAGTATGTTCATAGTTTTGAAACAGTAACCTTATAATATTTTCAGCTTCATTTCTCATATTTGTCGCATAGCGATTACACAAACACTATTGAAAGTATATCAATTGTATTGTACATGTTTCTTACAAATCATAAGTCGTGCAATGCATAGTTCGTTTAAAAAATATTTCGAATTATGCATAATTCGGTTACTGTTTAATTCGTTAATAAACATGATTTGTTAGATATATAGTTCGTATGATACAGAGTTCATATCCGATTTGACTGGCAATACGACTTTCTTTGTACGCCAAATTAATATTGTTAACCCTTTCCCAAACACCAAATTTACGACTGTTCCAAATTGAAAGAGTTTGCAGACGACATGTTTAAATGTGATGAAATTGGAAAATAAATTTCTGATAGGGTAGAAAACATAGTGGGAAACGGAGAAATTGCTGGTCACGAGCAATTTCTCCGTTTCCAACAATGTTTTCGAGAGTCGTCTGCAACAAAGTGGTTAAATGTCGTTATTGTTTGGTAAATGGTTAATGTATGAGGATATCCCTATCTTGAACCGTTTATAATTTAATGTTTGTTCTATTTCGTCACATTGACGAATATACCCAAGTATTTAGCAGGCTATTACATATCTACTATGGCGAAAGATGAAATTTCATGTGACGACCAATTCTTTTTGTAATCACAATTACCTTACAGTGCACATCTACTATGGGTGTATCGATTTTGACCATTTAAATGTCTGATATAAAAGAATTACAAAAATATGTTCTCTAGATTAGTCGCCAATTTTGCATTAATCATACGACCATTTACACAATAAAATGCTGTAACTAATTTTTAAAGTTATGTGTGTGTATTGGCTCGGGAACAGTGTTTGAAGTATAATCGCTCTAGATGTGAGCAATAAAGCATCTAAACAAATCAATTACACTATGCTTATCTTGTTTAGTCTAAAACAACGATTTTCCATACCATACAAACAGTTGCATAATGTATGTTTATGAATTGATTCATTGTAACATACATACGTTTGATTGTGTGTATATCAAGCAGGTACCTTATGCACGGATAAGTAAACAATAGCATTCCTAACTTAATTAGCGCATTCCTAACTTAATTGGCGACTTACTTCCATGATATCTTAAGGAGTGATCATAAACGTACAGTCCATAAATGGGAGAGAGCCTTCACTTAACCATATACTAACTAGATTAACTCTTCTTGTTAAGATAAGCCGGCCATCTTTAGCTAGAATGGACCTCTATCAGTTTGTTTAAACTCTGTGTTAATGTTAACTTAATACAGCGATTTCTGTCTCAAGCGGTTTTCTGACTTTGATGATGAAAACTAAACCAATGAATCATATTTTATTGTCACGTTACAATAATGTACTTTTGTTTAAGATGGCATCCATATTAATCAGTTTCAACTTACGTTAACTCTTTTCGTGAGTAATTTGATAAAACGGTAGCGTGGCGCCTGTTTGAGACAGATGTTGCTGTAAGAATTTGTATTTTAATGAATTTGCTATATAATTATCATAAACTGATTCCTTCACACTGATTCCATTTTGGTGCATTTATACAGTATTACGACGAGCCGGAGGACTACAGAAATATACTTAAATACATCAATATGGGATTCACAATTATGTTCACCATAGAATGTGTTTTAAAATTACTGGGGTTCGGCAGGGTAAGAATATGGCGCAGTTAATAGACTACGACTCTACACATTATAAACTTGTTCTTTCCTCGAAAGGGACTCAACGTTGTTGGATGAAGCTATCGATGCATTTTAGTCATTAAAAAATAGGCCATTTAGTTATTAAGTAAAAGGCTTTTTAGTCATTAAGAAATAGGCCTAAGATAACAAATCTAATTGGAAGGAGTATTCCTATTGTTTTTTATATTTGGACAAATTAAAAAATGAAATAAAAAGAGGAACCAAAAATAAACCTAGCATTGGCGATTTTAAACATGTTTACTTGTGCTCTTATCAAATAACCCTGATTGAAATGTTCATAAAATATATTTTTTCATGACATTTGATACGGAATTGCATAAAAGAAATGTGAAATTTTCACAGAATTATGAAAATAATTGATATGAGTTTATATATTATGATGTTTAAATTCTTGAAAAGAAATGCATGAATATCAAAATGGCTTGGACCAACATCTGAGTCCTTTTCGAGGTGTTGGGTTCATGGACACAATCTTTGAGTTTTGGGGTGCACTTATGAACTAATACCATATTGTCCGTGACGCAGATAGATTCTGGAAAACTGGTAATAGTGCCTACAACTAATTAAACAACATGTTAAGTTCTCCAAAATATCTTGATTTAAACAGAGAAATTGAAGATATTAAGGCTATTTGATTTAGAGAATTGGGTATTAGTACCCTCTCTTGTTTTTGTAGTCAACCGATTATTATTTTCATATTTACGGTGTAGCGAATTCCTAAAACATATTAAATAATGCATTATAGGTCAAACAGGGTATAAATTAAACATATACCAGCTTTCGAAAAATAGCGTGGATGTCAAATTAAGACTGTTCATTGACAGGGAATCGTATGTTACATGACACCCCGCGTTCCTTTTCACGTTATTTCTTTCTCAATTCTCAACAGTTGTTTGGTTTATTTTAATTCCAACATTGAACTTACTTAACGATTCTTGCGACAAGGGAACCATTGCCTTTGGTAGACTCTAAAACATTTTTGGTTTGGGAGCAAGCACGGCCGTCAAACGGTTTTTCGTCGGATTGTAAAACATCAGTTATAATACTTAATACCTATTGTTAATGTTAAGTGTCCTAAAGTGGGTAATAAAACAACCTACTAGAAATCTATGGAATAGTTGTGATAGGAGAGAAAATACTTTTGATTAATTAAGAGCTGCTTAAATGATAAAAAACCATTACACCAAGTTTGACTTTGGCATACGTTTAAAAAAAATAATATTTCACAATAACCATTGTTCTTTGGTCACCGGTCAAAGAAAACTTGGTTGTTTTTCCATAAAGGGTCATACTGTATTAGTAGGCATGTAATAGAATAACGGATTCCCAATCCGAATGTAATAAAATAACGGATTCCCAATCCGAATGTAATAGAAAAAAGGATTCAAAATCTGAATGTAAAAAAATTACGGATTCAAAATCCAAATGTAATATAATCGGTAAGTAGTTAACAATGCGTTGAATCAGTAGCAGCACGTTTTCCAGAATCTACCTCGCGTCTTATAACCTATATGTACTCGATTTCTTTTCCTAATGAATGCGGTATTCATATAGGCTCGGATTTGATATATAGCGTTTATGTTGAGTGAGGATGAATGGTTGAGTAGAGTTAGATACGGTCTTTCATGTAACACCATTGCTTTCAGTTTAAGGGGTTTGAATAACATTAGCAACGTGTTCGGTATGATTCAAATTGGGCTTTTCTAATATTTTTTTTATATGGGTTTTACATCACATCAACATTATTTCAGTTATGTAGCGATGCCCGACTCTTAATGATGGAGGAAGACCCCATACTCAACTGCCCATAAGGGCTGGTCAAGGCGGGTAGAACCATCGGTAATCTAATAATAAAGCATCTATTATAGCACACAATAGTTCATACCTGCGTATTTAAGACAAATAATGTTGTTCTATGCACCCTTTATGGTACACTTGGCAACAGTAATAAAACTAATAAACTGTTTAACCAAACGGCGGCGTTTAACGACATACTCATTTTTGAGTATTAAAGTACATGTTCCCTGGTTTCGTACCAGTACTAGGCTAGGAAATGTGTCCAAGGACACTCTACGGTGAATTAATTGGCCACCATCGGGGATCGAACCCGGGGTGGTCCAATATCTTTGTCAGACTACTACGTGGTATCAGCATGAACGCTCGAGTTTGATGATCTAGAATCGCAAGTAGAATAGAATAGTGAGGCATCTGTGGCCTATTGGATATAGTACAGAACTTGAATTCACATGGCCCCTCTCCGCGTGGGCTCAAATCCTGAGAGGGATATGGATTTTCATGAGAGGCAGTGTCTCTCGACTGACTTACGGAATGCCGATGGTTCTACCCGCCTCGACCAGCCCTTGTGGGCAGTTGAGTATGGGGTCTTCCTCCATCATTAAGAGTCGGCCATCGCTACATAACTGAAATAATATTGATGTGATGTAAAACCCATATAAAAAAAATAGAATAGTCTTACTATGGACCAGTTTACCTTTCCTCCCTGTGTTGATATGTTAAAGCGATTTAAACATCTTTTGAAATTTTAACTATATTATTTACGCACTGATATGACGCTGCAATACAATTACTTTCCTAGTTTGTCATACTGTAATATACCTTACTATAGCGCGATATCGATAAGAATAGTAAATAACTGAATCTTATTCAGTACTTTAGATATGGATTATACATACTGCAAATATATTTGCAATAAAAAGTATATTTAATCTATAGATATACAATATTATAAATTAATGAAACAACGCAAGCAATGAATTTTCCAATTCTTGTAGGCAGTTATAATGCTATTAAATAGGTTTTTTCCTGATTAGTGATCAAAATTTAAATACAGTTTTATTATTTAACAATTGCCCTTTTCTCTTTATGGCCAACATTAGAACAGCCATTGCAGTTTAACTGATAAATTGTTATAGCAAAGTCAAACCCAAAAGCAATGGTATTACATACTCTGGACTAGACGGTGCATTTGTTTGGCTTTTGCATTCATGTATGATATAACCTGCTCCTCTGAGTTGAATGGCAGGGGTTTCGAACATGGGTAGCGCTGGTCTATTCTCGGTACTTATTTTTTTTATTGCCTGCACAGTGACCCTTCTAACACCATTACCTTGGCAATCTTCATGGCTTCCATCTAACTCATGTTCCTAGAAAAAAAAGTTAGAATCGAGAGATGATAGCTATGAACATTGCACCTCTTTTATATATGTATATTTATTATACCTCATTTTGGCTTGAGTTAAATGCCACATGAACAGTACAAAACATGTAGTCCTATTATAACGTTGCGTAAAACAAGAGTTGTATCATGTTTATCATGTGATACGTTGATGTAGTTAATTGATTGATCAATTAAATCGTTAGCTGCAACTGAACGTCACCTAGCTAATGCTCTTTAATAACAAACGCGATTAAATAAACTATAAAATTTCAGCATGGTGTTTTAAAGGCCACTGTTTTAAAACATATACTTCTTTGTCAGACAAGTCGGATATTTACTAAAAACGGACTGAAAATGATTGTGTAATTAATGGTCCACATTTATGGATATCTGCATATTAAGTTTTTAGCCTTATTAACAGTAAGGTTAACAATTAAAAAGGCGTTGCTAGTTACTTCATTTCGAATTTCATTGCAAATGTACAGAAACTAGATAGGCATGCTATCGTAGGGATAACAATATGTTATGATTTAAAAGAAAGAAAAAATAAGCACTATCTCATGATTTTGGATAGTTGGTAAATATTTATAAAATAATAATGTTTATTTAAAGCCTTTTATTGTCCTTTGTCCAAGTAGTATCCGACTAGTCTGTAAAGTCGTAAACGATAATCACTGATTTTTTTCTCTCTTCACAAAAATACCTAATTGTCTTTGTTTTCTATACAACGCATCTCAGTTCAATAACCAACAAGACTATGAGAAAAGCATGAATACGGGACAGGGAAATGCCAATATCAGCGAAGCGACGTACTATGAAAGACTTCTAATCCTTATAAACATAGTCTTCACTGTCCTCTTCACAATAGAGTGTATACTCAAATTTTTGGCATTCGGAATTAAGGTTTGCAATTTGATTAATTTCCATGTGGTTTTGTCGATGTCTTCAACCTCTATTATAGTGTATAATTATCCCAAGATACATGCAGTAGAAACTCGATATTTCCCTCCTGTATGTTATGTATGTTATTTATTCTGTTATTTTTCTCCCTTTGGCAGCGCAATTAAGATCCGGATAGAAACAAAAGCTTCTACTTCTTTCAAATTTTTGGAAAGGTGTTCAAATCATGTTTGGATAAAATCTTCTCGATTTTGATCAGATTGGTGTATGGTATGGTTTAACAAAAATAGGTTTAATATTCTAAAATATGTTTTATGACTATTCTTTTTGTCAACTCTTCCTCTTGCCCACTTATAAGTCCGTTTATAAAGACATGAATACGAAGCTGTTTATCAATCTCTCTCTTTGCTTACTTATTTCTGGTAATCTTGTTGGCTAAGATTTCTAACAAAAGGACCCCCCACTTGAGGTCCTATATAGATTCATACGTGTCACTTAATAATTCAACGCTGGCTCCACGTTGATCTTTAGGTGTTTAATGTGGCTATTTCATGATTTCATTTCATGATTCTTCTGATGAATCCGCACACAAGTCATAGAAATCGTTTAGCTTTCTTCTTTCTTTATATATATCTCTGAAACTTGATAGAAAAAAGTAGCATTTCATGATAACCAAATGATAATTTCTTACCTAGTTGACCATTCTCTTCATTACCTTCAACGTCTAATGTATTCCGTCTATTTAGTCTTAACACCCCAACCAGCTAACTAATTACAAAATAGTATTGATTGCATAGGGGTATCGTAATACAAATGTAGATAATAAATATCGAGTACTGTTGCAAATATCTGTATTTAATCAAAGCTTTTTCACAATCATCACCAACAATTCCAAACATATATCTGTGAGTTGTCAACCCCCTTATTACCATCTACAGCTACACGCTAAATGTTCACAAGCTTGTATTGTAACCCTGAATGATTGGATATTTATACTGACCGAGACTTATTTATAAAATATCTTTTGGTTATATGGCAAAATAATCTAATTGATAGCACTGTTCATCATCGAGGGAGGATTCCTTCGTGGTCCATTCGTGAAGGTGGCGAATATATAACTGAATGGTCCCGGGTTTGAGTCCCACTGATACCTCTGGTTTTGTGGGAATGTCCTTTGGCAACTAATTTTACGCCCTAATCTAGTACTGGTGGATCCAGGAAGTTGTAACATAACTGTGAATAGACTGTTGGTACGACGTTAAACACCATACAAAGTACTGGTGGGTCGAGGAAAGCCAAAAATAATTGAGATATGTTGTTACCGCGTTAAACACCATACAAAGCTCTGGTTGGTCCAGGAAAGCCAAAAATAATTGAGATATGTTGTTACCGCGTTAAACACTATACAAAGTACTGGTTGGTCCAGGAAAGCCAAAAATAATTGAGATATGTTGTTACCGCGTTAAACACCATACAAAGTACTGGTGGGTTCAGGAAAGCCAAAAATAATTGAGGTATGTTGATAACGCGTTATACACCATACAAAGTACAGGTGGATCCAGGAAAGCCGTAAAATATCTGGAAATTGTTGGCAAGGCGCAAGACACTGTTTAATCAAGAATAACAAAGACACCTCTGATCGGGCATCCTGCTTACGTAATTTCGAGGTTTGGATCGTTGTGACATTTCCTTTAGTCTCGTTTAGTTCATGATACATTGTCCTTATGTATGACTTTATTACCGTGCTAGATTCAAGTGTCATCGCATACTTTAGAAATTATTGAAAATATGATTATATCTCCAAGTAATGTATAATGTGTCCTTATAAAAGATATGGTTGTTATTGACAGTACAGTATTTGTTTTGACCAGCAGTATGTTCTCATTCAATAAGGCTGTTAGATTCGTGCAACCTAAGGTGGGACTAAAACTATTAGGATTTGTCTATCTTATATGTGAAGGTATAAAGCCCAAGGGATACTTATGATTTTAAAGTGGTCCTACGTAGCCTTTCGGTAACGGTGCGGGTTGAGAACTCGGGGGTCCTAGGTTCAAGCCCCACACACACTTAGATTCCTGGGAGCGACCTTTGGCTAGTCTTTTCAAAGCTCTAGTCTAGTACTGGTGGATCCAGGGATGCTGTTACATAACTGAAAAACTGTTCAGATGACGTTTTACACCATACAAAAATGATTTAAAAGGATTTGGAGTGTTGTTATGCATCAAAGGAGAGGTTTTAGTATCGAACATACTCTTTAGATTAACAATTCAACAGTGTTTCATGTTCCAAATAGTTAACAACTCTGCATAAATCTTTACCATGACTTGATATATATTATAATAAAGAATTCTTCCCTTTGTCTTTCCTTAGGACGCCATTACGTGTTCATTAAATTATCTTCCTTTTTTTCTATCGACACTATGATGTTATTCGAAATGGAAATAAAAGGTAATCAAAAAGAGAATTAAAAGTGAAGTATAAAACCATGATAAACCATAATACTTATAGGTTGTCAAGAAAAGTTATTGTCAGAAATAAACCTTTTTACAGTCTAATAAAAGACTCACAAATATGCAATCCCATGTCCATAACTTATATAGATTTTCCATTCCTACTGTGAACAAATTGCTATCTTGACTAGTAAAAGAATAATAACTAACCAAATTGACATATGGTTCAAAGTCGATTTTAGAATCAGAACATGTGTGTGTTATACAGAACGTGAATGTGCGTGGTGCACTCACATCACATGATTTTGAATTTATTTCGAACTTCAATTATCGAAGATGCCAGCTTGTGGTAAATCAGTGTTTTAGATTCCAACATATGTTCGCTGACAAATTATACACCGAGACAAGATGAGTCAATTACTATTATTAAGCGTACAATAGAATCTAATGGTATGATACACAACCTCGATCCTTTTAAACATCAGTTCAGCGAAATAGGTGATCAATGCAAGTTTTTGTTTTACATCAATAGTATCTGTATATTTGTCCTGCGATATGATTAAGTCTCATGGACTTAATGAAAGATACTACTTACAACGGGATTTCACATATAAAGATTTACCATACAAACTACATACATGAAAAAGCTCTTTAAAGGCACATCAGAGGAGAGGAGTACAAATAAATTACTGAAATATTATATGGAGTTATTTTATTATGTTCATAAAAGTCACGATAATTAGTTTAGGAATACATTGAGGCCCTATTGAAAAGACTCATTTAAAAAAAGTTATTTTGTGCTTGAAATATAGTTGTCTCCATTTCAATCATGTTTATCAACACCCTGTTTGTTTACATATTCAAAATAACGGATTCTGATTAGTCGGTTCAAGAATGTGTGTATCAACTGTCAAGGTCAGAGGTGAAGAATCAGGAAATCTGATTTATAAAACGTGCTAATCTGGGTTATTTCTGGTTTACATTCACATTTAAGTTGTGCTCATGGTGTTTTCTGGTGATAACTATTTGCAACTGTCCAAAAGTTTACCAAATAGTATAGTTTGATATAGCGTTAATCTCCTTTAATGGGCCTTTAAGAATTAATTCTTTTCATTTTTTTTTTATTTTTTTTTATTGTGAATCCATTTTAGAATTTCTGAAAAATTTCTTAAAATGATCCAAATAAATAATAAAAAGAAAGAGTAATTATCAATCACAATAACATCTTTACAAGAAAACGTCTCAAACAAGACAACCTTTTGCGAAGACAATCTCATTGCTATAAAACATCGAGAAAAACGAATTGCGGTATCAAATTTTAACTTGTTTCACGTTAACATGATTTCGTGTTTTGTCGCCGTGCTGTCCACGTACAGTGAAACTATGTGGTATTTTCCTCGGTCTCGTGATGTCACGCTTTTTACCTGATGTTGTCCCTTGTCGTTGTTCGCATGCATGCTTTTTTTTTTTTCATTGTGCCAACTTATAATCAAGATGTATTTAGTACCATAAGTAATATTCCATTGAATACATAACCATGAATATTCAGTGTACCTAATGAACACCTAACTCTATTGAACACATCCCGATATATTCACTTTTATTGGGTACATGATATAAATATACCTCCAAAAAATACATTACCATAAAAGTACCTCAATTGCTTCTTTTACTGCTTCTTTTCATTTTGCCAACCCATACCAATCAATACGTATAGAGACTCATACAAAATACGATACAATAAATACTGTATAAATGCGGACTATCACTGAAATTTTATTGTGTAATGTACACATTGAAATGAGAAAAATCTCTTATTGACTTAGGAGAGTTATATTTCTTACCATGAGCGTTATTCAGTTGAATGCATAACCATAAATATACATGTACCTCTTTTGAATACATCACAGTATAATTACTTCTATTGGACAAATGCTATAAATGTAACACGACTGAGTACATTACCATACTCATACCTCCATTGAATACGTTATCATAAAAGTACCTCAATTGAAATTATTACCACAAATATACATCCATTCATGGTTAGGGTTATTGTTCTCATGATTTGACAAACACCATGTTCGGGTTCCTTTCTTATGTAATGTAACCAAGCAGGTTGACCTCTTAAAGACACACACATACATCCGATCAGTGGAAAACAATGTCGTCCACTGATTAGTTGTGCTGTCTTTATTTATTTACTCGCATGTTATATAAACTGTGCATTAGATCCCCTAATTTGCATAAAGGTTCCACGAACATTACAGTACTAATGGTTGCATACTAATCTTTCATTAGTTATAATCATTTTAGATTTAATGTAACGAGTTACATTGTCAATGACAGAGGTTATGCCGGCTCCTAATATCGAGTCGTGGGAGAAGCAAAAATGGTCTCTTAAATTATGTTAAAATGGTATTTGGTTTCATTTCTTTTGTCATGGCCCAACTCGATCCAAGTGCTTATAGTTCCTTGGCCAATGCTGTCCTAGGAAGAGATGCTTAAGAATAGTTCATGATGATGAAAATGTGGACTTTTGTCCCAGCATTATTTAAGGAATGTCTAAACCCAGTCATTTATATCTGAATTGATAATACAGGACGTCATACAAATCATCACATTCTTATTGTTTCTTTGTGACTTATAACAACGGTGAATCGGGATCATCGAGGGACATGCGAGTTTGTCTGTGTTCATTTTGACAACGTTAGCTTCTTGGTCATGAAAATGTAATTTCTTTAAACTTCCTTGAAAATGTTCCGCCCAATAGTCTTAGGAAAGCTTTACTTTTTCAAACTTTCAACAGTAAAATCATTTGCATGTAGATGTTTCATTAGAATGTCTGTTTCACATACTTCGACTATTAACGCTTGTAGCATTTCGTTTGTTCACGCTTGCAAAATATCTCCTTTTATATTGCGGAATGCTTAATTTGTATTTGCTGTTGTATTGTGCCACCTCTCTTTCACCGTGTTGTTTCACAAGTTGTTTCTCTTGACCCATGTTTTCTTTGTTGATACGGCATTGTAAGCTATCGATTTCTTTGGATTCATTTGATGACATTATGTGTTTGTCTTTAACCCTTGTAATGCTGGGTATTTTTCTAAAAATAGTTTTTTTTGTGTCGTCTGCTTTTCAAAACCTCAAACATCTGCATAATTTTGATGAGGAAAGATACTCAGAGAAGCAAACAGGTTAGATCACAGGCCATCTGCCAAGTTTACTTGGCGGCTGACCTTGACCTTACCTGTTTGCATAAGCATGTAGGTGGTTCCAGCACTATAAGGATTGAAGTTTCCTGCACTTATCACAAATTGTTATGCTAGAAGTCTTTCTTGACACATTAAGCGTATCTAGCTTTCAAGAGAGAAACAACTTTTTATACCCCAGCTTTCTAAGTACTATTTGATTGCTTCACGTGGATATGTATTGACCCCCTTGGAAGCTCATTCTTCGAGCCTCAACCTTGACAATTGAAAAAATGTCTTTGCAAAAGATCTCCATATTTTGTAATGCAAAAAGGCAGGAATTTGACAATTAGAGGTTCACTTGGGTTCGTAAGACTTTTTAAATATCTGCCCATTTTGGTCATAATACCACAGCAAAATTATATACCGCGGTATCTACGAGGACGTTCCTATACATAAACAGCTTCAGCAAATTTACATGATTCCCTATGTACGCTTTGTTGAACGACTATCGATTACCTGATTTACTTTGTGTACTGAATGCCGTTTGTTTTAAATACATATACAGCAAATGATGATATCGTTAACTAATTACAGTGACTTATATTATCTGATCAATTTGTTAATGTTGATATACCAAAAGGTTCCATTGTCCTTTGAAGAAACTTTTTGGACTCTTAATACGGTTCTACTCTTACTCTACATTACTTTTAAACAATCAAGTTTTATAAGTGAATGTTTTAACAGAGTACAATTTTGAGCTTTAAACTTTGATCACTGGATTTAACCAAGGTGAATATTTATAGAAGGCATTAATTTTACGCCAGTTCACATTCATATACATGTAGTATTTTCAGAACATAATAGAAATGCTAAGATTTGTTTGATAAAGAGTTGAAAGGGCCGTTTTGGAACTACAATAACGGTAAAAGGTGATATAATTCATAAAGCAGTTTTATAATTACCATTAATTCCCAGAAGTTGTTGAGTAAGTCTTATTATTGATAAAGATAAAATCACAAAAGTCATTATAAACATTAAATTCAGTTCTCCCTTATTTAATCTTTCTCGAAAAAGTAAGCAGAAATTAAAAGTAAATTTTATAATTTGCAATCTTCTTTAGAATTTTGTCTAAATAAAGTTTGAGTAACTGAGGTATAACAATAATTTTTAAAACAACTGCTTTTTCAATTGTTCTGATTCCGATGTTTTTGCCTAAAAGTATTGACATAGTATCATTACGTGTTATATTCTATTTACTAGAACTATTTCCGCGATCCTTGGAACATCTTTGATTTTGTGACTGTCCTGGGAAGCATAGCAGATGTGCTGATAAATGAATTAGTGGTGAGTATGAATCTTTGTTTACCATTTTCTTGTCTTTGATTCATTACACACATGACGATTTCATCGTTTTCAGAATCAATTTCGCTTAATGAATCGACAAATGTTGTTTTTTATTCTCTTGTTCTTTTTTGGACTTATCTTCTTCCTTCAAAAGTCAGAGTTTGATACTATGGTCTAGCAAGCACATTTGTGGCAAAGTTGTTGGTGTTTTAGTTTGCGATGTAGATATTAAACGTCGTTTCGACAAACATTCCTTGGAACAAAATCACCATGTGCATTCAGTTTCATGTTGTCATTGTTGAAGCGTTGTTAAACAATATCCCGCGCTAAATGACCTTAGCTGTCGATGCGCCTTAAAACACCATTCATTCGTTAAACAATCTTTTAATTTTAAAGAAACGGTAAAAAACGAAAAAGCACATTTAGGATCAGTAAATCAGTTTGGGTCTGATAAAGCGGGTAACCAAAACGATCTATGAAATAACTTGGGTGTCAAAGAATGATGAAAGCAGCAAATAGCGCCCTAGAATGTTTATTCCGAGATTAATATGAGGTCTCGCATATTTAATGGGGTTGGCATCTTTTGACAGTTTGACTATTATATATAGATATATATATATATATATATGTCATCTTTACCGAATTTCACATACCTCGCCACGTTTAAATTTGCATCATTTTCCTTTATGAAGGTTTGAACAACAGAAAGTATGTGCACTGTTATTTTTTTAATGAAGCAACCTGCTGAAGAAGGCTTTATGTTTTACTATTTTGAAACTGAAATTGGACTTATTGAAACGTGCCTTCCGCTTTATTTTCTGTTAGGTGTTCGACAAGGGAACTGTACCTTTGCCTTCGTGTTTTGTCATTTTTTCTCAATTGTGCCATGCTAGACCATTTCACGAGTTTTATCCATGTCTTTTCAATGGTATCAATTTATGTAAGATTTAGCTAAACTGAACGTGAATGTCACTTTTCTTTTTTTTCTATGATCAAATTCATTTTCTGAAATTTCTCCTTTACTTTCTTACAAATCCTTATAAATCATTGCTATAGAAATTTGTAAATAGCCTCTCTATTTTGGGGGGCTTTTTTCGAAACAATTTAGTAAAAATAATCAGGTTTCTTATACACATCATAACAACCGACTCAATAACAATAAAATTAAAAAAAAAGATAAGAGTCAGTTATAAGGTTGTATGAATATCATGTTACTCATGTAAAATTAATGTGCGTTGACTGTCTCAATTGATGTTTCCCCAGTGTGTGTAGTGTTACAGGTATATACAAATTATGAAAATCGCAGTTAGGATTAGGTGCCAACGTTTTTCCATTCGGTCTATGAACAGAGAAAGAAATATGTTTAGTCGTTATCAGAAATCAAGCCATCGAGACGGACCATTACTATATATACAGAAAGAGAACATGTCTTTATATTATATCTGATGTGATAGTTGTATTTAAAGAAATTAACAACTTCGTTAAGAATATCATTTATAAGGAATTTCCCTGTAGCATTTGCGGGTTGATGCAATGCACAAACTTCAACATTTGATAAGTTTTGGCATAAATCAGAAGACAAACAAGTTATTTAGGTATTTTCTCTTTAACAGAGAAGATTTCCGATCAGACTTTGCAATTAGCTGTTGCTAAGCCAAGATATCATTATGTCTAGACATTCTGGGGACCGATTTTCCAATTGCAGCCCATTCCAAGTCAAATATTGTTGGAATTCCAAGCTTCTTCAGTACAATACATAGTACATCATTTGGCAAGATATATTTCATGAACAATTATCTGGTTTGTTTATTCTGCATAAAAACCAAATCATCTATCATTACATGTATGTCGAAATGGAACTTTAAAGGTTCACAAGTGAAACAACATCCCCTCACCTTAATTCATTAGCAGCAATACATTGTGTATTTTGTTACCATCGAGGTGAAGCATTGTCAGTATAATGTTTTAATAGTTTTATACAGACTATGGAACATTTAACCTGACTCTGTTACTGTCCAGTCATTTACATTAATATAAACATGTTTCTACGCAATTAGGCAGTCGTATGCAATTGGGTACGGTCCACAATATTGCGTTATTGATCACAAACACAAATAAATATTTTATCAAATTATCCGAGATTTAAAAAAAAAATGGAATTGGATTTCATTTAATATACCTAATTATTTCTGAAATTGTTTTGTTGTCGGTCTGAAAGTGACGTTTTATTCGAGATTTGAAAAATAAATGAAATTTGGATTTAATTTTTATATACCTACTTCTATCTGATATTGTTTTATAATACAAAATCGTGTTGTTTTTGCTTATGGTGACGTCCCATGATGTGACTGCCTTGTTGTAATATGGTAATGTTTTCATGTAATTTATCATGTCTCGATGACCGCACCATATTTTTTATAAATCATGTAAGATGCATAATATGGTGCCTTCATTTTGTAAAACCGTTCGTCGTATCTTATTTTCATTTTTATTATGAACATATTTTTCATGATTTCTTTTTTACTAACTAGCTAAAGCAATGTTGGTTTTTCACAACGCATTGTAGATGCTATCGTCACTTTGTTACAGTGTTACTTGATTACCTGTGAGCAATTCATTTCACATAATAAAGGACTCACTAAGTCTCTCCGTACGCATGTAATAATCACACATCCATATATCACTGTGGTATAATGGCAAAAGTACTGGTAATCAACATTCATTAGAAAATTCCAGGAAACCAGAAAGTTTACCCTGACAAAAGAATGGTTAGGTGTCAATTTGACCAACATTAGCAATCGAATAGTCCATGTTAACTTTACATCTGGGCCCATTCCATTCTTATATTTAAAAAACTAGACACAAATCAATGTCAGAGTATAACTATTAAGTTGTATACATTCCAGGTTTCTGAGAAAACAGTTAATGAATTTTATTTGTGACTAAGATCATGTGGCGTTCTTGGTTGTATCGTCGTGTTGATCAGTCGATTCGAGGTGTCTCTTTATATGTACATGATTGATTTAAAAGATTACCAATACAATTCAAACGATGGCTTTAGTAGTATAACAACCTCCATATCCTTACATACGGTCATTAAGGATTTGTCTCCTTTAATGTCTTATCTTATGCTTATGCCCGTTTTTGTTTGACAATGTCTCTGAAACAACGTCTTTAGCTTGGCAACAAATTTGTCCTTACACATGTGTATTGATGAATTGTCTCTTCATATATACATTCTTGACTTAGAAGATTACCAAATGGAAAGCCACATGTTCTTACACTCGCTTATTTAGGAATGATCTCCTCAATTGACTTATCTTATGTCCATGTTTTACTTGTGAGTTTACCAATACCACTCAATCGATGTCTTTAGCTTCGCAATATCAATGAACTTTCTTCTCTCATATTTCCATGACCACTTGTCACTTCATTTTCACTCGCTTCCTTGCATAGACTTGTGAACTGTTCATTAACCACACAGTTCGACGAGACGTTGGCTTAGTTTTTGTGATTGGCAATGTTCACTCATCTGAAATAACCACCACTTAATATCTTCCAAATTCCCTTTGTTTAAAGATGACGATAGCTAACATGTCTTCAGATGGCACAGAACCTCAGGTTTGTATCACATCCACTACCATGTAAACTAGCACGTGACTATTCCAAAATGACAGCATGATAAAGCAGCTAAGGGTCTGTTTGTTGCACGATATAAGTTAAGATGGTTGACGAAAAATGACTGGTCTTAGATACATTGTTGCTCCTGGCAGTATAAGTTCCTTACTTCATAAACCTGCTTTCTGATTGGTCAATGGTCTTATGGATTGAATACTGACCAATCGGAACCAAGAGCTTATTTGAACTAGCACAATATTTGAGCACTGATCTGTACGGTGACACAGAGATGACATGTATGCGATTTTTGTCTCGTAATTTCGAGTTAGTAAGTCGAAATAAAGAGATAACTCGGAATAACGAACAAAAGAAACCTCTGTGCCACCGTAGATCTGGGTAATGATTATCATTAATTGTTTCGTTTCTCTGGTTAGGTTTTACCTCATAGAAGCATAGATAAATGACAACGTGTATGTGCCTGTAGAGAACTGCCAGGATCGACTTTGATCACAACCCCTCCACACACTTGGTCTGCACATGTTCAAAAGACCGTATCGTCTTAAAACGAAAACAGGGGGGAGAGATTAGAATGTGTATTTTGTGGTTTAACGTTACAAGTATTCTTGTTTATTGCAAACGGTCATGCACACGGCATCTGTGATGAGTTTGTTTTACGTTTTGTTGAATTTCGTGGACAAGAAATGTTTTATTTATATGGTAGTGGATATACGTCTATAGACATAAAGACTATACATTTTGGTCTAAAAAACGCCATTGTAGCATTAGACAGTCCCTGGTGTAAATGGGATTTGGTGACACGATTATGTATCGAAGGTGCTTATTAATCCGCCAATGTCCTACCTTTGGTGAATGGATATAATTTTGACTAATTGGTATTCGATAATCCATCTATCATAGTCATACTAAAACACATTTGTAATTATCTCACAAATATTGTAAGGTTACCTATGCAAACGCTGAAATAGAATAACCGTTTATGATGATCTAATGATAAAGGCATTTCAAGATATCAATTCCGTAGCTGAAAACTGCTCGATAATTCTGACGCAACCCAAGATTATCACTGATGTGTTATCGGTTGCATAAAGTTGTCCTCAGGTAAATTGATAAACTACAAAGCTAGTTAGAACAATGATAGATGGATTATTGATTGGTGATAACAGTTCGTATCCTAATAATCCTATTTACAAACTATAGAAGAATTGAAGATGCCTTTTCATTGCATTACGTAAGCATGCCAATCGGTGATATACCTATTGTTAGAATATACGGAGTTCTAGGTAAGGGAAAAGCATGATGGTTAATACAAATAGATTATTCGATTTCCATTGGGGTAGTGAGCACATGTGATCAAAACTCCTTTGCAAAACGACCAAACTTGAAATGGTCACTCAGACAGACTCTCGAATTTGTTTGTTCATTGTGTGGTTTCTGCTAAGAACGTATTTATTAAAGTAATAGATGGCAGTCTTTCTACACGTACACCACGTATAAAAAACGCCATCTGTGTTAATGGTTCAAAGTAAACACAATGAATATTGAGTACGGTCACGAGAATGCAGCAAGATAACCGAAGACCGTTGGAAATGTTCATTCACTAGGATGTTGCCTTCACACACTTTGACTCTTGCTCATTTTTGTCGTTATGCACAGATGAAGAATAGTTAAACTAGGTTTCATATAAAGGGAATGGTTTGGCCAAGTCATTTTCGCATATTTAGATGCCTTACGTTTCCAAGTACGCCAGGAATCTGTTTAATTTTAGACTTATTTATTTTACATCGATTGTGACGAGTGCTTAAAGCCTATTCAATTCACTTTCGATGACTGCTTCCTAGATACTTAACCAGTACTCGCGCGTACATGTAAACAAGAACTGCTTGTAAGTGGGATCATCATACGTATATCTTTATAATGCGTTTATGCTCTACACTGACCCCATTGACAGGGAGAACAAACCTTATCTAGAACTCGGATGCATATTATTTTCAGTTGGTCCATTAGCACTTTCACAATTATGTTTTCCATTGCAGATTTAGTTGATTAACCAATATTGCTAAAGTGTAACACATATATATGAGCCATTTTCTCATTGTTAACAAGTGTATTTGTGAAAATAGCTATAAACTGTAACTGTTTTTGCAATAAAGAATAACGTAATGTAATGTAATGTATCAGTCCTTTCGAGATAGATTGCCAAGTCCTGTTTTGTCGGCACATGCATTGGCTTTATTGTACCACGTGACTCTACAATATAGTCTTTCTATTGAAGCTATTTTTGTTGGTAAAACTTTTGATAAATATTAGTATTTAGGAATTTCAACCGACATTATGTGTGGTCAACTATATGTGTTACATACATTCAGATTATGGCTCATAAATATAAACTACTAATACATATGCTTGTTATTTTACGTTTTGGGTTGGCGCTACATATGTAAGCCTTCATTTGGAACCCTGTTCCATCGGGTACTGTTGAACATCTATAAAGAATGACTTCGTAAAGAACATAACCTTTTTTTTAATCATCGGAATATGCAGATAACATTAATAAGAGGATGGGAGTGAATTTTTTTATAAAATCGTATATAAATATAAGATTTGCCCACGCAGGGTACTATATATTCCATTAGACGCGTTTGCCAAGTTTTGATTAAAGATGCTTTGTTTTGTTACGTTATGAAAGCTACGGTTTTGCGCACCTTTAGCATGATATCGACATGTGTCTCTGTTGTACCATGCCTTGGTAGTATTATTTTGCAATCGAATGAATAAACAGTGAAATCTTTCCGAAAAAGCTTATTATTCAAACTTAACACAAGTAATCAACAGGGTAATCAACTGCTTAAAGAACGTAGATATTATAATTTTGGAGAATCATGTTTTCTAGTTTTGTTCAAGAAAACCACATTCTTTGGTTTTTGGTTTCCTTGCATGAGCTACTTGTTTAGTAAAAGTCGTCGCATTTCGCTCACAAAGATTGCACATTGAAAGCGGCAATAACGTGTAAAATACTGTTGAAACATGTCTACGGTTATACCTGGAGCCACCCGATGTGTCTCTTGTGGGCCATTGCTCTATAGTATATTGACCGCTGCGGCTGCTGCGAAGAGATTTCACTATACGGACACAATTTAGATAAACCTCAAACCCCGGTGAATGAATATCACATGTGTAACAAGCTTGTCGAAGGAAATATTTTACATTTTGAATCGATGCTATGTTTTGTTTAGTTTCCTTTTCGCCCTTTAGTTATCTTTCACAACTGTGCCATTTTGATTCCCGTGAAACACGTGAACGTTTCCCGCAATTTTAGTGTAGGCTTACCTCCCCTTTAACCCTGCCTTCATTACTCCCTTCGAATTTTTCGACGTTTCCCATTTTTTGATAGTATATAGTCGCATACCCTCGTCCTTCGGTCCCGGGACAAAGCTTTGGTGTCATAGCTGTAGTATCGATTAGATACGATTGTTTGGTTTAAGGGAATAGGTCTATGTATTGCGAATAATTCCCGAATAACATTGACAATAGAATACAGAAGATAGTATACCACAATATCACTTAAATGTTTACATTTTGTTTTTGTATTTCAATTTAGTTCTGAAGCATTTTGAAAATAGTGCTGATTGGGTTCTTATTAGAACAGAATGGTTTGCGATTATGAAATATAGTTAAGTTTCGTATAAAAAAGTAAGATCAGTGATGTATGCGTTTCAAGCCTTAACCATAATAAGGTCAATACATCTTTGTTTTCAATTAGGCCAGAAAAGAGTTTTGGTCACGCCACCTTTGCTCGACAGCTGAATTTATGTTTTGTTTACATGACTTATGTATTTATCTTCATTTCAGTGCACAATATATTCGCATATGTTTGGCAAAGATGTAATATATATAACTCACCTTAATTAGGGTTCTATTTCATTTGGAAGATTTATAAATATATGATTTGAGGACATGCATGTTTAAGCGTTTTGTTTAGATTTTGGCCATATGAGTATTCAAGTAGTTTGCACATGTGTACGAAACTAATCCTTCCGAAATTTTTCGGAATCATTTTCTACCCTCAATAAAGTATATAGATACAATGCATGTTATATGATAGTTTCAGCTCTCTTTGTTCACTTAATGATAATCCATCTAGGAAATGCAGGTTTTGTTAGGAATTTTGTTTCAAACATCGCAAAACATCCTACTGTAAAAACGATCCCCAAAGCGTCAACTAAGATGGGGTTAAAAGACGTTGCTGCTTTCGTTCACCTTAATATGCGTTTTATCATCTGGAAGTAGTCTGCAATTTATTACATTTAAAGCTGAATGATATACACCAAAACGGTATTTACATGTATATGCATGCTATATAAAGAATCTAGACCATAATGTGAAATAAAGACACTATTGATTAGTACACTTCTTGGTAGTGTACAGATAGATACAGTACATAGAGTCATAGTTCAACCAACTGAACTTGAGACTAATTAACCTTCGTGAGACCTTTTGCGTGTTTCCGTATTCAATGAATAACCAAATGATCTTTATCAAACGAGGTTCCCCAAAGAAAGGGCCATTGAAGACGGATTCTCTTCTCCCAAATTAAATTGGTTGAACTATATATGCGTCCATGCCATGCATCTATCTAGTGAAAAGATAACGAAAATGGCATGGCGATGTAAAGATACCAACCGTCCAAATGTTAGAAATAACGCATTACTAACGTCCAAAGTTTCCATCAACATGGTACTGCCTTGGTGGTATTGTGTTTTATTCCTGGATTTACCACGTGTTAGCTAGCAATTCCTTGATGTACATGATTCATATGTATGGCCTCATATTTGAGTATCCATCGAACAACTTATTGGTTGAAGCGTTTGCCAATGGCGGTTGGCAACACTAAGCTAAGTCCTTCACGTTTGTGAAGAGCTTAGCTTAGTTTTGTGCTAAGCCATCGATCCATTTCTTTCTCTTGCAGGGGGACAGTATTAAATTCAATGTTGGAATCTTCCGTCTTTTCCGGGCCGCGCGATTGGTCAAGCTTTTACGCCAGGGCTATACCATCAGGCTACTCCTTTGGACATTCCTTCAGTCATTCAAGGTCAGTAGGTCATTGTGTACAGTTATTCATATTTAATTGCCATTCTTAGGCCGTCGGGCCATTGTACAATGATTTTGTATACAGAAATATAAATTAATGGAGAGCGAGTGAATGAGCAGCTACATACGAAATAAGCAGACAGTTATCCAATCTTTGAGAACATATGCTAAACATTGAAATGACTAATAAGGAATTTTTATTGATATTGGTTACTAAAAGAACTGAATAGACCACTAGAAAGTTCTATTTCCGAACATGTTACTATCTTAATACTTCTTACATCCATTTTTCAAAATATGTCGATCGGCTTTTTGTACCGATCTATACAATATTGGAATACAGGGTCCTACGTGGCCCAGTATCTAAGATGGCGGTTTCGGACCTCGTTGTTTCGGGGTCGAAGCCCTATGTGTACATCTCATTGCGTGGTGTGTCTTTTTGCAAGACACTGCATAGCCCTGGTATAATACTTGTTAACACGGTGCATAACAAATTTCATAGATTAAGAAAGCCTTGTTTAACTTGTTGGCATTCAATAATGATGGAAATACGAATTCGATCGTTGTTTTTCAGGCCTTGCCGTACGTGTGTGCTCTCATCTTGATGTTGTTCTTCATCTTCGCCATCATTGGTATGCAGATATTCGGTAACATCCGGTTAGACTCCAACACGCAGATCAACCGCCACAACAACTTCCGGAACTTCTTCTACTCGCTCATGCTTTTGTTCAGGTGAGATTTGCAGTGGCAGTAGTTTTGGACAATGCTGTTGCTCCTCGCCAGGGGACATGTATCTGATTGTCTACAAACGCATGTTTTTGCATTTTGCATTTAACACGTACTGTCATTTGACTAGTGTTAACGATCTTTTTACTGAACAAGATTGCTGCACCCTGGTATTTTGCTTTCTTAAGATTCTTTCGCCAATGAGAGCCACATCGTGTACCATGTATGTATTGACTATTAAATTTCCGGTTCTGGTCGTATATAACAACCCATATTTTAAATAATGTTTTGGTTATTCGCGCCAATCGTTGGTGAGTTCAAAAAAGTTTTAAACATAACTGAAACATAATTACCACTGTGTTAAACTGCATTTAAACCCTTTATATACAATCAAATAAACGAATAACTATGTTCTATATATAGATGTGCTACTGGTGAAGCGTGGCAGCAGATAATGTTAGCGTGTATGTCCGGTAAACCGTGCGACCCAACCTCCGAGATGGGAACCAACTCGTGTGGACTCGATGCCGCCATGGGTTATTTTGTTGCTTTCATATTTCTGTGTTCATTCCTGGTAAGTTATCATTTTGATATTACAGTTTGAAATAATAAGTATCGGGTTAAATGTGCATGGTTCCAATTGTTTTGTTTAGGTAGGATATCCATAATCTGCCATTTTTGAAACTATTTCTTTTTTTCTTCTTTTGTAACTTTGGTCGTTCTCCGTAAACATCGATCTCGGCCGGAACTCGACCCATCAAACCGAGTACATGTAGTTCGGTTCGGACAGATGTTTACCCGGAATGACCGAATAATCCGATGAAAGAATTCCGACCTTAATACAGTCCTGCGTTCAATAAGGAAAAACGTTTTCGGCGAACAATTTGTCTCATGGAAATCTCTATTGAACAGACAAAGCTTTTCGCAAACGTCCGGGATATAGATCAAATCCGATAAAAAGAAATCATTGTGAGAAAGTTGGAAACTGGTGACGAATATGTATGTATGCGAACATGGGCAGGATGTTGATAAAATATTCCTTTTGTGGATAGATGGCAAGTTATGCCTCATTTTTCTCATAATGTAAATTAAGATTAAAACAACCGTAAAACGTTAATTTCAATTTCATTATGAACCAACCTTTATTCATTACACAATGACATTTTAACGAGTGAAAGAATCCAAAGTCAACCATTTTTGTTCGCCTGTTTGTAATTCGCGATTCAAGCTCCACTTCCGTTGCGAGATTCACGAGCGCACGCGAGATTCACGAGCGCTCGCGGAGATAATGTTGTAAAATCTTACGGATTTACGGTAATTCGCAAACAATTCGCAAACGTTTTCCTTATTCATCGCAAGGTGGTGTCTTATTCGATCGATCACGTCGCCGCAGAAAGTTGTTTTTTCATAACCTAGCAATCATAGAAAAAAATATGTCGAATGAAAAGTAAGAAGACAACTAAATGCGCAAATACTCTTGAATAATATCACAGTTGCCTTTTAACCAGATTTTGAGTTGGGTCCTGCGTAGCCCAGTGGTTAAGGTAGCGAACATAGAGCTTGAGGGGTTACCAACACCTCTGGTTTCGTGGAAGTGACTCATGGTATGTCACCTCAGAGTCCAAGCCTGGTTCTGGGATATCCAGGAAAACCGTATCATAATTGAGAATTGATGATACGGCTGTAAACACCATACAAACCAGATTATGGGAGGAATTATAACGCGTAGTTGCTGTTTTATAGAAACAACGTGATATCCATTTTACATCTTCATTCTTGATAAAAAATTCACACTCGGTGTTCATCTCTTCTCACGATTTTTCTTCTCATATTACAGATGTTAAATTTGTTTGTTGCGGTCATTATGGATAACTTTGACTATCTAACGCGGGATAGCTCCATTCTGGGGCCACATCACCTGGACGAGTATACCCGTGTATGGGCGGAGTACGACCCAGGGGCAACGTAAGTATAGTATCAAAAAAGACTAATTCAAATGCGTAGATTCTTTCAATACAAATTTCTCTTTATTTCACCTTTTCTAGTTTCTAATTTCTACTACTCATCTCTTCGATGTTTTTTAATGTTAATCCCTTGAAAAAAAAAGTTTCTCGCCACGTATCAACGAAATTTATGTTGTATGTTTTTTACTTCTAATAATTGATGTAATTGATATAACAATATCAAGAATATCAAGAATGTTGAAAGTTACAATGAGGGATGACCACGACCCTCTTATACCATGGACGTGGCAAATAAAGGTTAAATAAAAGTATTCTATTCATACATTCGAAACTCTATACGTCAAATATCACTGAAGTTATATACACATCGGAGTAGGGGGCCTCCGTGGCCTAGTGGTTAGAGTACAGAGCTTGAAATCACATGGCCCCTCTCCGCGTGGGTTCAAATCCTGAGAGGGATATGGATTTTCATGAGAGGCAGTCTCCTGACTGACTTACGGAATGCCGATGGTTCCAACCGCCTTGACCAGCCCTTGTGGGCAGTTGAGTATGGGGTATTCCTCCATCATTAAGAGTCGGGCATCGCTACATAACTGAAATAATGTTGATGTGATGTAAAACCCATATAATAATAATAATACACATCGGAGTAAAATGATAGAACATATTTATTTGGCCTTTATTTATATATGAGATTGTTTCGTAATACCTGATGCCCTTATTCCATTGCTATGTATATTTGAAAAAGTGCAAAACAGCCGTTATATATTTTAAAACCATGCATGCATGTTTCAGATAGAGCATTAAACCTTGTGGGAAAAGGAGAAACTGCTCTAATCGAGCCATTTCTCCTTTTCCAACAATGTTTCAAGAGTTGTCCGCAACAATTCCAGTCAACATTGACTGTTCCATCATAGGTGTACATATCTTGGGATGCTATTGATAATATGGATTTATTCCCGGCCTCAATCGATTTGTACAGAGAATGACCAAAGTACTCCGACGAAAACATAAATTTGCGATGTATGGTATTCTTCATAAATGATAAGTTGTAGAAACTGTGGTGGCAAAAATGTGTCCAAAAAGGAACACGCTCTCCTTGAATAACGATGGTTTCTAATGTATATATTTCTGTTACATACATGTCAGTGAAAAGAATCGGGTTTTCAGGGTAACACATTTAATGTGTTACCCTGAAAACCCGGGTCTTTGCACGTTTGCAACAGAAATATTTACTTTTTTACCATTTAAATTTAGTTTACACTTTCATATCCCTCCATCCCTTGCTGTATTATTTCAGTGGGAGGATCCATTACACGGACATGTACGATATGTTACGGAAAATGGAGCCACCCGTGGGGTTCGGAAAAAAGTGTCCGAACCGGCTGGCCTACCGGAAGCTCATTCGGATGAACATGCCGGTCGCTCTGGACGGCACGGTACACTTCACCACCACCCTGTTCGCCCTGATCCGGGAATCCTTGGGGATCAAGGTCGCAGACAGTAAGTGATGGTTTAACGGCGTTTACGTCATTTTGTTTTGCTCATTTTACATATGGTAATATGTTACTTGTGAGATTTACAGATGACGTTTCTAAGTTACAAGACGAAAGATGGCGTTAATCTTATTTCTCTTTAGACAAATTACACTCGCCATCATTACACCGAATGCAGGATTAGTGAACTTTATGTTCATTGCAAGTTGATGATTGTAGTAAGACCAAAAACCAATTACAGTTACCCAATCACCCTGAATGACAACATGAGCGTACATCAGTCTGAGCCGGGACTTTAAATCGTAAGTCGTATTTAAATGAAGAGCCCCGGCTCCGACCTGAGTATGCCGAAAACGACCGAAGTAATACGTCCAAGGACAATGTTTTTAAAAATGGTGGAGTATTGGTATTTTACCTTAACCCTTTACCAAACAAATTTTAACTGTTCCAAATTAAAAAAGTTTGCAGACGACATTTCAAAATGTGATGAAATTTGTAAAATAGTCTTCTGATAGGGCAGAAAACATTGTGGGGAAATGTTCCAACAATTTTTTCCAGGATTGTCGCAGAAAACTGGACAACTAATTGGTAATGGGTTAAGAGGTTAAGCTTTTTGCAAACCGGTATATACCGGTGATTTTCGTAGTGATGATCGGTACTGGACCGATACCGGATACCGGTGTCCAACCCTAATCAAATAGTGTTTTGTAATGTGTTAAGAGATCGCCTAACCCATTACCAAACAGTGACAACATTAAACCACTTTATTGCAGACAACTCTTGATAACATTGTTGGAAAAGGAGAAATTGCTCGCTTAGAGCAGTTTCTCTTTTTCCCACAAGGTTTTATGCTCTTTCTGAAGTTTATTTTTCAATTTCATCACATTTTGAAATGTCATCTGCAAACTCTTTCAATTTGGAACAGTTGAAACTTTATCGTTTGGGAAAGGGTTAAAACAAGACTGATCATACACAATGTACTTTCCCTTGCAGCTGACCTGATGGACAAGAAAGACGAAGAGATGAGGGATGTTATCATGCGATTGTGGCCTGCCGCAGCGAAAAAGATGCTAGACACCCTGGTGCCATCATGTAATGGTATGTTATCAAATTGTATCACATTATTGGCTAAACTGGTTCCCCGCTGTTTACAAGCTCCACTGTGTTTCACAAGATAGACAAAGGGCAGCTTAAACATCCATCAGCGATTTGATTGGTCAAAATGCAACGTTCCAAAAACTACATATCAGCAACAAGCACGTAGTTCCTTCCCCTGAATCACTGTATGCGATTTTAAAAGCAAAATCCCCATTATTAGACTTTCATAAGAGTGAATCTCCCGGCCGATGTTTCTTCTCGGTTTGACTAGCGCTTATTGGCTGTTGAGTATGGGATCTTCCTTCAGAATTAAGAATCTGGTATTGCAGCATTTCTAAAATAATGTTGACGCGATGCAAAACCCATATAAACCATTATATGTAAATTAGAGAATACTTTAAATGACATTTTGATATATTGCAATCATATTCTACATTAGGCTTAGCACGATTGTTGTTTGTCTCTTAAATGTTTACTTCTTGTGTACTGAAGGGCCTATGGACTTATGTATCAATAAATTATCTAGCTATAAAGTGTGGAATCACTAAATAGAGTTGATGATAACATTTTTTCTCTCTCCATGTCTACAGAACTGAACGAAGGTAAAATAACGGTGGGAAAGATTTACGTCGGCCTACTCATCGTGGAAAACTGGAAGGCGTATAAGGCGAGCCAAACGAACGGACAAAGTCTTAAAATTGTAAGTCTGGCGGTTTTCTTTATGACTTTTTGTAATGGCTTTCCAATCATTATAGTATCGTATTTCACGATATAATAACATGAGTTTGTATGTAGAACACAAACCATAGATTCATTCTGAAAGTGTACTCATACGCTGAACAGATTAAGCTTGAGGCAAGTTAACAGGTTCTATGTAGATATTGTGCACCATGTACCACCGAGCGAAAAAACACTATTGAGTATATTAGACCATGTACCACCGAGCGAAAAAACACTATTGAGTATATTAGACCATGCTTTATTAAGGTTTTCTGTAGAAATACAAGGGAATACTGTTGAAAACTTTAAAAGCCGTGGCACATGTTGTCTGCAGTGAAAAAAAACTACAAGTTCTTTCCCAAGTGTTTCCAAAAACATGGTTATCAGATGCGTTGGAACTTTAAGTGAGTGATTTCAGTTTCCTTTCGCAATTTTGAAACTCATTCTATAGACTGATTTCTTCGGTCTTTCCCAGTGTAAATCAGTCCGGGTCGGAACAATACGCTTTTAATCGAACAGTTCTGGCCCCTTCCCATGCATTCTGAGAACGACCGCAGTAAACCGATGACAGAATACATTTCAAAATTGCGGATTATATGTATTTTACCGAAAAGACAGTCTTTGCCATCGAACAAATAAAAACGTAAGGATGTGATTCCGTATCAAAGTTTACGTATACAAATGTTCTTTTTACAATTTTTCAGGAGGACAAAGAAGAGGTAAAGAACGAAACAGATGTGTAGTCATGTGATCTCGGCCATTTTCTATTGTTTCCGTTAATATTTCTGTTTGCACAACTCTTTAGTTTGTTTATTCTACTTTCGGCTTATTTTCCATTGTATTAACCCACTGATATATTTAAGGTAGAATACCCAACATCTTCGGGTTTTTTAAACTTATTCTTTTGTGGGATTTCTTCGGACTTCTCGGTAAACATCGGTCGTTTTCGGTATACATCGGACTAGGCCGGAACTATTCGCTGTAAAGCGAATAATTCCGATGTAGACCGATGTATACCGGAAACGAGCGAAGTGATCGATCCGCTGACGGAATGAGTTTCAAAATGGCGTATTCTGCCTTTATCTCTTTGTTTTGACACGCTTACAAACTTAATTGCAATATGTCACTGCATTATAACCCAAAACATTTGTAGACGACGACCTAAACTTACCGAAATGGCATAAAATTGTTACAAGAGATATAGACATTTCATATACATGTATGAATGTCAAGATGATTGAGGAAGTTAGTTTTAGGAATTTGATCACTTGGGCTCTTTGGAAGCAAAGGCCAAAGCTACACTTCAAAGAGAAAATGTTATCTCTTTCGAACTTGTCAGTACCACAACGCTATATACACTAACCAAACAAGCTTATTCGTTTAAGTACATCATTGGGTTAGAGTTGCATGCCTCTGTACTCTATCTTTAGTTTTATGTTCGTTATTGACATGCTTTAGTTGTTTTATTTCAAATGCTAACCTGCGCACTAAGGGTTTAATGTTTGGCAATTCGATATCTTATTGAAAAGAGCTTCTCCAAGCAAGTCAAATATTATGACAAAACATGTTTGTGTCCATACACAAAATATCATTTTATCTATATAAATCTTCATTATCGATGTGCCTTTCCTCATGAGTTAAAGTCCCACGAAATTATTTTTCGCAAAAGTATCTGAATCAAACAGTAACATTAAGACCACGACATGATGTTTATGTGTGACTAAGAAAGACTCCCTATCCGTCATGATGAATGAAAGTTGATTGTCCAGGAACAACAGGATTATTCTGGCGTGTCTTGTAATGCTTTTGGCATAATACATTATAAGTCTTGGACGTATTTCCATAATGAGAGACTTTGTTGTCTCCTTTGAACTTTTTCATTACTATTGTTCTATGCCTTTTTGAAAAGTTCAACTATTCCGTTAATGTAATAGTGAGCTAACAATGTCGATGTCTTGTCCATCGCTAAAATGTCATTTTCACTTTTCCTGGAAGTGACTATTAATCCTCTGTCTTATCAGACTGGCTTTCTTATAAACAAATTCGTCCTATACTAACAACGTTTAGATATTGCTTGCATAACGAATTGCTCCTTAGCTGGCGATGAATACAAAAGACGCCATTAACCAGTCCGTTTTACTTATAACATAAATTACTTTGCATGTCTCTGCTTGGAATGTGAATGTGTCCCAACTTTCCTTCCTGTGTGATCGCTAATAAAAGGCCTAACCGCATACTACCACTTATAATGCCTAACAGCATAATAATCCATCTCTGCAACATGGATGGCTGTAGTGCTGCCAGTGGTTTGACAGCCACTAGTAGTGCTGCCAGTGGTTTGACAGCCACTATTCCATAGGACTTGCTTACTAACCAATAGTATGATAATAAACTAACCTTGCCTGATTCTATTCACATCATTGATACTTTTTTGCCTGGTATCAACTTGATAGTCTCCATATGTCTTGACTGTTTTACTAATAAGTGATCTAGCGACAGACTAACACTCTAACATCTTGTATGCATATTGGATGGCTTGTTGCCTGGCAAAACCTTGATTGTCGTTCTATCCTGTACACTAATAAGTGATCTAGCGACAGACTAACACTGTAACTTGTATGCATATTGGATGGCTTGTTGCCTGGCAAAACCTTGATTGTCGTTCTATCCTGTACACTAATAAGTGATCTAGCGACAGACTAACCTCTTGTATGCAAATTGGATGGCTTGTTGCCTGGCAAAACCTTGATTGTCGTTCTATCCTGTACACTAATGAGTGATCTAACGACGGGCTAACACTAGTTGTTCTTGTCCACAACATGGATGGCTTTTTGTTTACTGCCAGCGGTTTGATAGCCACTATCTTCTCTGACCTGCATACTAACAAATAGTTAAAAGGTTAACAAATAAACTAGCCTTGCTTGATTCTATCCACGCCATTATTGCATTTTATGCCTGGCAATGTCTTGTTAGTCTTTCTTACTTATAAATGATCTAACGGTAGACTGACACTGTAACATATTGTATGCATCATGGCTGACATTTTGCCTGGCAATATCTTGATAGTCTATCTGTCCTGACTGTTTTACTAATACATGGCCTATCAATGAATGATCCACATCTCGAACCAAGCCGAACACCAGCTAAAGGTTAGTAGTACGTTATGACTTTTTTTCTTGGTTTTCGGTTTTTTCTTAAATTTGATCCAATTTTAAGCCCGCTAGGTGCATCTTCTAAGTAATGGAAAATGTAGTAAAGACCTCGAGTTTTCTTAGTCGTTTGAGTATGCTGCATACATGCTTATAACACAAGGTCCCCCAAAATACATTGTGGCACATTGCATTCGTAACTCACACACACTTCGTTTATTTATTTATTTATTTATTTATTTTTCTACTTTCCGACAAAAAACAACGAATATTATGTCAAGTTTGTGGTGTTAATGTTTGCATGTTGTTGTTGTATTGTATTGTTGTTGTTGTTGTTGTTTGAATGCTTGTACCTACCATCATAAGTGTTGATACAGAGAATAAATGGCTGGTGTCGTTTATCGGAAATGTTATCGGGCAAGGCTTAGGAATATTATCCGGTGAGCCGAAGGCGAAACGGATAATAGTCCGAAGCCGAGCCCGATATCTTTTCCCATTCAAACTATCTATTCTATTAATTCTGTTACCATTATGCATGTTATCGGGCAAGGCTTAGGAATGTTATCCAGTGAGCCGAAGGCGAAACGGATAATAATCCGAAACCGAGCCCGATAACTTTTCCCATTCAAAGACACCAACCATCTATTCTATTTATCCTGTTACCATTATGCCTTCTTAAGAAGAAACAAGATGTAAATAAAACACGAAAAAAAGGACAAAAATAAGTAGAGAATGGTGTAAACATGACGTCATGTCGTTCTTATGACGTCCTGATTATTCACGTGCATGTGTTATATGGCTAGTGCCGGATATCACAAATGTTATACGGCACATAGTTATGGTCCAAAAATGACACTAGTGACAGGATAAGGTAGGATATCTTTGAATAAATATTGACAGCAACCATAACATGGTCGATGTATAATTGAAGATTACATGCATCATGTATTACTTCATTTGATTGTGTTGAAATAGACTGTGATAATGTATTGATTAACCAACACGAGATTTCTGACAGATACGTCATCCAAGTGCTATTTTTAGGGAATTCTATTTGTAGACTATTAAATAAGAGACCTCATGTCAAATACATTCGTTCAATCGACTGCATTGATTACAATGTTTTATGAACTCAATACAATCAACTATTATGATATATGTTATATACTATAATAAAAAGTGAAACAAGAAAAGACGTCAAAAAAGGTAGAAAAACATGAGGCTATCATTATTTTTTTTAAAATATTTCAAATTAAATTAAATGTAAAAATGAAATTCTTATTAAAGAATTACGAAAAAGCACTTGATGTAGGATTCGAACACGGAGTTTCCGCATGATACTCGTACACATCTTCCATTACTCTATATGTTTTGCGATACAAAAGAAACAAAGTAAGCATATATGTAGGTGAGTTTGATCACAACAGGGGTTTTGGGGAATACGCTTCTATTTATAGACTACCTATGACGTACAAAACGTGATGACGTACCTGTCACGAATCGCGTGTTTATTAGTTTTTCTAAATGTAATATTGTATACCCAATGCTTTCCAACAAAACGATGTACTGACTGTAGCACTTATCGAATCTTTCTTCAAGGAGACCACGTCGCATCAACTTACCCTTGGGGGTTTTGTACGACCGGTTTTTTGACAGAGCAGTTACTATATCAAGAATTGGTGTAGAAATATAGAAATGTATCTATATATGTACTGAAGTGATGCAGCTAGTATTATCTTGCACCAAGCCCTTTACTTGCAACGCAATTACAATATAAGAAATGGATGTGTCGATAGACATCGCTAATTAGCTATGGAAACGTTAAGAGGTTGCTGACATAAAGCGCCTACTAAACAATTATGTCATTTATAAAGCGACTGCCTTTATGAGTATACAATTATGTAAAGCGTCAATCTAGCAGATTGTGAAGATAAAAAGCGCCTGCTAAATGGTATGTCATACATGATGCCCTAACCTTGGGTTCCGTGACTCGTGCGTATACCCCGCACTAGGCTTGTGCGGGGTATACGCACGGGTCGGGATCCCAGGCTGAAAAAGCGCCTTCTTGGATGAGAGTGCTGATATAAATTGCCTGCTAAATGGTATGTCATACATGATGCGCTAGCCTGGAGTCCCGGCCCGTTCCTATATCCCGCACTAGGCTTGTATCCGGTATACTCACGGGTGAGGACCAAGGGCTAATACGTGTGCAGATTGAAAGGGTTTGTCTTATTTTGCCCGGCATGTAGTTTGCATAAAGCTCATAGCCGTAAGTCGTGTAAATGGAACATGGTTTGCTTCACGTTGATGGACCTAAAAACAACTGGCTGCGAGAAATGCATTTAGTTACGTGTTGCAAAAGAGATATACAAAAACTATAATAAACTGAAGTCTATATAAACCAGTGACCAATTTTATGTTTTAGGCGAAGAAGAAGTCTGAGTTCGTGAACTGTTTTTTCACATATAATACAGCTAATCCTTATAGAGCACATCTTGATTAGTCGCTTGCCAAATCAGTTGATCGTTCAGCCTACTTCAATAGCCGATTCTGATTCACTCAAACGATGATCTTTCTTGCATGACAAATCAAAAACCTTACCCATTACTCCATTGCGTCTGGTTTAACCCTTTACTAAACGCCAAATTTTCGACTGTACTGTCCCATATTGAAAGAGGCTGCAGAAGACATTCCAAAATGTGACGAAATTGTAAACTAATCTTCCAAAAGGGCAAAATGCATTGTGGTAAAAGGAGAAAAATACTTGTCACGAGTTATTTTTCCTTTTCCCACAATTTTTTCCAGAGTCGTTTGCAGCAAACTGGTTAAATGTCATTTTTATTTGGTTATGGATTTCACAACGTTTGTTACAAACGAATGTATTTTATGTTTAAAGCATTTGTAGTGCCCGGTTGTTGTTTCCAGCAATTTCCAAAATAAGTATGACAGTATTAAAACCATGCATATTTTTCTGTGTTTTTAACCTCATTATGATGTTCTCAGTTAATCGTAACTACACGTTAACCATGGTGTAAGGGTTTGATTAAGTATATAACCTTTTACTCGATCATGTAACAATATGTATATGATATAATCAATTTCTTCACTGAACTATTTTTTTTTCCATTCCTTTTTCCTAGGGTACAGATTTAGACGAGGTAGTTCTTGCATAACCATCTTCATTCACTCTTTTTTGTCTGACTTACTTTATTCCGGTCGGGGTTATCTTCGTTTGTTCAAATGATTATAGAACAGAACAGAATATAACTTTATTTAAACCCAATTATAACCATGGTATACCTCTTTGGTTAATTAAAACGCACCAAAGTAAACATTAAATGTTACAAATGATGTATGATATTATCTCTCCAATTTATGTTACAAGAAACTGTGTAAGTAAACGTTACTGAATAAAGATATTTAGCAAACAATGTAAAGACATTTTAGCAAACAATGTAAAGACATTTCCACTTAGGAAATACTTTTTATTAATGCAATTACCTTTCATAAAGATTTCAATGCCTTGCACTCGGGAATCCTTTTTAATTGTCGGTTGCTGTATATAACTATGATAGGTTTACGTTAAGATTTATTTTACAAAACACCGTGATCGTAGTTGAGAAATCCTGTTTGAGCAAAGGGAGATAACCCACTGGAAGGAAAACGTTTTTTTCTTTATCATTTTCTAGACATGGGGGAATGAGAGCATGTGTATTTTTTCCTAGAACTTTTGTTTTGTTAGTATAGACTATCAATATATCTATAACGTGAAGTCTAAAAAAACAACTCACTCAAAACAGATCAATTTATTTAAGGAACATGTCAGATAGAGACTATTGTAGACGAATCACATGGCTACCTGAATAAGAATTTCTAAAAGAAATATATATGAAAATAAAAATGTCACTATTCCACTCAATATGTCCATTCATCTTTCGTATATACGGAGTATACATGTATATCATTAAATTGGTAAAATGTCTGTAAAGATCTCCTACTCGCTCTGCTGAGTTTTGACGCATAAAACCACTTGATCACTGGTACTATGTTTTTAAGGTAGAGTATCCATAATTCATCTTTTTCTAATGCATTCTTTCCTCGGAAAACTTCCGCCGTTTTTGGTATACATCGGTCGGAATCGGAACTATTCGGTTTGGCGCGAATTGTTCCGACCCCGACCGACGTATATCGAAAACGACCGAAGTATTCCGACGAGAGAACGGGTTTCAAAATGGCAGATTATGGGCATTCTATTGTATGATTTAGGAACGTGTCCGCGAGAGAATGTGGTTAGGCACAGTTTCACATTTCTCTGATAGCATGGCAAAATCTTGTAAAGCCAAGAAATTACAAACCGAATAAATGAGTCGCCCTATTTTACCATACAGAAAGGGAGCATTTTTCACTAACAATACCAAAGGTAAACTAAGAAAAGATTGTGTGTTTTCTTTTCAAGCTTTGACATATCAGCGTCAGTAAAGATATCTTTATTTATCATGTCATCACAGGTAGACATGCATGGTTTGTTCCTTACGGTTTAACATACTATTGAAGCAAGTTATGCTGTGTGAAGCCATTACAAATTATTAGATAAGGTCAAATTGTCTTAGACCAGTGAAAAATTATTTCTTTTTTTAATTATAAGGAGTAATATGAATTTGAAGAATAATCGATGGACAAGGGTATGGTGATATTTGGTAAAGGATAAGTTTCATTTTGCAATATACAGGGTTGTTTATACTTGTCTTATTTCAGAACTGTTATGCCAATGCTTCTTATGATTTTGAAATCGCGAATTCTGAAACTGCCGTTTATTTTTACACATTTTGTGCGATTTGCGGTTTTGGAGTTTTTGCCTACACTCGCATTTTTATCCAAGACGACACTGCTTTGCTATAGGATTGGAATGTGTAAAGTTAATATAAGAGCATATGCTTTACAAAGCATTTTGATTGGATGAAAGGATCACATTGTTAAGAAAGCACAGTACCAACCAAACTCATCACAGTAATCTCCCATTGCTACGCTGCATAAATCACTGCCACTACATAATTTTCATCCAGATTTGGATAACATTCGAATGACCGTTGATTTCTGATGGCTATATTTTGCTTCTCAGGATTTAAACCGACATAGCAGTATATTTATAACGCATAATTGTGTTCATTTCTGACCAGTAAATTTGAAATAATTTTCTTTTCTTTTTACAAATAAAGCAAAAATGGATGATTTGTCTGTCTGTCGCCGCCATCTTTAAACGTCATTTTTTGGTTCTGAGCAAATGGTGACATTTGTGGTGGCAGCGATTACTTTGTAAAAGGAGATCGCTGTGAGGTGTTTGGCCACCAACATACGATGCAACAACGATAACATAAGTACTGAGACAATATTTGTTTCATTCTTCCAGCAGTTCATTATTCAATGGTGATAAAAAAGCATGCATTCATAACGTTGACTTATTTCTGTAGAACTATGTATGTTTAGGCGTACTGGATTAAATATTGTATTGAATCAATTCGTGTATTAGATATACGGTCGAAGCGATCTAAGATCTCTTAATTAATTGAATGCACGATCGCATGTTTTAAAACTCTCGTATTTCTTTTTGTCAAAATCGAACGGATTGTATTTATTGTGTTTTATAGTCACTTTATTATCTATTTAAGATTTGAAACGTCTTTATACTGTCTGCCGTTATTTCTAAGCATATTTGCGTCATTTGAACTCGCTAACGATCTTGTGGTACAAACACCGGAAGCAGCCAAGATATATCGGTGCCTTATTTAAGGTTTTAACAAGATCAACAGGTTGTTAACTTACAACGGGAATCACGTGACCAATGTTCTCGATCTTATGTCCGAACAAGATGACCACGCCCAGGTAATTTTGCTTTTTTCGCCTACCTTTGCCAATGATAGCCACATTGTGTACCCCGCATGAGTTTACCATTAACCTTCCGTTGGTACTGATGGTATATGATAACCCACGGTTTATTACGGTATAACGTCTAACATTCGGCATAGATATCGCAGTCGATGGGCGCGCATGTACAAAACAGTCGGTCTTCGACTGCATCTTCTCTGCCAAGTGTTAAACGTAACGCCGTTAAGAAGAGCATGGATACGCATATACCATCAGAACCGGAAGTTGATGGTCATCTCATGCAGGGTACATATTATGGCTATCATTGACAAAAGTAGGTGACAAAAGCGAAAATACCATCATGTTTATACATAAGATCAAACATTTGTAAACATTTGTCAACGTGATTCCCCCGCCTGTTACCATAAGATCGTTGCATTTTCTTTACAAACCCCGGAATGACAACCAAATAAAAGCTTACATGTTTGGTTGTCATTTCGAGTTTGTGACTTGTGTTCCCTTTGAATGCAATACTATTGTCTTTCGCCTTTATTACCTTTACAGTGTGGACCCTGCGTGGCTTAATGGATAAGGTGGTAGACTTGTTACTTGAGGCATTTCTGGTTCGAGCCTCCAAAGATACCTCGACTCAAATTGTTTGGCATTCTGAAACAAAGTATTCCTTTGACCATTTACATAACATTCCAGAATATGACCACGACAATTACAAAAAAAAGCTAAAAAATACATATAAACCACTTTCAGTCCCATTTTGGCTGGACACATCAGAGATCTAGCATAATGGGTGTTCGTTGTTTGTTCAAACTGTCTTGATGAAATACTTACAAACGACTGGTTGATGATTTCTTTCCTTGCCTCTTATGGTTTCCCCTACTATTTCATTCTGTTTCCAGCTGTTTAGACAACATTCTGGCAAATTGACAAGGGGATAAAAGAAGTGTGACAATCATGTGGGTGATTAAAAGAAATTGATGCCACCGTGACAACACGAATAATTTCTTATGAACGGATAACTAACCATCGTAGCTATTTATGCACTGGTTTTTGCCAAATGTCGAAGAATTGTATTTTTAAACTTGATATTTGTCTTAGTCGATGCTGTTAATTTGGATCAATCACAAGATCCCATAGAGGGGAATAACTTAAGATATAATACCCATATTCCGCCATTTTGAAGCATTTCTTCGTCGGATTACTACGGTCGTTCTCGGTAACCACCGGTCGGGCCGGAACTACTCGGTTTAATATGAATAGTTCCGACTCAAAACGATGTATACCGAAAACGACCGAAATGATCTTTCGCAAAGAATAGTTTCAAAATGGCGGATTATGGGTATCAAACCTTAAGGAAAAATGTTGATTTCAATGCGTTGTCATGGAGGCGGTTAGGTGGTTGTTTTTTATCCGTAAAGCGTAATATTAACATTTGTGAATGTATTCGGGAGTCTTAAGAAAGCACTTGGGGTCCACACTGTGTTAGAAGAACATGTTATTTCCACCATCCGGAGATAAATAGTCTTGCATTCACCTTTCTCTTTCTTTCTTTCTACTTCAGATTGATTGTACAATACCGTTGCTAGGTGATTTCGAGCAGGTTAGACCTTGCATGATACAGACTAGAATATACGTTTCGTTTGTTTTTCAGCGCTGCATCATTCGGCACACGCACACATACCACACCCATCTATCTCATTACTACCATTAGTATATAACCTTATCCCTTTACCAAACGCCAAATTTTCGGCTGTCCCAAATTGAAAGAGTTTGCAGGCGACATTTCAAAATGTGATGAAGTTGAAAAAATGATCTTCTTACAGGGCAGAAAACATTGTGGGAAAAGGAGGAATTGCTCGTTTAGAGCAATTTCTCCTTTTCCCTTAATGTTTTCCAAAGTCGTCTGCAACACACTGGTCAAATGTCGGTATTGTTTGGTGATTGCTTAATCAGGCGGATTTGACTCGGATGAGCCAAGCTGTAACTATGTAGAATGAAATATCTACGTCTGGATCATTCTGACTAGGATTTAACATATATATTTAAGGAAGCATACCCAAAAGCCGCAATTTTGAAATACAGTCCCTCTTCGGATTACTTCGGTCGTTCTCGGTATACATCGATCTATGCCGGAACTTTTCGCATTAAACATCGGTATCGGCCGCATCAAACCGAATAGTTCCGGTTCTGAACGATGTTTACCGAGAACGACCGAAGTAATCCAAAGAATAAATGAGTTTCAAAATGGCGGATCATGGTATTTTACATAAACCTTTATAACGCTAAGCGAACCTCTAATTTATGTTGTTTGTTTTATATAAGCATTGCATAACGGTTTCCCTCTGAGATCTTGTGGTTAAAATACAGATCTTGAGATCACTCGGTACCTCTCCGTGGGGTCAAATCCCGGTGACGCCATTTGGTTTTTCATGTGATACAGTATCCCGGCTGAATTACGGAATGCCGTTTGTTCATCGCGGCTTACCAAGCCCTTATGGGCAGTTAAGGTTGAGTCCCTTCCATTGATATGCGTTTGCCATTGCAAAATAGTGTATGCACAAAAATATCGGTGCCTCGCCCAGATTTGGCAGCTTTTGTACTGATTTCCGGACGGTACTGGTACACATTGCTCCTTAGAAAAAAGTGAGACAACTGAGATGTCCATTTAATTAGTTTTTGAGAGTTAAGTGGACCAAGTGGATGTTTAAGCATATACCCAAGGCAAGAAAACGATTCATAATACATTGATGTCAATGGGAATTTAAAAATTAACAGGCGTATGACAATAACAACGACCGTCTTTATTACAATAGAACAAAAGCGGTGCACCTTCATTACTACATGTACGACGTCAAGAACTAAGACGTGTCATTTTCATTACTCTAGAACAACGACGTGGCTGTCTTTATATGTATTTTACTAGAACAGTAACGTTGCACCATTTGTACCTAGAGCACCTCTCATCAGTTTTTTTTTGTAGATTGTCTTAATTAACAGAAAAACAGCAAAAGTAGACAACTATCTTATTGGTCATGAGAACAAAATACTGTCACTATAAGTATAGGAAAATGTTCTCGTCCCCAGCATTGTTCTTCTTTTTCTACGACAGTTTCACCACTCTTCTGTTGAATGTTCATATAGACAAGTGTTTACATCGTAAATGATTAGTTGCTTTGATATGAACATAGTCAATAGTTTTCATTTTTTCATTTGAAAATGATTTAGGGCGATAAATCACCGATGACTTTAACCTATATCCATAGCCCCATATAGCACCAATTGCCCCTTTTCTTGAACTCTCAATAGAGAATGCATGCCAGATGTTCACACTAGTGATTTGTATAGCGATCTTCATAACGCGGTTTGTCATATAGATTGTGGGGTGTTGTCCTTTTATAAGATACCTTTGAGTTTCAGCGTTTCAAGTTATGTGTATTGTTAGTAGCTAAACACCTTTTATTAACTCGTGTCTCTTTATGACATTAACTCTATTTGAACAGATCAGATCTGAATTGTATATTAACCTTAAATTGTACACTGTTTATATATTACTCAATGCTTAAATGTGCTATTTGAAGATTATGATATTTATGGCAAAAAAGTATGATTCACATATTGCAATGATAAGGCAGAATTTGTCTAAATTTCTGTAAGATTTCTTAATTGTGTAAGGGATGGATTCGAAAGTAACAAACATTCATTATTAGAAAACCAGAGATAGATCTTTTAATTTTTGAGCTTGCTTAATTAGACACGACACAAAATCTGCCGCTTTTGGCTGGTCAAGACTTAACAGAACCATCATAAAAGTGGCCGTTGTGTATTGTATCTATTAAACAAGTCATGTAAGGTCTTAACAAAACGTTGCTTGTCGAACATTTATTCTTTATTCTAGATGGTCAAACCTCATTCTCAGAGCGTAAGCAGTGTTAGTAAAAGGTTTATCATTTAAGACGATTATTAACCAATCATCATCGATTATCATTGAGAGCGTGTTTGCTACATTTTGGTCATGCCCTTAACCCGTTTAGTGCTGGAACCGACTCCATGCTTATGCAATCAGGTTGGATCCAGGCCAGCCGCCAAGTAAATTGGCGGCTGGTCTGTGATCTAACCTGTTTGCTACCCTGAGTATCTTTCATCAACTAAATTAAGCAAATATTCAAGGCTTTGAAAAGCAGAAGACAAAACAAACTTTTTTTTTTAGAAAATTACCCAGCATCATAAGGTTTAACGTTATTAGTCGAAGGCAAATTATTTTGAGTATGTTGTTGATTTCACCTATCTCCAGACCAGCCTATATGTACGTGTTTGTAGTAATTTAAGCTAGTATAGGGTTAAGTTCTAAAGCGTTAAACGATTCCCCAGCACTACACGTATAAACGCTATACCAACTTTTCAGAGGTGTCAAAAATAAATATTTGGACATGCAAACTTTGCGAGGGATAAATGGACTAAAATATTCGGGAACGATGATGTGACAACTGATTTAAGGTAGAATACCCATAATCCGCCATTTTGAAAATCATTCTTTCGTTGAATTACTTCGGTCGTTCTCGGTATGCATCGGTTGGGGTCGGAACTATTCGGTTTAATGCGAATAATTCCGGTCCTGACCGATGTATACCGAAAGCGACCGAAGTAATCCCACGAAGGAAAGAAATTCAAATTGGGGGATTAAATATATTCTACCCTAACCCATCTTCCACTACCTAGTTGTAAACAACATACGACACACAGTATTCATTGTATGAATTATGCCATGTTATGATATAACTCTTTAAAAGACATTAGTCAGTATAAAAGAAACGTTTTTTAAATCACCAGATTTTCGAGAGAAGTGCGACTTCCTGATGCTTTTTTTTTTTTTTTGCCTTGCCAATTTCCCATTGATATTATAACACACAAAGTTTCACTTGTTTCACATTTTCTGTTGAATAAGTCATCATTTTTGTCTGCTTTACTTATGGTCAATTTAAATGATAAGTTTAATTCAAACATAATCTTTATTGTATTTTAGGCTTAATCTAAATAGCAAATACAACTAACACCAAATTGATCAAACTTTCTGGGATAACCCATTACAAAGATTAACTATCACCTATCTACATCAGAAAACCTAATTAACCAATTTTACAGAAGAACGACTTGCTAACGAAGAGCATCGTTTCATTCTGTACAAATGGTCCCAATCCAGAATCAAAATGCCAATGCATTCTTTGCTTTTCATTATTGATGTTTGCTAGTTAGAACGATTCAAAGTAGACTCTAACTACAAACATACCGATCTATATGGCTTGTAGTCTAGCTACAAGCTCATACATCATTTTAAATGCACACCAAAGGAGACTTACAAATAGATAACTGAAAAAATATATTAAGTTTTTTATTACGTTCATAAACGTCATGAGAATTAGTTTAGGAATGCATTGAGACCTTATTAAATAGACTCATTCAAAGTAAGTATTTTTGTGCTTCAAATATAGTTGTCTCCAATTCAATCATCTTTATTAACAACTATATTATTTGGGAAACTTTTGGACAGTTGCAAATAGTTATCACCAAATAGTCATCAGAAAACACCACCAGCACAACTTAAATGTGATAGTAAACCAGAAATAACCCAGATAAGCAAGTTTTATAATTCATATTTCCTTATTCTTCACCTTTGACCTTGACAGTTGATACACACATTTTTGAACAGACCAATCAGAATTTGTAATTTTGAATATGTAAACAAACAGGTTGTTGATAAACATGATTGGATTGGAGACAACTATATTTCAAGCACAATATAACTTATTTTAAATGAGTCTATTTAATGGGGTCTCAATGCATTCCTAAACTAATTCTCATGACTTTTATGTACATAATTAATAAAACTCCATGTATTTTTTCAGTAAATTATTTGTACTCCTCTCCTTTGATGTGCCTTTAACCATTATCAGTAATACAATTCTCAGTCACTGACTGATATCATCCATGAGAGCAATTGACCTAAATTGCCTTCATTTTAACGATTACTCTAAACGTTTGCCAAAAGTGTTAATATTGATATTCTCTTTGGTAAATTGACTTCATTGTTATTTATCATCACTTGAAAATATTTCCACATTTTATTGTAGTCCATGTTAATATTGGGAAAAACACTGTTCTGTGTTATTATATTCTTTGATAATTATATTCTATAATTATATTTTGATAATATTATATTCTTTGATAAAGTACATTAATTGATAAAACGAATTTTGATAGGCGTCTGAAACCCTGGGCCTCTATATTTCAAGTCAGGCTTGTTACTGATTGAGATGATTTACGTCAGTCCGATAAAATGTATCAAAACCATTGTTGTTTTCTAATACATTCAAATACGAGCATTAAGCTTGGCCTACAGGCTCATAATCGTATATGTTCTTAGATGACTAAGAACTTGTTGTTATCTCAAAAGTCCTTCTCTGCTTGGGATCAAATTCCGGTGACTTCATTTGACTTTTCATGAGAGGCAGTCTCCCGATTGATTTACGGAGTTCCGATGGTTCTACATGGTTTTGCCAGCCCTGATGGGCAGGTGTGTGTTGGCTGTTCCTCTATCTTTTAGAGTCGGGCATCGCAACATAACTGAATTAATGTTGATGCAATGTAAAACCTCATATACATAAATTAATAAAGAAGACTTAAAATAAAAGAAGTATGCTTAAAGCTAATGAAATGTTCTTCAATTTCAGAAATACAATTATCCATATTGATTGAATTTTTATGTAGAAATATTGTCTCACTTCCAGCGGCAGCCATCTTTGTTTAAACGTTTAATGGGCGGAATCATTCGGACATCCTCGGGCAGATCGAGTCAGAGTATCGACTCCGACCATTCGGGCGACGAGGATACACACAGGTGGGTTTGACTGTTGTCATGGTTACTACAAAATATCCTTACTAAGCCAAACGGCTAGTGTTATCCCAAATTCAATATCACTCACTCATTGCAAATTCTTATTTATTTTTGATAATCGACATACTTTTTAGCCTGTAAATAACTCGATATATGCTAATACACGCCATCGCAATGCGCGTTAATTGTCCTCAGCTGTCTTTAAACATGTATATGTACATGTAGTTTATGGACTGAATTGTCATTTCAGTTTAAAATTGAAAAGAAGGAAGTTGAACTGTACTCCACGTATACACATAGTTGTTGATGGTACAGTTGGACTTCACAACACGTAAATGTGCTCGGTCTAATGCCCTTAAAGTAGAAGCTTTAAGAATTCCATTTTTATTTGGCATACTTAACTCTCTTGGTTGCGAAATCAGTGAAATAGGCTGTGAAGATGGATGACATACTTGTTTTAGTGTTTAACCTACATTTTCATCCAATGAGAATGCGTCAATTTGAGATTTTTGAGGCGTGGTTTGCCAGCGTCAAATAGAGCGCTCTATGGAAATGTAGGTTAAACACTGAATTATTTAGAGGCTAGATAGTGAAATTTAAACGATATAGAAACCCTGTCAGTCGCTATCGCTCCTTCCTTGGGGTTTCTTTATCGTTTAAAGTTCACTATCTAGCCTCTAACTTATATTTAATGCTGCATGTTTGTTTTTCACCTACTTGTAGGGAGACAATCGTATCTACTCGGTAATCCCCGTAACAAGTCGGTAGATATACCTCGTAAGTAGTACATGAATACACCAGAAATCCTGGGGTAATTCGCCTTATTTCCGGCGGATAACGCAAAATGCACACAGGCACTAAATATGTATTTAGATAAACACAAATTGGTTATATATCACAAGTGAAGGTTTTTATTACCCTTTTCATTAAAGATGATCATATCAACACATCTTTGTTTCATATTTTGTTTATCGGCTCTTTTCGGCAATCCCTGGGATTTCCGAGTAGATACGATTGCAAACGGACATGCCCTTCGTTGCTGACCTACTTTCAAAAATGGCTCCCCATTACCTCCGAGGTTATTTTAAGAAATGGCCGAGGTGTTCCGAATGGTAGGGAGACAGCAGTAATCGCGCAGTGTATTTATCGGAACTCATAGGGTTTATCCAATGAAAACACTTCCGAGGTCATATGGAAGCTGCCATTTTGTTTCTGGCAGACTTCTTTCATTGTCCTTTTGTTTACAAATATAGATCTTAGATGTAACATCTAGATAGTCATGTAATTTGATTAAGGAAACGGATATATGGGCCACGTCACGGGAAAAGTGGCACTCGGACATAGCAAACAGTGTAGCCCCAGACCAGCCGCCACGTCACTGACGTGGAGGCTAGTCTGGGGTTACACTGTTTGCCATCTTAGAGGTCATCAAGTTCTACCTTTAAGTAAATACAAATGATATCTGTCGTGACTAGATTCTGGAATAATAGCGCTAAGAAAGAGCTGAGTCAGCGGTTTTTATTTATGTCCGAGTGCCCCTTTTCGCGTGACGCGGCCCATATATATATGACAACTTATATTGTAACTATTACGCATGAGTTACCAATCAAAATGATGATTTAGAATCACCTCCGTATACATTGAACTATTCAAAGTGGATGAACACAGGGAATGTGTTATTACCCGGAGAAGATTCACCCTAAATCTGTAATCCTACACTTATGCACGATGTGTATTTCTGAGATCACGGAAACACCCGAGTAGTTACGATTTGCGTGGTACATGTATATATGAAAATAGCCTTAAAGCATGTATTCAATAAGTTGTATATTTGTATTTCAGCTTCTTGCGGCGAAACAGCAGTAAAAGACGGCGTCCCCACAGCCAATATAACGACAATGGAAGCGTTCAGGTTAGTGTTTACAATTCAGTGATGTCTCGTTAATATGAACATGTCCGTTCCCAACAAAATGTCCGGATCACCGAATCATCCGGACTAATGAAGCAGAGCATGTTCTTATACACATTAAGACATAAACGGTCTGTATGCTCGTGTATACTTATAACCCTTTAGCAAACGCCAAATTGTCGACCGTCCCAAATTGAAAGAGTTTGCAGGCGACATTTCAAAATGTGATGAAATTCAAAAATAATCTTCTGATATGGCATAAAACATATCACGAGCAATTTCTCCTTTACCCACAATATTTTCAAAAGTCGTCTGCAACAAACTGGTCAACTAATTCCGTTCCCTTAGAATTTCGTTCCGATTGCGAGACATCCGAATAATCGGGGTCCAGATGAACGATGCGCATAGTAACAGAACATATGTGCGTTATATTTGGTTATTACCGATTACTTCAGTTGTTCTCGGTAAACCTCGGTTTGGCGCGAATAATTCCGACCGAGACCGATCTATACTGAGAACGACCGAAGTAATTCGAAAGAAAATGAGTTTCATAATGGCGAAGTATGGGTATTCTGCCTTAATGTTCTTACCCGATGATGATTAATGAAAACAGAACGTTACTCTTTGATGTATCCTGAAGCATTTTTATATCAATCAACACAACGTATTATCACTAAGTGTGTTATATACGTTATTGTGATTATTTGGACATCACACCATTTAATGTTCTTATAACCATGAGGATTGATAAATATACAGTGATGTCTCGTTAATTTGAACACGTCCGTTCTCAACAAAATGTTCGGATTACCGAATCATCCGGACTATTGAAGCAGAGCATGTTCTAATATACATTAAGACATAAACGGTCTGTATGCACGTGTATACTTATAACCCTTTAGCAAACGCTAAATTGTCGACCGTCCCGAATTGAAAGAGTCTGCAGACGACATTTCAAAATGTGATGAAATTCAAAAATAGTCTACTGACATGACAGAAAACATTGTGGGAAAAGGAGAAATTGCTCGTCACGAGCAATTTCTCCTTTACCCACAATGTTTTCAAAAGTCGTCTGCAACAAACTGGTCAAATAATTCCGTTCCCTTACAATTCCGTTCGGATTGCGAGACATCTGGATAATCGGGGTCCGGATAAACGAGGCTTCACGTTATCCTTCCATGTGTCCAGTAACATTTTATACCAATCAACATAATATCAGTTACCGTGGTGATTCAGATATCACACCACCAAGGTAGAAAACCTTAAATCCGCCATTTTGAAACTTAATTGTCGGATTACCTCAGTTAGTATCGCATTCGTATCTACTCGGCAATCCCCGTAACAAGTGGGTAGATATACCTCGTAGGCAGTACATGAATACACCAGAAATCCTGGGGTAATTCGCCTTATTTCCGGCGGATAACGCAAAATGCATACAGGCACTAAATATGTATTTAAATACACACAAATTGGTTATATATCACAATTGAATATTTTATTTACCCTTTCATTAAAGATGATCATATCAACACATCTTTGTTTCATATTTTGCCAATCAGCTCTTTTCGGCAATCCCCGGCTTGTGACGTGGATTGCCGAGTTGATACGATTGGCCTTTCGTTGCTGACCTACTTTCAAAAATGGCTCCCCATTACCTCCGAGGTTATTTTAAGAAATGGTCGAGGTGTTCCGAATGTTAGTATCGGTTAACATCGGTTACTACTCGGAAATATTCGTTTTGATTCGAATAGTTCCGACCGAGATCGATGTTTAATGCTAATAAATCCGGCCCTGAACATTACTTACTGAGAACGACCGAAATAATCGGACGAACAACTGAGTTTCACATTGTCGGATTATCGGTATTCTACCTTAATGTTCTTGTCACGATGATGATTGATAACTATAGTAGGTTACCCTTTGACATAACCTGTAGTATTTTCATACAATACAATACAATACAATAATGTTTATTAGGTAATTAGGCAACCGGTCCATAATACACACAGCATAAGCAATTAAACATTCAATCATCATTTGAGTGATATATATAATTCAATCATTACAACAATATATCACCACTAGGTACGTTATATACGTTACGGTGGCTATTATAACGACTCCTACTCCACGGAGGACGACAACGATAGTGGATCAACGGACAAGTCTCCCAAAGTTTATATCGTATCCGACCACTTCGAGGTAACACATGGTAGATTCCACGCTATAAATGGTGGTTAAGGTGCCTCGGTGGTTGGTGCTGCTTTATCGGTTGATGGTTTGGGTTTGGGGGTGGGGGTTGGCAAATTTCTCCTATATATTGGTTGAGGTAGAAAACCCATACTCCGCCATTTTGAAACTGATTTTCTCTTCGGAATACTTTTGGTCGTTTTCGGCGTATATCGGTCGGGGCCAGAACTATTTGGTTTAAAGCAGTGTGGTAATAGTCGAAACTGCTTGTCACAAGCAATTTCTGCTTTTGTCACAATGCTTTCAAGCGAAACGACCGAACTACTCCGACGAAAAAATAAATTTTAAAATGGCGTATTATATGTATTCTAGCTCAATGTCGCATTTCACTACATTAATAACTGCCATCGTGTTCGTCACGTGACGCTAAAAAAACGTGTGAATTGTCAACGATGATGCCAAAAAAATAGCATGCTTGCGAAAAAAGCACCGGCCAAAAAATAAACAACGAGTGCCTAAGAATCTATCGGATTAGACATACAAATACTTACTTATATGTAAGTGTCTTTTTATTTTAATCTGATACAGTCTCGTATGATGCTTATATCTTTAAAATCCCACATTCAAAATCATAAAGAACAGAAAATAAAGTTCGGTAAAACCCGTGAATGACTCGGGATTTTTCGGAAGCTGGCTGGAACTCAACATTATTTATTGCATGAAAGCAGTGGTTAGTGCATTGTAGCAGAAATAATCGCTGTTAGGAGTTTGGGATAAGCGGTGCTACGTAAAAAGGTTTATAGGGGGTCAAGATAAACATGTTTTGGTTGATTTTTGTTTATTTGGTGTATTGGTCTATAATATGGTTAAAGGCACATCAAAGGAGAGGCGTACAAATAAATTACTGAAAAATATATGGGGTTATTTTATTATGTTCATAAAAGTCATGAGAAACAGTTAAGGAATGCATTGAGACCCTATTAAATAGACTCAAATAAAAAAAAAATTGTGCTTGATACTTGAAAGATAGTTGTATCCATTTCAATAATGTTTATCAACAACCTGTTTGTTTACATATTCAAAATAACGAATTCTTATAGGTCGGTTCAAAAATGTGTGTATCAACTGTCAAGGTCAGAGGTGAAGAATCAGGAAATATGAATTATAAAACTTTCTAATCTGGGTTATTTCTGGTTTACTTTCTCATTTAAGTTGTGCTGTTGGCGTTTTCTTGTGATAACTATTTGAATCTATATAAAAGTTTACCAAATAGTATAGTTTGGTACAGCATTAATCTCCTGTAATGGGCCTTTAAGTTTGACTAAATGGTTTTTATACATGTATAATGGTGTTTGGTCCCTCCCGACCACATACCAGTTGGCGGGATGAACAAATGAGTAAGCGTTGTTAGTTCTAACTAAAAAGGATAATAATTGTACCAAGGTTTTTTTCCATAAAGTTTTTCGAAAACTGTGTTGCGAATCGTATGATGTGGGTAATTTTTTATTCAATGATAGTATGTGGGTATGTAGATGAGATTCATCTAAAGGTAGAATACATATAACCGCCATTTTGAAACATTTTCTTTCGTCGGATTAGTACGGTCGTTCTCGGTATACGTCGGTCTTAGCCGGAAATATTCATACTAATCCGAATAGTTCCGACCCCGACCGATGTATGCCGAGGCGACAGACGTATTCTTACGACAAAATTAAATTCCAATATGGCGGATTATGGGTATTCTACCTTAAAAATGATAATTCGCCTCTTATATTGATCTCTGTGGGTATATCCATAAGTCTAGGTGCTGTTGTTGTTTTATTAAGGGATTCCAGAGTTCGAAATAAGAGAGCGAGTCGACGTCTTTTAATCGGAATAGTTCCTTAATGATCTAGATAAATCCTTTTTGTTTTCAACCATTTGAATCGCTTAAAGAGACGTCTCTAATGAAAACAAACGAGTAATTATAATTAATAAAGAACACGCATACTCATTTGAAACTTTTTCTTTCGTCAGAAATTCTTTTTTTGTATACAGTGATGTCTCGTTAATCCGAACATGTCCGGTCCCAGCAAAATGTCCGGTTTAACGAATCATCCGGACTCACGAAGCAGAGCATGTTCTTATACACATTAAGACATTAACGGTCTGTATGCACGTGTATACTTATAACCTCTTAGCAAACGCCAAATTGTCGACCGACCCAAATTGAAAGAGTTTGCAGACGACATATCAAAACGTGATGAAATTCAAAGACAATCTTCTGATATGACAGAAAACATTGTGGGAAAAGGAGAAATAGCTCGTCACGAGCAATTTCTCCTTTACCCACAATGTTTTCAAAAGTCGTCTGCAACACACTGGTCAAATAATTCCGTTCCCTTACAATTTCGTTCCGATTGCGAGACATCCGGATAATCGGGGTCCGGATAAACGAGTCTTCACTGTATATCGGTCGGGTCCAGAACTATTCGCATTAAACCAAATAGTTTCGGCTCAAATCGATGTATACCGATCACGACCGAAGCACTCCGACTAAAGAACAAATTTCAATATGGCGATTATGGGAATTCTACCTTAAATTGGTTAATTTGCCTCTTATTTTGGGCTCTTTGGTTAAATCTATAATTCTGGGTTTTTGGATGTGTTATCTTAACGGTTTGCAGAGTTCGAAATAAGAGGGCGGATCAAAGTGCTTTAAGTGAAGTATTTATAAAACGATTTGGACATATTGTTCTTTGGTTAAGTCATTAGAATCATTTTAATCGCTTGATGGACTTTTTCTAATTAAAAGCAATCAGGCATATAGTTTAGCGATGAAATGAATATGTTACGCATGTAGAATACCTAATGTACACGCCCTTCTTATCTTGAATAATGTTGTTATACATGGTGGTGGTGGTGGTGAGGTTATGAGTAAGGCAAATACACTAGGAATTAGCTGGGTTAGATGATTACATATACAATCAGTGTGGTTTGTGTTTTGTTTTTTGATTGATATTAATATAAATATTTATTGATATTATTTCACCATATATGGCCAGATTCCCAATTCACCCACAGGGATATCGAACATGTTGATCCTGGTTCACTTTCAATGTTGATTGTTTGATTATGTTTTAAGCCACATACTTACGTATTATTGCAAAACGTCAGGCCACCATTGCCGAGTGGTAAGAGTGTATAACTTGAAATCACATGGTCGCTCTCAACGTAGGCTCCCGGTGACGGCATTTATGATTTCCATGAAAGATATATTTCAGCCTTACGTTTGACTTACGAGTGTTTCTTTCAGCTTGAAAAACCCTTATGGGCAGTAAACTGTGCCCATTCCCTAATCTTTATTCTTTATTAGCTAGGCACGGCAAACTGAAATATTGTTGACGCGATATAAAACCCGCATGAATAAATACTTTAGAATATTTTAAGACAGTACTATTGCGATTTCGTTAGCATTGAACAGCAATTTAACATAAGAGAAGAAAAAAACAGGTAGATCATCACTGTTGATTTTTGTTAAAATGTAGAGCGGCTTGGTTATGGACTATGCTTGATATAAGAATAGCGTTGGGCGATAATCAAGTAACGCGCAATGCTAGCAACTTATATCTTGCTAATTTTGCGAATTGATAAGATTCGCATTTTCTAATGGTAATTTAAAGACCGCTAGCAGTTTTATTTCTGCTCCAAACTTGTAAAGATCACGATGGGAATAAGGTACTCACTTCCTTCTATGTTTTATATTTGATGAGGTGAAAAAGCCATAGTATTCAATATAAAGTTTCAAATGATATTTTATTGAATGCGTTTTTATTACACAGTATTTGTTTCCTCTGCCGAAATAAGTATATATGTATTTACCTTCCAGCAACCTTTAGTTTAGCTACAGACATCTATATGATCATATCGTAAAACAATTTATGACTTTTGATAAGTTAGTAACCACTTCTCGCAGGAGTTTTTTCATTACTTTCTACATGTATCTATGACTAGAGAGACTCCTACTCTTCTTATGTACATTATTTGGGTCACGTCACGGAAAAAGGGGCACTCGGACATAGCAAACAGTGTAGCCCCAGACCAGCCGCCACGTCACTGACGTGGCGGCTGGTCTGGGGCTACACTGTTTGCCATCTAAGAGGACATTGAGTTCTATCTTTAAATAAATACAAGTAATAACTGTCGTGACTAGATGCTGGAATAATAGCGCTAAGAAAGAGCCGAGTCAGCGGTTTTTATTTATGTCCGAGTGCCCCTTTTCGCGTGGTGCGGCCCATTAATTTCTATTTGTGTATATGTATGTATACAAAGACAAGAGCTGTTCATTCTCATTCTCATTGTCATTCTCTGTCATTTCCACCGCAGGTTCAAGTTACAACAATGTTCAAGTTTTTATAAGTATAATATAGAATTAATACACCTAAAGATATAAATTATTTCTTGCAGGAGCTTTCTTCATTACTAACTATAGATGTCTTGGAGTGATGCTTAACCTTTGCTTGTATGAATGCATCACTATTAAAAAAGTAAAGAGTTGTTCGTGAAGGAGACTAACCATCCTCTGTTATCTCCTCCATTACAGTCGCTGGAACGTCGAGACTTCCTGTTACCAGAACACGCCGGTCAGCCGCTTTCCAGGACCGCCTCGGAATCGAGCCAGCTAGCCGAGCCCCATTCCCTGCCCCAGTCCCCACCCAGCCCGCGGTCTCCCCTCCATAACCATCACCGGAGCCCGTTCGGGTCCCCCTGCGTCTCCCCGACCCCCGGGCGTAGAGCCACCTCCCCCAGACGCTCCATGATGGATGTTGGCTTTGCGTCGGCCGTGGCGAATATCTGTGAACAGGCGCACACTATTGCGGAGAATGATCGAAGGCATAAACATAAAGGTAGGACGATTCTTTCTTTTTTTAATTGTTTGTTTATATAAATTGGTGCTGGGTGACCCAGTGGTTTAGATTGCAGTTTTAGAACTCGGGGGTCCCGGGTTCGAGCCCAACTTACACATCTTGTTTAATGTGAGTGTCCTTTGGTGTGAAACTTCAGAGCCCTAGCCTAGAACTAGTGAATCCAGGAAAGCCATAACAAGCGTTAATTAAACACCACACAACCAAGTTGTTTTCTTATACGTTCGACATTGTATAAATGAATAACAACAATCTTACTTACACCCATATAATTGCAAAGCATGACATGAACGGAATGAACATAGAAGCAATCGGGTTATTTGTTGTTTAGGGAGCTTATAAATTTCCAGCAATTTCTAAGTTATATCGCAGTAGTGGTTTACATATCGGAGCGCCCTTGATTTCCTATATTGTTTTAGCATTGATATCACTTTGTTAGGTACACTAGTCTTTATGGTGATTTTATTAATAGTTCTGTGAAATGATTTGGAGTACTTTTTAAACCGCATTTTTTAACACTACGCGTACATTATCTACGTGAAGCCGAATTAACTTTTGTGGAGAACATATATAAAGTAATGGGTTTAAGGTAGAACACCAATAATCCGCCATTTTGAGAGTAATTCCTTCGGCGGACTACTTCGGTCGCTCTCGGTAAACATCGGCCTAAGCCGTAGCTATTCTCATCAAATATTGGTGTTGGACAGTAATTTTCGCACCAAACCGTATAAGTCCGGTTTCGATTGTTTTTTTACCGAGAAGGACCGATGACAGAATGAATTTCAAATTAGCGGATTATGGGTACAGTGTACATGTATTCTACTTAACCTTAAATGAAACGGTTTCCGGCTGCCGGCTGATTCGACCGCTTGGTTGATATGATAGTTGGTCATAAGTAATACAATGTACTCAATTATTATTGGGTGCTCCCTTCAATGTCCTCCTCTAATTGTTGGCTTCTCACTCCAAAGGCGAATGACAACCCTGTAAACCTCTATAAATCAGCAGCAACCCGGTAATTATTAATACTCGTAATATATCCTTTCAGCCGCCAAACACGAAGAAAGCATCAGTATACCCAACTCCCCCCGGAGCCGACCCAGGCTAAAGCGGCCGCCCCTGATGCCACAGACACACGTTATGGGCTCCCCGCTACCTAGCCCACACCCACACACCAAGCCCGAAATGTATCGGTCCACGTCCCTGGAGACCCGCTCCAGAACCCCGTCCCCTAACACCTCCCCCTCCTCCACGCCCATGAACGAGTACTACGGGGGCTCGAATCTGACGGACCGCTCCCGGAGCCCGAGCCCTGTGGGGAGCCCCGTGCACACCCCGCTAAAGAGGCCCCAGAGAAAGTTGCCCGTTGCTCCCGTGCAGCCCCAAAAGCCTTCATCTCTCAATCTTGCTCAACCGAAGCTCAAAGACAATATGCCGCGCGTCATGCCTTCCCCCACAATTCCGCAGCCCTCGCGCAGTCCTGGTAGCATTAATTTCCCGCGCCTCAATGCGTCTCCCACGCACAAGCCCAAGTTAAACATCGTCGCAATGCCGCATAATATCCCGCCCCCCGGGAAAATGGGGCGACCCGAGCCGTACAGTCCCACAGAGAAAAACAATCTGAACAAAGTGAGTGACCCGCGGGACCGACCGGGTCAAACGAGGTCACTTCCGGGTCACTATAGTCGCCGCCCCAATGTCAAGGACAACGTGGGGGTCCCGGGGGATGCCCACCCTCATCGCCGCACCTCCCACTCGCCCGACGTGAACAAGCTCCGAGGGGGCGGGGACAGGGTGCGGGTCAGCAGGAATATCGACGAATCAAACCGGTCACCCAGTGTTCCAAACTTCGCGAGGGGGCGGGTCGTCGGCGGCGGCGAGCGGTCACATGACCACTACCATACGAACCCTATGCACGAAGGTCAGGGTCACCACGCCCTGCCCCCAAGGTCTCCAAGGACGGCGCGGCGAGTGCCGAACGGACACCATGAACGTGACAGACATGGACGGCGAGGCGCCGAGAAACTGGAGATGCGGGGTGATAGCAACGCCCCCTTGCGGAGGAACCACGAGTCAGATGACGACGATGATGATTGGTGTTGAAGCTATACGGACTTATTGGTCGCCAGGACTGTCTGATTGGACGTAAGCGGCTACATAATAAACGTGAATCAAATGTGATCAGGATGCCCGAACCACGATTCGGCTTAATCTTGTTAATGTTGAAGTCACCAATTGAAATAGGCTGAATGGCGGTCACATCTTAATGGACGTAAAACGGCTACATTATAAACGTGAATCAAATATAATCAGGATTACCGTCTAGAAGCTATGCTTCGGTTTAATCTTGTTAATCTTGCAGTGTCCAATTGAAAAATGCTATATGCTGGAATCATGATTGGTGTTGAAGGCGACAAGGACTTTATGGCGGTCCTGTGGTCTTACCGGACGTAAACGGCTACATTATAAACGTGAATCAAATGTGAACAGGACAGAGTCGGTAGCCATGCTTCGGTTTTATCTTGTTATGTTTCAGTCGCAAATTAAAAGGCAATGCGGGAATCGAGATCGGTTTAACTCTGATGATCCAAGCTGTAACCGTGTTACCTTTGGGTCATTAGAATCGGTTTGGTTGTTTAATGGAGAATGAATTCTAGGCATGCGCAAAGTGCCTATAGGAGCATTGCGCATGTCTGGCTTTCTTTTTCAAAACTGGTATCGGGAGTTTCGAGTCCCCAGGATTCGTAATAATGGTAAGATTGTTTTCAATTTTCAAGTGCTGATTTAATCATGCAATGTGACTGTTCCTAATACCGTATGTTAAAGTTTTATGTGAAACTGCGAGTGTAACAATTTCCTATTAAATACAACATCAAAATGTGAACCAATGGGGGACAAACACTAGATCGCGTACGTGGTTGTTCGATTATGATTCTGGATCATGCATGAGCGGTGTAAACTAAGTGCTTTTCGTACAATGGTAAGAGTTAGATGAGCGTTTCTGATGAACAAATGATCTGCATCGTTTAAAGTGCTTGTCTCAGACGCTTGCAAGGATGACAATGAATGGCGTCGATTCATGACCGACACCGAGGATCTGTTGTGACCCTGGTTCAAGCAGCCAAGAAATGGCCAATGGCTAACTATACCGTTCAACAAGTTTTAAAGCGCCGCCAGAAAAGATCAAACATGTGATTTGACGTTGCTGGCTGCTTAATGTTGGGGTCAGCCAAAAAATGGATTGTTAAATCGTTCCTTTTGAGAAAAAGCTGGGATTTTTAAAGAAAGTAAACAAAGATCTTTGTAGCTTGATAACTGTTGTTAGGACAAAATGCCAATGATACCGTTCAAAATGATTTGTTCAAGCGTATGTCATCGCTTGGAAAGCAGAAAACTTGCATGCTATGACGAATACTTAAAAAGAGTTGAAGATGGGTGAGCTATCTTTGAGTGTGCTTTATGTATGATCTACGAAAAGCTTACTTAATGGTATCTTAAAAACCGACGTATCTTTTCCACGAAAAGCATTTGTGTCAAATGCATCTTAAGCAATGGCTCATGTAATTGGTTGAACGCATGTTTTGCATTGACATATGAAATTGGCAAATGCGTATTTCGCATTGGCTCATGAAATTTGTCGAATGCATCTTATGTATTGGCTCATGAAATTGTTTGCTTTCGCCATTCCATTTTATTGTAACGATAGTTGTTCGTTTTGTTTCATTTTACATACATATTCGTTTTTTCATACTGTTGCAATATATATACAGAATATATGTACGTTCTAGATGGATTTTATATTATTATTATTATTATTACCATTATTACATCATTATTATAACAATATATATATTTGACTGTCTTTCGAATTGATGTTATGTTTGAGTTTGTATATTGACATTTGAATTGTTTGGTCTGCGAGAACTTTGATATTACGAGCGGTAGTGTGATGCGTATGTGTGCTTGTGTTGGAGTAAAATGAATTACGTCTGAAACAAGCGTGTTTGTACGTTGGTGTGAATGTATATTGATCACTCAAAACCATACTTTTGTTTACAACATTGATATGATACATGCGAATAAATGTACATGTATAGATATATGTATGGGCACGTGCAACTTTGAAAGCTAGGCGATTTTTATGTAGATGTATATACGTATGATATGTAAAATGGGATATAGCGTATGCATGCCTTTCTCACATATAGATAAACATGCAGAGAAGGTTATACCAGCGTATATGTATGTTATATCAATGTTAATTTACGTGTGTTTGCGTGTTCTTTCCTCAAAAACATTATTTTCACACATTCCTTTAAAATCAAGAATTATAAAGTTTATTTGTATACAAATATAATATTCACATCCGTTTTAAGAAGGAATACACACAATCTGCCATTTTGCAATTCATTCTTTGGTCGAATTACTTCGGTCGTTCTCGGTATACCTCGGTCTAGGCCGGAACTATTCGCATTGAACCGAAGAGTTCCGGACCCTGACGGAGGTATACCGAGAACGACCGGAGTAGTCGGACGACAAAATGAGTTTCAAAATTGCGGAGTATGTGAATTCTATTGATATTAACGTATTTCAATAAGACAATGCATGTGTCTAGAGTGGCAATGCACTTTATGAGTCGTCTATGCTCAACAAGTATTGTCTTGGAACAATTCTACGAGTATTTTCTTGTACTCCAAAAAGGTTTCACTTCATTTCAAAGCGTTTTCAATGCATTCCTTAATATTCTGTTACATTTCGAAAATGTTTGATGCATTCCCAAAATAATTTGATGCATTCCTTAAGTATTTTGATGAATTCGTAAAATAATTTGGATAATTCCTTAAATATGATTAAGGCATTCCTTAATTTTTTACACTTCCGAAGTTAAAATCGTTAAATATTGTGATGCTTTTTTAAAATTTATTTGATGCATTTCTGAATAATTCGATGCATTCTTAATATGGTTCGATGAATTCCTTATACATTTATTGGTTCATTCCTAAAGCGTTTTGATGCATTTCTATAAATGTTCCAATGTTTTCGAAAAAATATTTCAATCATTTCCTATTCTTTTTTAATGCATTCCTGAAAAGGTTTCAATGCATTCCTAAAAATATTTAAATGCAAAGCCATAGAATTTCAATACATAGCTATAGTATTTCAATGCATAGCTATAGCTTTTCAATGGGGTGTTATGTCTTAAATTTAGGGTATATACGCGTCCATTGGATGATTCAGCATTCTAGGCCCTAATATAGGATTCGAACCTATGTCTATTGAGGTGGCTTCCATGCATAGTTCGGGGTCCTGTGCTATGCTTATAGCCCCAATACGGGCTATACATATGGGCCAGGGTACCGTTTTACTTAATATTTTATTCTCAAAATGTGCCTAAATTCAAAACAACATTCCTTCTTATTTCAATATTGAGATAATATATATATATAAATAAAACAATATTGAGGTAAGAAATATTGTACAATAACACGTCATTGGATCCGTCTCTCCGAGACGCTTCCAACGTCGTGTCACATTGCAAAAGTGTACTTTCATTTAATACGTTTTGACTCGCGCAAATAGTTTCCTTAGGTTGTTTAGTAAAACGGTATTTCTTGTGCATAATGTACCTGGAACCCATGCTAGTTGGATCATACTCTTTCTCAAACTCCTCACAGCAATCTCTCCTTGGTACGCTGCATCGATCACTGCCACCACAAGATTTTTCATCCAGATTTGAAAGAAATTAAAATGATGCTGTTTCGTTAAGAGATTACCGGATGTCTTAGTTAATTTAGTAACAATATCTTGTTGTATTGATTTCTGATCAGTTAAGTTGATAAAAAAATGGTTTTGTTTATAAATAAAGCACAAATGGATTACAATTTTTTAGTTTCGCCGCCATCTTTTAACGCCATTTTTGTTTCTAAGTAGGTGGTCATGTGACATTTGTGATGGCAGCGATCACTGTGAGGAGTTTGACTATATCCTTGCATGTTTTTTTTTATTACGATACAAACATACGAGGTCTTAACGAATATCAAACAATACCTCGCCGTTTACGATTTAATGCAGTGATTTATTCGCACCTTTTCGGATGTATATCCGCTCAAGATTTGTAAACATGTTTCGAAATGATTTTTGGAAACCCTTTGAAAACGTCGTGTGTGTTTATTCATCCGAAAAGTTGCGTAGTGATTACAATCGCGCTTACTTAAACAGATTATATTTAACTTTAATGTAGACCAATGCATTTTGAGGAATACACAAGGCGTTGGTTGTTTGTTACACTGGTGTTTATTATTTATGTACACTATTTGTTGATATGTGATTTTTTTTTTTGTTATATTTTTAATCGTCAAACTTTATGCTATGTATTTTAATTCCCCCTTTTTTTAAAACTCAAAATGTTTAAGTCACTCTCTCTAACTTTGAGTCGACTCCAGAAAGGTTTAATCTGTGCGGTTAGGGTTATGAACCCGTTCTTCTTGCATTCATATTAATGCACAAGGGATCGAAATTAAAAAAATAATCATACAAGAGGAATTGCTCAAGATGAATAATTGGCATTAAAATTACTAGGAAGTAAAATTAAGGTTTTCTCAATGAGAAAACAACTCTATTGCCAAAATGACTTCAATTGGCAAGGCATCATGTCCGCAGGTAATTAATGCGTTTTGGTTTCGAAAATGTCGCCTTGAAAACGAAACTAGAACAAAAACTATTGTTTACCTAGTTTGCCATTTGTACATGTTACTACAATCACGTATTTTGGCAGAAGAAAAATACAGTCACTATTAGGTCTCTTCTGGTTATTGACTCGGAGGGATTAAACCTTTTTGAAGATTTGTCTCAACATTCAGAGAGTGACTGACTGAAAACTTGGCTTCTATGAAAAAGAAATAAAAACCTATTATAACCAACGTTGTCGTTTCCGCTGTTTTGTTTTGGTTTGAGTCCGAGATGGCGCTGCATTTACAGATTTCTTCCTTTTTCTTTATATTTTCGGTCGTTTTAACAGTATGCATGCTATACCCGTTTTTTTTGTTTTGTTTTTTTATATGGGTTTTACATCACATCAACATTATTTCAGTTATGTAGCGATGCCCGACTCTTAATGATGGAGGAAGACCCCCATACTCAACTGCCCATAGGGGCTGGTTAAGGTGGGTAGAACCATCGGCATTCCGTAAGTCAGTCGGGAGACTGCCTCTCATGAAAATCCATATCCCTCTCAGGATTTGAACCCACGCGGAGAGGGGCCATGTGATTTCAAGTTCTGTACTCTAACCACTAGGCCACGGAGGCCCCTATACCCGGTTTAAAATTGTAAAAAGGATGCCTGACGGCCACCTATATATTGTGTGTAGGAACTGGGTCAAGCAAGGCAAGTCAATTGGCATTCCATTTGTCAGCCAACAGAAATTTGTCATGGAACTCGAGTTATATCGTGACCGGTAATCAAACCTACACCGAGAGAGACTTGCCAAATGTGGATTAATGAAAGGTCACAAAGTGTTTCACAGTTTTAAAGGGATTCGGACACACTTGTATAGTGTTTAATGCCGTATCAACAAGGTCTCAGTTATGTAACGGCTTTCCTATATCCACCACTACAGGACAAGGCCTCTTAAGTGACTTACCAAAGGCCATTCCAACAAAACCAGAGGGACCCCGAGATCTAAGTCCGCGACCTTAACCAGTGGGCTACGTCGAACCCACTACCCTCCTATCCCGAGGAAGACACTCTACCACTGTCCTCCATGAACATTGGGGTCGACAATTAATTTCAGTCTTTGTGCGACATGGGTAACACGCGAGCTCTACAACACTACAGCGGTTAGTATGAACGGAAAGCTCAGGAGAGGGGCTCAATAAACCTCCGTCACAATCCAATTGTAAAATTATTTTTTTAACAATAAAATATGTTTTAACTTACTGATAATCATAATATGAGCAACAAAGATATTTGTCCATTTTTATTCTTTATAAATGCATGGTATTAATAATAGTGAATACATATCACAAAAATATATAACACATAATATCACAATAGAGTTAAAGATGCAGTAATGTTACATAAACTGATATCTGCGTAAAGCATTGAAATGTGCTTTACACATTAAAGGTTATAAAAGGTTGTCATGTAAGCATGATTTCCATTAAATAATCAATCGTAGTTGTAATAAATAGGGAGTTGAATACTGCTTTCAAAAGTAGAAAGTAATATTTTTAAAGTCAAATAAACGATTCCTTGGCGATTCATCACAGCGCATTCACGTTTTCCTACAAGCCCACTAACTGCTTTTACTTTAAACTTGAACTTCATCAATGAGAGAAATAACTTAATTGTGTCACTTTCGATCCACTAAACTAAGGGAACAACCTTGTAACAATAAATTAGTATTAATTACATTATTATAGGTTAACTTAGATTCATAATAGCCATATAAAATGGTTAGAACCACTAAATGCATACTTTTCTTATATTGTTAGAGGAAAATTATGATCTCCAAGGCAACATATTATTCAAGGTCAAGGTTACAAGTAATGACCTTGACAATGGTAAAAATTACAACATATAGTTTTTATTAAGAAAATGTAAATGTTGGTTTAAACGTCACAAAATAGAAATTGAGGTATTTCAAGAAAGCAAAAATTAAATTATTGAAAGAAAGAAAAATGACTTGCTCATCATTCTCATTTATTTTTTTCTTTTCTGTAACAAAATCATATAGAGTAAGTTCATGGACTTTTATTTTCATTTTGATCATATGTTCTCATTTGCACAACTTGCTGTAAATTACATGGACAAACACTGCAAAAGTACTTTTATGGTTTTATAAGTGGATGTGTGTATAAGTACATTTTGTCATGGAAATATCAATACACCTCTTTTCCGCATACCTGTTATAAATTCCTATCCTTGATAAATCTGAAGTATATTTAGGTAAACTAATCCAATGTGGAAAAAGAGAAATTGCTTAAAATGAACAATATCTTCTTTTCTCATCATGGTTAACGCTTGTATCCATAAAGTATGATTATTCATTATTGGAAGACGTCATCGACAGACGACAGGTGTTTTGGAATTTAGTAAACTCTCAAATCTTATTTCCAAGTATCAGAATAGATCTAGGCTACTGTTGGTCTACTCATAAGGAACATTATCATATATATACATGACTTGAACATGAATAATAAAGTCAAAATGAGTGCTACACAATTTGTGAGAAAAGAAGCACTTTCACAACAATCATTACTAATACATGTAAATAGTGCAGGAGTTATATTGTCATGATAATATGGTGTTTTGCTATTTTTTCAACATATTCTTCATTGCAGTTTTTGTATGACATTCTGGCTTAAAGAAATCGTACTCTAGATTTAAGATCTCACATTTGGCTAAATTGTAAAGGCATTCAACATCTCTGTCTATTTTGCCTTTAAGATCTAAAATGTGATTAAATGGTAAATACATGGCCTATATCCCGTCAGCTTTTACCAAAGTGAGACGTTAATTGAGTGGCCAGCGCATGCATCATATTTTGCTATTTTAACTTTTATGATCTTCTATTTGATCAGATGTTAAAGACATGTACATTATATTGGCTATTTCATCTTTAAGAACTCCAATTGAGTTTGATGGTTAAGACATGTAACATATCCTGTTTAATTTTAACAGTAATATCTTAAATTTGATTAAGTGGCCAACACATGAACCATAACTCATCCATTTTAACTTTTAAGATCTTCCTTGCTCTGATTTTCCTGCATCGTAACATAGTTGTCAGCTCTGGCAATTTTCTGGCTTTTTGCCTTCATCAGGAACATTGCTGGAATGAAGATTAATGCTCCAGCAACATAGAGTCCAGGGTAAAGAATATAAAGGGTTCCTGAAAAAGAAAAATATAAAAAAAACATTCAAAATGTATAGCAAGTAGCTTAAATTTGGGACAAAAGACAGGACATAGTGTAGTGGTCAGCACCGTGGACATGAGACCAGACAACGCTGGTTTGAATCCCTGTATAAGATAATCATTTCAGGATAGGTTGTTCTTTGGCATGACACCTTTTGAGGGCGACAGTGGTGAAGAGTTAAAGCATCGCCCTCTTGTACTGAGGGTCCCAGGTTGGAGCTCTGTTAGGTAAGGTGAAAATTGCCGGGACTAGCCCTCAGATAGGTGTGAGTACTGGTTAAGTATCCAGGAAGCAGTCATTCAGAGTGAGTTTAACAGGCTTCAAACTGCCGTCAAAATCTATAACAATATCAATAAGTTAAAACTAAGACATTTTTTCCCAGGAAACATGGAGACATAGACTGTTGGTCTAGAGTGAGACATAAGCACTAATGTAAGAAGATTATGATTTGTTAAAATCATTTCACACAATACTAGACGTAAACCTTCACTATATAAATGTCATCTGGTTTCATAAGGGCTGGTCAAGCTTGGAAGAACCATAAGCATTCCGTAAGACAACCAGGAGACTCATATTTAATATTGGCTTTACATCGCGTCAACATTATTTCAGTTATGTTGTGATGCACAACTCTTAACGATGGAGGAAGACCCCATCCTTAACTGCCCATAAGGGCCGGTCAAGCCGGGTAGAACCATCACAGTCTGGAGACTACCTCTCATGAAAATCAAAATGCTGTCAACAGGATTTGAACCTATGTGGAAAGTGACCATGCGATTTCAAGTTCTGCACCCTAACCACAAGGCCACAGAGGCTTATTAACCCTTGACCAAACGCCAAATTTTCGACTGTCCCAAATTGAAAGAGTTCATGTGGGAAAAGGAGAAATTGCTTGTTACGCTAAATATTGGACTGTCCCCAATTGAAAGAATTTGCAGACAACATTTCAAAATGTGATGAAATTGAAAAAAATAATCTCTGATAGAGCTGAAGACATTGTGTGAAAAGGAGAAATTGCTCGTCACGAGCAAAATTTCTCCTTTTCCAACAATGTTTTTCTAATTCATCTGCAACAAACTAGTCAAATGTCGTTATTGTTTGGTACTGGAATAAAAAGCCCTTTGTAAATCATACCTCTGAGAGCTTGTGATTTCGTGTAACCATGGTCCTCAAATGATTTCTGTATTGGTGGAACCAGCAAGGGCATGTTCCCTCCAATATTACTTATGATGAACAGGTAAACAGCCACAGCAGATGTACGAATTGTACTGGGTACCAGCTCAACAACAATCGCTAGGGTGATTCCGATCCACATTTCACCTGAAACGAGATGTCAGAAAATCAACTTGAGAAATAGGAGCAGACACTTTAGAATTTAGAATATGTATAAAATCTTAAGTAAAACATATTTCAACTGCATGGATGAGATCAATTGCACATTCTGGTTCTTATCTCTGTAACAAACAATGTTTTCCAAGAGATATTTAGTCATCAAGCTGTCTTAATTTCTAGAAAGAACAGTTTAACCAAAGATTGCGCTTGCTGTGAGAGACAAAATCAAGATGAATCTTTTATATCTCAGATAACATTAAATCATAAGGAAGACTATTATGTTTCTGAATTCTCAGTTTCGTTGATTATTTAAGAAATACCCGATAGATAAATGAAAAGTAAACATGATTTTAGGTCTTTTTGTTTCTATTCTCAAGAAGACTCCGGACTGATGATTCGACTGATTAATAATGGTGGATATGAATAATACCGTCCCATCAGCAAAGGAAGCAAACTGTCAACATCAAAATACTTTACAAATGAATCTTCTTTTAATTCTCGCATTCTATCATGCATCATAACACACTGGACAGAATGCGGAAAATAATAATCGGTTTTCGTGGAACAACCGCATCTAGTCTACCAATCAAGCGTGTGGAGTTGTTTAGACATAATTATTAAACGCCTCGAAAGATATAACTGTCTGTAACATCCGGACAGGTTGAAATAAGGTAAAGTCCAATGAAAAAAACATGCGCCAACCAAATTCGCCAAATTGGGAAATCCTTTGCAGAATGATGAAATATTCGCATCTGACTCATTTGGCAACCGACAACATGAGACCTGGTACGATTCAACCATATTATTAATACATAATTGTATTTCAAATGTTTTAGAGGGCACTGCATGATATATTAACAGCACTTATTTTCCTTTTTTTTTCTTTTTACTGTAAAACACTTAATGCATGTAACCTTATCTAAATAAAATATATTATCATTATATGTTTTATAAAAAAAAGAATGTTCATAAAACAGCTACTATATATGTGTATATGTTTTCAAAGAAAAAAAACATGCTTATAAAAAAGTAACCTAATATATCTCCACATTTTATAACAAAAGCATGTTAATAATTGATTACCATTTATGAGTCCATAGCTTATTACAAAAAGAATCAGGTTCATCTAAAAGTTACTAAACATAAATCCATGTTTCAATACAAAAACAAGCTCATAAATTGTTATCGTATATGTATTCAGGTTCTCTAACAAGAACAACATGTAAACAGAAAAGTTACCAAACAAATGTGTCCATGTTTCATACATGAAAATATGTTGATATAATAGTTAACAAATATATGATTATATTCCAATACACAAGAGATTTTAATATTTCAATATACTAACAACTTATATAAGTACATATTTTCATACAAAAAGATTGGTCTTTAGAAAAGTAACAAAGATAAATAAACATACAATTTTCATACATAGAGCACATATAAAGAATACTTACCAAAAATGTAGGTGGGTATCTGACAAATATAGGCCCATGGTGGATTAAAATATAATGTTCCAGCAGCAAATGGGGCAGCCACTAACTGAAAACACAAACAATTAATTGCCCTGTTTAAAACTTATAAATAATGAAAAGGAGGACTTATATAGAGACTTGGTAGAGATATTACATAAGTTAGAAAATAAAAATGCTTACAATCAGTGCTTTCAAATGAGATTAAAAAATAAAAATAAAATTATTCTAAAATTGTAAAAATCTTTGACACATTCAGTTATAATGTGATTGTATGCCTCAACCAAAAGTAACAGCAAGCAACAACTCTTAACCACACGTAAAAGTTGTGCAAAGGTAGGGCTTCTGCCCCTGTTACCGAGGGTTCCGGATTCAATCCCCCTTGGCAGGGATATGCTATGGTTAGCCAACAAACCTACACAAGTGTTGATTTAGTCTCCAGGGAGCATTATTCATCAACAAGTTAAATAAGCTCCAAGCTTCCATCACAATCAATGTAAAATACAGTTTTAATTAACAATTCTTAACTCGGAACAATTGAATTTTCTATGTGATGTTTAGAAGGATGCTATGCATCATGTTTATTCACATGGGTTTTTTACCCTGCATCAACAATATTTCATTTATGATGCAATATCCTGCTCATAACAATTGAGGAAGATCAAACTTTAATGCCAAGAGGGCCGGCAAGACTGAACCATTGGCATTCTGTTAGTCAACAGAGAAACAACAGAGAAACAACAGAGAAACAAACTATCTCTTATGAAGATCAAAATGCCCGTTTTACTAAACAACTTACGGAAAGTTTGTGCGTAAGTTATAATTGATAAACATGGATAGTATCTTCAATGAAAGTACAATGTTGCAATGTGGCACTTCATTGGAAGCGTCTCGGAGAGACGATTCCAATGATGTGTCACTTTGCAATATTGCTTCGTCCAATATTGAAATAAGAGGAATTGTTGTTTTAGACTTACGCAAATCTTAAGCGTAAACTGTTTAGTAAAACGGTACCCGGATCTCTGTTACAAAAGTATGAATTAAACAGATATGATTAAAATGGTTCAATCTTATTCCCAGTAGATGTGATTTATAATGACATATCGCCTCTCTGCTGGTTTTCAGAATGTAAATGTTTTTTTTTTTATATGGGTTTTACATCACATCAACATTATTTCAGTTATGTAGCGATGCCCGACTCTTAATGATGGAGGAAGACCCCTTACTCAACTGCCCATAAGGGCTGGTCAAGGCAGGTAGAACCAATGGCATTCCGTTAGTCAGTCGGGAGACTGCAATGTAAATAGTTCTGAACAGCTTGCCAACTTCTAATGGGCAGTAATGCTTAGCATAGTCCTCTTTAGATTATCTACCAGCCATTATAACTCAATACAGTTGAAACAATGTAAAACACACAATAAGATAACACAAAACAATCCAATTTACATACCAAACTCGCAATCACAACAAAAACTCGGGCATATATGCCCCGCCCCTTGACGACCCTGTCAGATATAACTCCGCCCACCAGCACACCTAGACTCCCGCCCACAATCGGGATCCAACCCATAAACTTGGCTATCTGTTCTTTAGTCTGTCCTATCCCTGTGAAATAGGGCTGTGTGTTGTAAGCAAACACGTAACCCGCTGGAATATAATAACAGTGAATGTGGTTTATGCTCATTATCTCATTATATTGTTATTTCTTTGGTTATCAGTTCCTTTATATAACATCAAATGTAATGAAACATATAATGATTGACTGATCGACAAACCCCGCCCCCATGTTGATGGCAATTATTTCTTACAGTAAGAACTATTGAAAGCGATATCTATGCGGACAGATGCATAAGTCTGTTTGTGTCTTATGTTCATTGGTTAAACCATTATGATTGTGATCTGCTAATTCAACATTTAACTCAGAGTACAATACCTGCATTTCGTATGGAACCAGCAAGGACAGCCAATATAAGAGAAGGTGCCAGGAAAGGTCTAAGGATAGTCAGCAACTTGTGACATCTCGACTCTTGTTCTTGCACAGAAACCGCCTCCATTTCCTCTCCCTGCTTCGAAGCATTCTTTCTCTCTGGTTCTTTCAGCGTCAACAACATCAGAATTCCGACCAAGATTCCAGGAACACCAGAGATGAAAAAGGACCAGCGCCATCCCTGTGAGATAATCATATTTATTTCTTTATATTTGGTTTTAAACTATGTCAACATTTCTTCAATTACGTAACAGCTTTCTTAGACCTGCCAGTGCCAGGCTAGGGCTCTGAAGTGTCTTGCCAAAGGATACTCCCACATAACCAGAGATAGCTCTGGCACCGACTAATGTATACCGAAAAAGACCAAATAAATCCAACGAGAGAATTGTTCCAAAATGGCTGATTAATGGTTTTTTACCTTAAAGCCATTTCTTTCATAATTTGTTTGTACTTTTAATGCATATGCAGCAAAAGGTATATGAAACTATTATGACAAAAAGGAAGTTGCCTCATATAAGCAATGTCATCCTTTTTGTATATTGGATTCTTACAAATATAACAAAAAAATTTAGAAACTTTTTTGATGTCATCTGCCATTGCTTTGAATTTTGTCACAAAACTCAAATGAGGGAAAGTGGTCACTTTATCATGCTTACAAAGAAGACATTGCTAAGATAACACATTAATAAAAGATAGTAAGTTTTTTCAAGGCTCAAATTGTAAACAACATTGTGGTAATTTCATGTTTATTTTGTTTTAGCATGGGGTCAAAGACAACAGAACTGTGTATGTATTGGATTAGGTCATGGGTTTATTCATATTTGATATAAAAGCTTAGGGAAATGTATATGGGAACACTAAATGACTTTTTAGGGGGCAGTATTTAACAGTAGTGTTTTGACTCAAGTTCTTTTATTTGCTTGCTTTTTAAAATGAGGAAAGAATTGTTTTAATCTAGTTATAGCAATTCTGCAGAACAATATATTTGACCTGAAATAGTAATCATAGGTTTGGAAAATGAAATCAATTTTAATGACCCTTGCCTGAAGTTAAATAAAGAAATATACATAAAGGTTGCATAGCATTTTATCAACTATTTACTGTTGCTTCATCACTGACATTTCTTTGTAGTTTAAATTATTTAAACAGGATTGTGTGCTGAATTACGGTATATTGTGTTTGCTTTCGACAAAAAAGCATTTACATGTAGATTTAATTAAATCTTGATACAAGGGTGAATATTCAAATGTCTCACATGCAAAGTATATGACTGAAAATTGTCAACAATATGAATAATACTATTGTTGACACATCAGACTTAAAAGTTTAACCCATTGTCTACTGTTGCCATTAATATAGACCAGTCATCAAATATCACATATTTGAGAATTGCATTTTGCATACAGAAACTCGAATAAGGTAATGAATGAATACGGTAAATGAAAAGGTTTTTTTTTTTCAAAAAATGCATCTGGTCATACTTTTTCAGACGTAAAAATCTCACTTTAAGGACATGTTCTACAGTTTTATAAGAAAATAATCCTTTCATAGAATTTTCTAAACTCTTGATATGTTATTTAAAAATCTATTGCGAATTCAAAAATGAAAAGAAAAATGCAGGTCGACAAGTTAGTTTTTTCGTAAAATGACAGTATCCATGGTAACCCCTTGGGGCAAAAATGTCAAAATGACCATACCATTACCAAAGGTAATTAAATCATTTCTGGAAGGGTTATTAACACAAACAACTTTAATTCATATATTCAATACTTTATAGTTCAATGTTTTTTTCAAATCATTACAATCTAAACTATTTTTGTAATCCAAATCAGTTTTTCAAGTTTTTGTATTCGACAAAAACCATGGAAATTGATTTGTATATTACAAATAAATGAAGATATTTAAGAAATCCTTTCATAGAATTTTCTTATTTTTCAGTATGTGAAGTAAAATTAAATCTTGAAATACAAAATGCAAAAAAAAGTATATGTTGACGAATTATTTTTTCTGTAAAATGACAGTTTCCATGGTAACTGCATTTGAAAAACATTTATAAAAACGATTAGAATAACTTTAAACTTGAAGATTAGTAGCTGGGGTCTTAATATGCATGAGAAATATATAATAATGTAAATAACCTTTAAAGTTGTATGGATAATATGATTATTCTTTGAAAAGAATTGCATACAGTAAATTTCATCCGAATAAAAAAGTGTATCCGACAACTTTGCAAGTACCTTTTTGGTAACAGATTATTATCTCCCTTGGATGCGCAGATAAAACTACCGAAAACGTCCTTCAGAGTAACCGAGTCAATAACATTTTAGAATGACATAAAGCAAAATTTTAAAGAAACACATGATTGCAATTATCTCTCTAAACACTTCCAATGACGTGTCACTTTGCAATATTTAATATTCATTCAAAATGTAATCCCCACTTTGCAATATTTGATATTCATTCAAAATGTAATCCATTTTTTTCTTCTGTTTTGACTTAGGCAATAACTTCCCTTAACCCTTTACCAATCACCAAGTTTTCGACTGTCTCAAATTGGATGAGTTTGCAGACGACATTTCAAAAAGTGATGAAATTGGAAAATAATCTTCTGATAGGGCAGAAAACATTGTGGGAAATGGGAAAATTGCTCGTGACGAGCATTTTTTTCCTTTTCCCACAATGTTTCCTTAAGTAGTCTGCAACAAAGTAGTCAAATGTCATTATTGTTTGGGAAAGGGTTAAGATACTCGAAAATAACTATTGTGACAACTTGCTCTTCATAATTATGCAACTTCTCTTTTTGTCACAACACCATCCCAAATCTTCCATTTTAGCTACATAACCCTTTCCCAAACAATAATGACATTTGAACACTTTGTTGCAGACGACTTTAGCAAACATTGTGGGAAAAAGAGAAATTGCTCACGAAGAGCAATTTTTCCTTTTCCCACAATGTTTTCAGCCCTATCAGAAGATTATTTTCCAATTTCATCACATTATGAAATCTCGTCTGCAAACTCTTTCAATTTGGGACAGTCGAAAATTTGTTGTTTGGGAAACGATTAAATCATGTTTCGACACATAGGGAAGGTTTTACTTTATTCTTTCAACTTACTTGTCCATTGATATCTGCGGCCGTGATGAGATTTCCGAGCGCGTAGGACATGCTGTATCCCATGTATATACCCCAGTTATAGATACCTAGGGCAGCCCCGCGTAACTCAGCTGGGTACAAGTCCGCAAGCATGGACGCCACGAAAGGTGTGCAACCGGCCTCACTGTAAGGAAATTGTTCATAGGTAAACCCTTAGAATGCTGGGTAATTTTTCAAAAATAGATTTGTGTGGTCTGCTTTCCGAAACCTTGAATTTCTGATTAGTTTTGCTGAGGAAAGATACTCAGAGTAGCAAACAGGTTAGATCACAGGCCAGCCGCCAATTTACTTCATGAACATGTTATTACCATTCATGAACAACTTTGACTTCATGAAAATCATAAAGTGTCATGGTAAACGATACTCCCTCGAAACCAAAGGTATCAATGGGGCTGGAGGTGCCAGACAGTATGACCTAAACCACTGGGCAACCCAGAATCTCACTTGAATTAGAACTGTCACAAATCCCAAATGAGATAATCTTGGTGTTATTTTATGATGAATGGGCTTTCTACATTTAAGGAACATTATCTCAGTTCAATTGTGTTGCTTAGCTTGTGAAAGTTGGTGGTAGAACCCAAAGCTTTATCAGTGCATCTGGTTCAAACTTATTACAAAGTTTATTTGTAAATTAGGGCTTATGGCCTACAATACAGTCACATACTCAAAATCAGGAGACAATTTGTATCATAAAAATCCAAACCTACTGAAACATGAAGTGAACCTTGTTATTCAAAGTTATCCATACCGCTAAAGCCCAAGATAATATGATTAAAAAAATGAATCACTCACCCAAACCCAAGGGCGAATCTCAGAATGACCACCTGCCAGTATTCCTTAACGAAGCCTGTAAGGAGCGTCATGGCTGACCACCAGATTAGACAAGCCGCCAACATCACCTTACGATTATACCGATCCGCAGCGAAGCTGATGAAGATCCCGGCAAACGTGTAAATAACGATGAATGCTGGACCCGCGACCATCTGGTATTCAATACCTTGACCATTGTAGTCCCATTTACAGACGTGGTACTGTTTGGTTCCGTTACCAATGGTAGTTGCCACGCAGCTGAAAAATGGAGGTGTAAAGGTGAAACTATTGAGAAATGCAAATATCGCATTATTTTACAGGTAAAGTTGCTTGTTCACATATGAGAAAATTTGAAATTCAAAATAAAATGATTTTGACTCTAGACAGGTCATGTATTGTTGTATGATGTACAATAAATGGTAGCTATTGAAAATATAATTAATTAAAGAAGCTTCAAAAAATCTAAATATCTACAGTTTATAAACATAAGATCTCAGTGAACCATTGCGATGCTTTTGTATTTAAATGCATTTCAATCCACCGAATACAGGCTTTAAAACTTATACAGTGAACCCTCGTTTATCCGAACACGTCCGTTCCCAACAAAATGTCCGGTTTACCGAAAAATCATGACTAATGAAGCAGAGCATGTTCTTATTCACATTTAGACATTAACGGTCTGTATGAGCGGTGTATAGTTATAACCCTTTAGCAAACGCCAAAATGTCCCAAATTGAAAGAGTTTGCAGAAGACATATCAAAACGTGATGAAATTCAAAGATAATCTTCTGATATGGCAGAAAACATTGTGGGAAAAGGAGAAATTGCTCGTCACGAGCAATTTCTCCTTTACCCACAATGTTTTCAAAAGTCGTCTGCAATAAACTGGTCCAATAATTCCGTTCCCTTACAATTTTGTTCGGATTGCGAGACATCCGGATAATCGGTGTCCGGATAAACGAGGGTTCACTGTATACAATCTGATTTTGATTTCAATTGCTATTCTTAAGTGTGTATCATACACCAGTAGCTGTAGTACAGTTTTTGAAAGAAAAATGAGTTATAAATTCAAAATTTCCTGACATCTGTGAACAAGCAGCCTTAAGGACCATTTCTTGATAGAACTGTCTGCATTCTGTAAGTCAGTTAAGAGACTACCGCTCACGAAAATCCATATCCCTCACCAAGATTTGAAGCCACGCGGGGACGGGCCATGTGATTCCAAGTTCTGGGGCCCGTTTTACTAAACAGTTTACGCTTAAGATTTGCGTAAGTCTAAAACAACAAGTCCTTTTATTTCAATATTTGGCAAAGTAATATTGCAAAGTAACACATCATTGGAAGCGTCTCTCCGAGACGCTTCCAACGACGTGTCACATTGCAATATTGTACTTTCATTGAAGATATTATCCATGTTAATCAATTATGACTTACGCAAACATTTTCCGTAAGTTGTTTAGTAAAACGGTCCCCTGTACTCTAACTACTAGGTCACGGAGGTCCCTAGCATGATCATAAAAGTGAATTTCAGTTATATTCCAGCAGTCCCTTGTGTTTCAGATCATACACAGCACAATGCTTCTTCTATGCCAGTGCATGCTTACCTATAAGTTATCAACTTGTAATTGAGGAATATATCATTGTGTCATTGACTGAACAAAATGTCAGGAACAATATCTGAGTAAGGTCTTTGAACTTGGGACCCCTTCATACCTACCATGTTGGACTACCAACGATTGGGCTAATGAACTCAAAGTTAGCGAGCAGTAGAACTATTATTATCTACTTTTGAAGGATACATGCAGTGTATACAAACAATCTTGTTTTAAGCAACAACTCTTTAGCATTTTGTAAAAGTTAGTAAGCCCATTGTTATCAATAAACAGAAGGCATGTCACTCAGATAACTCTTACTGAAGCTTTCAGAGCGACTTGTGTTTTTTTTAAAAAAAAATTTAATGGGTTTTACATCACATCAACATTACTTCAGTTATGTAGCGATGCCCGACTCTTAATGATGGAGGAAGACCCACCACTCAACTGCCCATAAGAGCTGGTCAAGGCAGGTAGAACCATCGGCATTCCGTAAGTCAGTCAGGAGACTGCCTCTCATTAAATTCCTTTCCCTCTCAGGATTTGAACCCACATGTAGAGGGGCCATGTGATTTCAAGTTCTGTACTCTAACCACTAGGCCACGAAGGCCCCTTGTGACTTGTGTAATCTAGTTGTAATCAAGTTGTCTTGCACAGTACTATTCAGTCTCTTATAGTATCGCTTAAAACAAAAGTGCCAACAAATTGTATTTAAATAGTTTTACATAGCTTCAACATTTATTGCAAAGCCTGACTTTTCATATTTTCACTACCAGGTCTTGTCACTCTGTTGTATACCAAACGAAAATGTTGAAAAATGGGGAAAAAAAACAGAATTTACCCCTGCACCGCCTGTAACAGATGCTCAAATGACTTCACTAATTCATAAAAGTCGATATCAAACTTTTTTCACTCTAATGTGTACCTAGTGCTTCTATACACACAACCATATGACGCCATGTATTAACGGCGCATATGGCATACAAGGTGCTCAAAATTGTGCTGGATATACAGTTAAACCTGTGTTAAGAGGCCAGCCTATGGGACAGAGTAAATTGGCTGTTTAACACAGGTTGGCTGCTTAACACAAATTGATTTACACTACAGTAAAACCTGTCTTAAGCAGCCAACAAAAATGCCATCAGATCTGTTTTTTGAGACCGTTGACAGCTTAATACAGCAGGCAAAACATGAAGAAAGCTCCTGCAGGAGCTTTCTGCATGTCTTGCCTGCTGTATTGAGCTTCAATGTTGATATGTAGTCATATGTATTCTATGTTTAAGAGTGGCTGCTGTAGACAAGTTTGACTGTGTAAATCTAACAATGGGACTTTCTGTAGTGGCTGTTTAAGGCAGGTTGGCTGCTTAAAAGGGTGGCTGCTTAGCACAAGTTAGACTGTACCTGGCTCTAAAGCCTAAAAGGTAGTGAAAAGGTTAATAATGCAGGAAGATCCCATACTCAATAGGGACTGGTCAAGCTGGGTAGAACCATCCAGGTTCCCTAAGTTAGTCTGGATTCTACCTCTGATGAAAATCCAAATGCCTTCACCAGGATTTGAACACAATGTGAGAGTTTGTAGTCTTACCAAGAGGCCACTACATTGGATGATTTATATATGGGTTTTACATCACATCAACATTATTTCAGTTATGTAGCGATGCCCGACTCTTAATGATGGAGGAAGACCCCATACTCAACTGCCCATAGGGGCTGGTTAAGGTGGGTAGAACCATCGGCATTCCGTAAGTCAGTTGGGAGACTGCCTCTCATGAAAATCCATATCCCTCTCAGGATTTGAACCCACACGGAGAGGGGCCATGTGATTTCAAGTTCTGTACTCTAACCACTAGGCCACGGAGGCCCCTACATTGGATGAGACTTATTGACACAGTTCATTAACTTATGGAGACCAGAATAAGAGGTTAAACCTACATGATTAATGAATGTTAGATGGAGATGAAATCTTAACAAAGACTTACCTATCAGTGGATTTGGCATTGCACTTCACAGACCCCAGGTCACTCTCCGTGTAGTTATCCGAGGACTTGAACATGCAGCCTTGGTTGCCAAACTCGAGCTCCTGTGCCATAGGTTTGATAGTGATGGCCAGCATGTAGCGGTCCAGCTGATTCAGTAAGTATGTGATCAGGAACAGAAACAGCGCATACAGCTGGAACAGGCTTACCTTGCGCAGGAACATGACTGGAAAATACAGAGGGCTATTAATGAAAGAAACATTCTGAATAACATATAAATATTTATGTTTTAAAATAAACTAGCAGACTAGTATCCCCCTTTTCAGAGTAAGAATAATATGTCATCTAACCTGTTTGCTACTCTGAATATCTTTTCTCATTGAATTAAGCAGATATATAAGGTTTTGGAGAGCAGATGACACAATAATCTTTATTTTTAGAAAACTACCCAGCATTGTAAGGGTTAAATTTTGGGAATGGATTCGGTACTGAACAAATTGGGAAAATCACAGAGTCTTTTGAATAAAATTTGGAATTTTCAAGAATAACTATTTAAACATAAGGTTTATTGGGAAATTGAGAAAAGTAATCTGTGAAATTCATTGGAATGCTCACTTCAGCCTATTAAAGAAAGTCTAAGGATTTCAGCAACTAAGAAGTAAAGAAATTGAAAATGTCATTACACCAGCAGAACAAATCTATGATCTCTGGGAAGTACATTGGTTTGTATTCAAATGGTAAATGAATATATACAGTCAAACTTGTGTTAAGAGGCCAGCCGATGGGACAGAGTAAATTGGCTGTTTAAGACAGGTTGGCTGCTTAACACAAATTGATTTACACTATAAATCTAACAATGGGACTTTCTGTAGTGGCTGTTCAAGCCAGGTTGGCTGCTTAAAAGGGTGGCTGCTTAACACAAGTATATATCCTGAGTTCCAAAAGTGTTGCAACAGTTTTGGAACCTATTGCATATTTTCTGTAAATACTTGGAAATATTGACACATTTGGAATCAGTTTTGCATTCAGTAGCTATCTTTCATATAATATTGAACCACAAAAGAAAAACTTTATTGCTTATTTTGACTTGCAAACTGTCTCATGAGTGAACAAACACCATAAGCAGTTGAAACAAGAATGGATTTTTGCGAACGAAACTTTGCTTAAAAAGAGCACGATGTCTTCTGTTGTCATGATGGTTTCTATCCTATACAGTGAAACCTCGTTTATCCGGATGTCTCGCAATCCAAACGAAATTGTGAAGGAACGGAATTATTTGTAGTAATTTGCCTAACCAATTACCAGACAATAACGACATTTAACCAGTTTATTGCAGACGACTTTTGAAAACATTGTGGGTAAAGGAGAAATTGCTCGTCATGAGCAATTTCTCCTTTTCCCACAATGTTTTCTGCCATATCCGAAGATAATTTTTGAATTTCATCACGTTCGAAATGACGTCTGTAAACTCATTCAATTTGGGACGGTCGAAAATTTGGCGTTTGGTAAATGGTTATAAGTATACACGTGCATATTAACTGTTTTTGTCTTAATGTGTATAAGACCAGGCCCTGCTTCGAAGTCCGGAAGACTTGTTAATCCGGAAATTTTGTTGGGAACGGACGTGTTCGGATTAACGAGATGTCACTGTACTGTAAAGCACACATATCTTTTTAATTGTGCTATCTTTTGTCGTCTGCTGTTGGTTACAATTTTGGACCAGTCCCAAACTCATATACGGGGAAAATGGGATAAACTAGAACAGCAAACAATCTTTAATAAAGAAAGATAACACTGTCTGATAATGATTTTGACCATGCCCTAACCCTTTCCCAAACAATAATGACATTTGAACACTTTGTTGCAGACGACTCTGGAAAACATTGTTGGGAAAAAGAGAAATTGCTCATAACGAGTAATTTCTCCCTTTCCCACAATGTTTTCTGCTCTATCAGAAGATCTTTTTCAATTTCATCACATTTTAAAATATCATCTGCATTTGGTGTTTGGGAAAGGGTTAAAGTTGTGTGGCCAGTTTATAATCACGTCATAATTTTTGGATGTTTGTAATACACATAATTATGACAAATTTACATACTAAATGTCTATCATTTACAAAAGATCATCAGTGTATATATCTATTCTTTTGCATTATTTCTTTTATTATTATAAGCTTCTGCTACTAAGCAAAATTCAGACAAATATGTTCAAAAAGTTAGAAAGTGGCCAACTTACCTTCTTCTTCGTTATTTTCCCCGGATATTTTACTCGGTACGAGACGTTCCCTCTCCTGGTCTGCAACAAAAGAACAAAAATTTCATTCTCACTTTTTATTTTGCATTTGATGACAATTTTCAGATCCTATCAAAGTAACCCATGCTTTTATTTCAGGTTTTCCGACATATCCGAATTGAACATATTTCTGACAAAAAATTAGAAAACTTTCCTAATTCATATTTTCTTTTGGGTTATGGTTTGATAACATTGCCACAAAAGGAAAACATAATGAACTTTTTAGAGACCTGCAGGAGTATGTTTATGTCTATGGCCATTTACCTGTTAAACTTGTTCACTTTTGTTTACATTGTTTGAAAAAATACAAGGAAACGTACATTGGATCTTTTTACTGCTATGTATCTTAGTATATGGGTTTTACATCACATCAACATTATTTCAGTTATGTTCCGGTACACCACTCATAATGGTGGAGGATGACCTCTACTAAACTGCCCATTCAGAGCTGGTCAAACCAGGTAGAACCATCTAAACTCGGTCAATCAGTCAGGAGACTGCTTCTCAAATCCTTATGCCTTCAACTAGAGTTGAATCCACACGAAGAGGGACCATGTGATTCAGCGTCTGTTCTATGAGCACTAGGCCATATTGACCCCGTTGTTATTGCTGTATGTGAAATTATATGATCATAATTGTACTGCAATTGTCATTTCTTGATCATGTGAAAGGATGTATCAATTTGGTTTTATGAAATCTGGTAAATAGGTTGGCAGGAACTGTTCTGAAGAGTATATTATCATTTTGATTGTAACAAAAATAGTGTTTGGCTCGAACTTCGAACATATTCTATTACAGGGGGTAGGAATCGAGTGGTTTTTGTTTAGAAGAACGTGGTTTCGCATAGATTGTATCAGTAATATGAATCGAAAAATAGTAAAATAGACAAACATCTTGTTTTTGTACCAGCCCACACGGTCTTCATTCCAAGAACTTTCACAAAAACCAAGGGTAAACCACTTTCCACTTTTGTTAAAATGACCTCTACCAAGAATTATAAGAGAACTCATGTTCTTTGACTATTTAATCATTGAGCTCAACTGACTCTCAATATCTTTAAATAGTTCAACTACTAAACCACAGTCAAAGTGCAAGGAATAATGTCAAAGCGCAACAAATGAATATAACCAAACCTTTGTAATGTGCAAATTAATCCAAAATCAAATGAAGCAAATAGTAGCCTAGTTAAATAATTATAATCACCCTGGGTACAACATCACTCAATTAGTTAATGTGTAGATACCCAAAGTCACAAATGGGCATGCTCCTTCGCAAGATAACAGAATACTAAACCTATTCCCTCATAAAGAACTGTTTTATGTTCTAAATAGAAATCAACTGCAATGGTTCCAAAACAAAATAACAAATCAACTTGATTTTTCATACTGTATTACTACCATCTGCTTTTGCTTTCACTGAGAATCAGACAGATATTCAAATATTAGAGAAATTTAGGTCGAACTTGTCTTAGATAACTTGTTTTCATCTTGCTTCTTTTATTTTTGAAAATGTTAGGGTTTCAGACACTTTTTTAGACAACAAATCAAAACTAGTTGGTGTTCTACTTTCCCATTCCATCATATCAAATTAACTTGATTGGTCAAAATTCAAAGCAGGGGAAACGACAATTACCACTGTCTCCCCTTCTATACCCAGTGCAAGATTCAAGATTCTGTTCATGAACATTCATGAATTCATGAACACAGAGATTGTTCATGAAATTCATGAACATGTTCATTAACATCAAGAACAGGTTCATGAATTGATTAATGAAACTGTTCTTGATGTTTATGAGCATATTTTTAAAATTCATGAACATGTTCATGAACAGCTTTGTATCTAATAATGGACATTGGTCATTCGTGAATGATCATGAACTTCATGAGCTAGTTATTTAATCTTTTGCAGGGACTATATTGTTACAAAACCATTGGAACAAAAGGAGTCTGAGATACAGTATTCTATGAGGGTAAAGGAACAATCTAAATACACTCTAGAATGGCCTTATCATCATTTCCTTCATAATGACACTTACAAACAAAACCAACGGCATAGTAGAAAACACATAAAACCAATTATAGTTTGATACCAAATGCACAGAAATTCTCTTCATGAAGAACTGCTATTAAGCCATTATATCTGAGACATTTTCATTTGCTTTCCTTTTTCAATTATCGCTCTTTTTGTTGAGGTTTTAAAAAGTATTTTAGTTTTATTGCGATTCTAGGCAACTCTTGATCAACAATTAAAGGAAAAAGGAAAAGGACTTCAGTTGGGTGACTACCCCTGTCGTGGTAATTTTCATAATACTTGTACTATTTCACTCTTGGTAAAGTGATGATTCGAATACATAAATGATAATGTTTCTTATCATACAAGATAATGATTGCATAATAAAAGAGAACATAATCTGATACAGTGATGCCCTTATGATTTGCAGTTTTTGATACATATCAATTAAATACCACTATCAATTCAATATACATGGCTTAAATTTGTTACTTTTTTTTCTTTTTTTTGTATGGTGTTTAATGAAATGTCAACAATTTTCTAGTAAGGTTATTGTTGTCCTGGATCAACCATGCAGTACTAGGCTAGGGCTCTGAAGTGACTTGCCAAAGGAAACTACAACGAAACCAGAGGTGTCAGTGGAACTGGTGCCCAGGACCCCTGGGTTTTAAGTCTGGCTACTTAGCCTTTTACCAAATGCTAAATTTTCGACTGTCCCAATTTGAAAGCGTTTGCAGACGACTTTCAAAAATGTGATGAGATTGGGAAGTAATCTTCTGATAGAATAGAAAACACCGTTGGAAAAGGAGAAATTACTCGTCACGAGCAATTTCTCCTTTTCCCAAATTATTTTCCAGATTTGTCTGAAACAAAGTTGTCAAATGTCGTTATTGTTTGGTGATGGGTTCAAGCACTGCTGGGCCATGCAGGACCCTTGTGAATGAGGAAAGTCAGCTTCTTTTTAGTTCTTGACCTTCTGCATCATGATACTTTTCAACCACTGTGAAGAAATGAAGGGGTTTATACAAATTAATGGCCAAATGATAGAGTCCCAGAAAAGAAGGCATAATAGTTGCATTACTAGGTACATCTGCTATGTGTGGTGTCAGTCAAAACCCTTCCCATCTGAAACAAATTACAGTATGCACATTCTTTAGGAAGACTGCGTCAAATTCGTAATGAGAAAAATATCACTATGTTCGTTTGCTTGTTAGATTTAAACAAAACATCAATAGTATCTTATTTCAGTTATCAAGTGTTGAGCGCAATACATGTACTATAGTTAGTGCTTCATGTTTATGAAGCATTTATTATAATCTTGCAATGAACCCTCGTTATGTTGTGACTCTGTATGGCTTTTGAAAGACCCCAAGCCTTACTGCCAACGGGCTGATCAAGCAAATCAGAACAGTTGGCATTGCATATGGCAGCTGGAAGGTTTAAAGGGTTTATACTTTTCAAGAAATCATATAATAAACATTTACTTGGGAACCTTATGAAAAATTGAAAAGTTCTCAAGGAACTGTGTACATGCAATAGGAATAACTCTAAACTGCACTTGTTTTTGAGACTTCATTAATAGTGTCTGCTGATGCTTTTAAATTGACCAATCGAAAAAAGCCATCCCTCAATGTATGTCAAAGTTTTTCTCACAGTAAGAGCTTTTGAAGGCAATTTTCATGACTAAATGTGCATTAATTTGTTTGTCGGAGTCTTAAACACACTTTCATTGGTTTAAATGCAAACAATATTCATTATGAGGCATTTCATTGATGGGTCACAAAAACTCTTCCAAATGAAGACTCATAACGGAAATTGTGTAAAAGTCTTCGATAAACAAATGCACATAGACATCCCTTTAATACGCTCTTATAATGAAATATCGTCTGACATAATTGAGGCTGAGTTTTATAGACTGGGCATTACAAAATCCTGTATGAAGAAATGGGTTAACCCTTTCCCAACCAACAAATCTTCGACTGTCCTAAATTACAAGAGTTTGCAGACAACATTTCAAAATGTGATGAAACTGGACAATAATCTTCTGATAGGGCAGAAAATATTGTGGGAAAAGGAAAAATTGCTCATTACAAGCAATTTCTCCTTTCCCCACAATGTTTTCTAAAGTCGTCTGCAACAAAGTGCTCAAATGTCGTTATTGTTTGGGAAAGGGTTAATGAAAAAGAGGGGGTGGTATTAAATAGAACATGTTTACTGGCTGAATATATAATGTAGTCTGTTTCGTTAATCCTTAACTATCATGATGCTGAAACAGTTATACAGAGTTTTCTCTCACAAACTTTATCAAATGGAAGAGAGAACAAGACTACCTGAAAGTAGATTCATAGTCATCATTGTCGTCATAATCATACATTTCAATCAAAACCTTGTATAAACCTTTTGCATTGTTCAGGTCTGCTCTCTACTGATCTAGACAACTCATTTCAAGCTGGGATGTCAAGAAAGGAGTCTCTCTCAAGGTGCGATGTTAAGAAAGGAGTCTCTCTCTCAAGCTGGGATGTCAAGAAAGGAGTCTCTCTCAACCAATGACGAGGCAGGCATTTGGATATAACTTATAAACTAATCAATAATATATGGGCACAATAATAAAAAGAATTATTTCTGTTTTTAGCACTCCAAAGTAATTATCTACTTTTTTAACAACCAAAGGGCTTCCCCAAGGGGTGGCAAAATTAAGTGTGTGTATTGCTTGGCTTGTCCAAATGCCTTGACAGACAATTGAATTTTTACAGAAATTGACTGTATAAACATTATATGGACAAGTGCAGAAAAATATTTGGCATTTACGGACAAGTAAATTAAATAAGACGTTGTCACTCCTGCCCACCCCATATCCTTTTCTGTTTTTGGTATGACGCGGCTCGAACATCCACGCTGATACTGATAGCCCAGTTATAAAACGTTACACATTTACTAGTGGACTTTGGGATACGGCCAGGTGCAGTAAGTACACTTTTCATTTCGTCTGATTGAGTCAGATATCCCTGTTGATCACTTGACAGCAGGGTCATTCTCAAGTGTTAGCTGCTGACTAACTTATCATCCTTAATACTGAATTTTAATTTGTCAAAGTATATATATAACATGCTCAGCAAAAAAGAATTTGAACACCTTTAAATGAAAAGCTCATCTGTAAATCAACGCCTTTGTTAAAATGTTTGTCAAATTGCTATATAACATGTTGAGGGTTCAATGCAAGGCTATAGTAAGTGCTTCATTTTTGTGAAGCACTTACTATAGTCTTGTATTGAACCCTCGATGTAAGGTTTATACTGCAATAAATCTTATTATGTTATGTTAAGTAATGATTATCAATTTATTTTTTATTTATTTTTTTATATGGGTTTTACATCACATCAACATTATTTCAGTTATTTAGCGATGCCCGACTCTTAATGATGGAGGAAGACCCCATACTCAACTACCCATAGGGGCTGGTCAAGGCGGGTAGAACCATCGGCATTACGTAAGTCAGTCGGGAGATTATCAATTTATTGTAACCTGTATCGAGGGTTCAATGCAAGACTATAGTAAGTGCTTCATGTTTATGAAGCACTTACTATAGTCTTGCAATGAACCCTTGATATGAGAACTGTTGACTGTTCAAAATTGAAACGAACTGATTAAGATGAATGATAAATGTACATTTTCTTTGCATTTTATTTTAACCTTATTTACTTTCAATGATAGTGAAACAAATTCTTACAACTACGATTAATCTCTCTTGATTCTGCTTCCTGGATACATAACCAGTACTTAATTACACCTAATATGGATTAATGTAAGGTTGCATGGCAGTTCATGCTACTTACGGGATTTGAACCTATGACCCATCTTGTCCCCAGGCCTACAATCTAACACTGGACCACTGTCCTTCATTGATTATTGTAACCAATCATACGAGAGTTATCAACTGTTCAAAATTTACAGCAACAGAATGAATGAATAAAAAGTACATTTACTTTGAAGCAAAAGAAGGATTGCTAGTTAAGAGCATTTAAACTGTAACAGTTGTAAATTTACAGGGCTTTTTTGCATTATATAACAGACTCCCATAAAAGGCACCTTCCCAATTGAAATTTTCTTTAAAAATCATGCAGTTCTCCCCAAAATTCGAAGTCATACTAGCTTTTAGGCTTCTCAATTCAGCAGTTTCAGCGATAGAATGTCTCAAATTCTACAGGCTTGGGCCTCTTCCCAATTGAAAAGCCTTGAATTAAATAATTGTTTCACATCCTTTCCTTCTTGTAATACCACCTCTACAAGTTACCTTTCATATCTCTATCACAAACTCTTTCTTGCCATTATTGGCTCCTTTTCCCTTTCCCACTGTTTAACACCATTTCAACAACTTTCATTTATATAACGGCTTTTCCTTGATCCACCAGTACTAGGCTAGGGCTCTTAAGGACCAAAGAAAACTCCCACAAAACCAGAGGTGTTAGTGAGGCTCGAACCTGGGACCTCTTGAGTTTACAGACTGCCTCTTGCATTATGACCGTGGATGGGCATGTCCAAATAAGTTAATCTTCAACTACGATTTCTTTGCAGGGTGTTCGGCGTAACCCCATTATAAAGCATGGGTTATCATATACCACCAGAACTCATGCGGGATTCACAAAGTGGCTAGCATTGGCCAAAGTAGGTGAAAAAACAAAAGTACCTTTGATCGGCTATTTTGTTCGCCCAAAATATCATAAACATGGTCACATGATTGGATTAGATTTTATATGCATTTTCATGTCTTAAACAGGGCTGACATTGATAAGATGAATGAATGAATGAATGGTGTTTTAAGGCGCATCGACAGCTAAGGTCATTTAGCGGGCATTATGATGATGTGGATGGATGGATATAAAAAATATTAACAGTTAAAATGGATTTGTTTAAAGAAAAAATAAATAAGAATTTGTAATTAATGAACAAAAGTAGATATAAGATTTGTAAAAAATTAATGATTGTTGATAGATTGTTTGTAATGAATGTGTGATATGAAATAAATAGTGTGTGATGAAAAATGATATTGATAAATGTATATATATTTAGAATGTGTAAGGAATCACAATTTATTGTAAATCCCAACCTCTTTGAGAAAGGAAAGAATTAATTCAATCCTGACAGTGTCAAAAAGCTCATAAATAGTGTTGACATTGAAATATCTTGCACCAATTCTTTGAAAATCAATGCAATCTAGCAATATATGTTTGATGGTAAAGGGTGCATTGCATGGAATGCATTCAGGTGCATCTTCCTTAGCCAAGATCCAGGAGTGTGTAATGTGTGAATGACCAATTCGGATTCATGCAATTGTAACTTCCTCTCTTCGTACGGACCTGTAAGAAGGGTACCATTCTCCGAGGGTAGGCTTAATTGAATGCAATTTATTAAAAACATCAGCATTCCATTTTGATTGCCAGATGGATGTGATGTAAGTTAAAATGGAAGGTTTAAAATCGGTGTATGGTACTTTAAAATCTGAAATTGGAAGGTTAAGAGCTGATTTAGCGGATCTATCCGCATGTTCATTACCCATGATACCAGTGTGGCTTGGAAGCCAACAGAACACAAGTCTGTTTGAAGACAAAATATGAGAGATCCTCTGAATAATTTGGCATACCAAAGGGTTCTCCAACTTTTGATTTGATAAGGCTTGCAGTACTGATAGAGAATCAGAAAATATAATAAATCGGGTGGAATTTGCATTTTCCACCAGGTTAAGGGCTAGATCAATAGCCCTTATCTCTGCAGAGAAGATAGAAGACTTGTCTGGAAGGCGGCATTTCTTAACCCTTTCTCCATATACAGCTGCAGCTGCAACGAAATCACCGTTCTTGGATCCATCAGTGTATATAGGTTTGTAGGAAGAATATTGTTCTTTTATCTCTCTATATTTACTGTGAAAGATAGCTCTATCTGTTTCTGATTTCTTATCAGAGGTAAGATCAAATAAAAAGTTTGTTGTGTCCAGTGTCCATGGAGGTATGTCAGATAACTTGTACTGGGCTATGGAATCAGTGTCTACCCCAAGATTATCCATAATGGGCTCCATGCGAATACCAAATGGGGCAATAGCATTTGGTTTCTGTTGAAAAAGGCGTTTGTATTGGGGTTAAAAACTACTCGATGAGTAGGGTTAAAAGGATTGGATTTCAATTTTAAAAAGTATTGAAGAGATAGTTTTTCCCTTCTGTAATATAGAGAAGGTTCATTAGCCTCTGCATAGAGGCTGTTAACAGGAGATGTTCTAAAGGCGCCTAGGGCAAGCCTTAAACATTGGTTTTGTATTGGATCTAGCAGCTGAAGATAGGATTTACGGGCTGATCCATATACTATAGAACCATAATCAAGTTTTGATCGAATAAGGGATCGATATAGCCTTAGCAGGACCTTCTTATCGGCTCCCCAATCCGAGTGTGCAATAACTCTAAGAATGTTCATTGCTTTTTGGCATTTCTTTTTAAGAGATTTAATATGAGGTAAGAAAGAAAGTTTTTTGTCAAAAATGACTCCAAGAAATTTGAATTCTGGCACAACTTCTAGTTTAGTATTGCCTAGAGTCAGATCGGGGTCTGGATGCAATCTACGAAGATTGCCAAAATGCATACATTTGGTTTTCGTTTTGGAAAACTTGAACCCATTTTCATCTGACCATATTTGTAATTTATTAAGGCATTGCTGTAGTTGGCGTTCAATAATATTCATGTTTCTGGAACAGAAACAAATAACAAAGTCGTCTACATAAAGGGAGCAGTCCACTCCAGGGTTTATATAGCTTTAACAATGCTATTTATCTTAATGCTAAAAAGTGTAACAGACAAAATACACCCCTGGGGAACCCCCATTTCCTGCTCGCGAGCACCTGACAAGGTGTTCCCAACACGAACGCTGAAGAGCCGTTCATCCAGGAATGCTGCAATGAATATAGGAAGGCGGCCTCTGAGGCCAAAATCGTGTAAATCTTTAAGTATACCATGTTTCCAAGTGGTAACATATGCACTTTCCAAGTCAAAAAATACAGATACTACATGCTGCTTTTTAATAAAAGCTTCTCGAAGATACGTTTCGAACCGAACAAGATGGTCTAACGTACTTCGTTGTCGGCGGAAGCCACTTTGAACAGATACAATAAGGTTGTTCGATTCAAGAAACCAAACAAGCTTATCGTTAACCATCCGTTCAAGAGTTTTACAGATGCAACTTGTCAAGGCAATCGGTCGGTAGCTGTTTGGATCTTTTGCATCCTTTCCTGGTTTCGCAATTGGGATGACCAAAGCCTCTCGCCAGCTGGATGGAAATTCACCAGTCTGCCAAACATTATTAAAAATATCGAGTAAAATAGAAAGGGATAAATGTGGTAAGTGCTTGAGGAATTGATAGTGAATTTGGTCCTGACCTGGAGAAGTGTCATGGGATTTCTTCAAGGCAGATTGAAGTTCTTTAAGAGTGAAAAGTTTGTTGTAATGCTCTTCATTTTTAGAAGTAAAATTGAGCTTTGTTTTCTCTGCTCTCGTTTTAAAGGTCTGAAATTTTGTAGAGTAGTTCTCAGCAGAGGATTTTATCGAGAAAGTCTCTGCCAAGGTATCTGCTATGTCCTGAGGGCTATCTATTTCTTGGTTGTTTGAAGTGAGGTGACTAATATGAGATGGACCTTTGCCATTCATTTTACGAATCATGTCCCAAGTCTTTTTGGTTGAGGTGCAACTATTAAGTCTAGAGACATAATCTCTCCAGGACTTGCGCTTACTTGTTTTAATTGTGCATCTTGCCTTTGCACGGCGGATACGAAAGTCGTTAAGGTTTTCTTGTGTTGGTCTCAGGTTAAATCTCCTGAGAGAGGCCTTTCGTTCCCTAACGGCTTCCTTACATTCAGAAGTGAACCAAGGTTTATCTGGACGTTTGGGATTTGTCGAGGTCTGAGGTATAGACTGTTTGGCTGCATCAAACAATAAAGAAGAAAAAAGGAAGGAAGGGTCCTCACAGTCCTCAAACGCATGGTGAACAATATTCTGTTCACAAAGCATCTGGAATTTACTCCAGTTTGCTTTGGACAACTTCCACTTTTGAGGACGATCAAGGACTGAAGGTTCATTTTCATTTAAAATAATAGGGAAGTGATCACTTCCACAAGTGTCTTCTAAACATCTCCATGAAAAATCAGGGAGAAGAACTGGGGCTCGTTTTACTAAACAACTTACGGAAAATGTTTGCGTAAGTCATAATTGATTAACATGGATAATATCTTCAATGAAAGTACAATATTGCAATGTGACACGTCATTGGAAGCGTCTCGGAGAGACGATTCCAATGATGTGTTACTTTGCAATATTGCTTTGCCAAATATTGAAATAAAAGGACTTTTTGTTTTAGACTTACGCAAATCTTAAGCGTAAACTGTTTAGTAAAACGGGCCCCTGGACTGCAAAAAGAAAGGTCAATAGAAGAATATGATCCTGAAGCTGGATGCAAATATGTTTTTGCACTTGGATCGTTCAGGAACGAAAGAGAATTTACAGACATAAAATTCTCTATTTGATCACCACGGCGGTTTGTATCTGTACAACCCCATATGGTGCTGTGTGCATTAAAATCACCAACAAGTACAAATGGTTGAGGTAGTTGAGATATCAAATCATCAAGACTACCTTGGTGTATAGGTTTATTTGGTGGAAGATACAAAGAGCACAGGGTAATAGTGTTATGTAAAGATAATCTCACAGCTACAGCTTGAAGGGAAGTATCAAGCTGTATGTGCCTGTGAGGAACACTGTTATTAACAATGACAGATACTCCACCTTGGGCTCTATTGCCTTCAGTGTAAATCTTGTTATAGATAGAATGAAATTTGAGGGAGATAGTGTCATCCTCTTTCAAGAATGTCTCTTGAAGACAAAGTGCAGCAGGTTTGTGTTTATTAATCAGAAGTGACAACTCATCAAAGTTGGCCTTCAGACCTCGACAGTTCCATTGGATAATTGGATTAGCCATTGCTGATAAGATGAGATGGCAGGTTAATACAACATCAAAATAACAACAATGCAGGGACACATCTTCAGCATAGAGCACTCAGGATAAGAGAAGTATATGTTATGAACTCTTTGTCAACCATGAAGTGTTTTATGTTAAAGGCATACTTCCGGTAATTTATACTTAAATTGTCAAAGTTCTAGGATAATGGAAAATTTACCTAAAAGTACTTTAAATTCCCTTTGGCAGAAGAATTGAGACTGTTACACGTTCACATGATGCTTTTAAAATATTGAATATGATATGGTTTGTTTTTCAATTCGCGATAAAACAAGGTCAGCCGAAAAACGTTGGGAACCAATAAACCCCAAGATATTCTCCATTTTGAATGTTCACGCTGTAAATATTGGATAAATGACAGTATTTGTATTTGTTTTACCTGCTTTTCCCAACTTATTGATCTGAGTGCTCCTTGCCTTTTTAGATTTTACTTGAATGTAAACAAAAAAAGTTAAACTGGTGGGCACCCGATTTGTTAAAATAGCACTTTGAAAAATAGATAATAAATAGTGCAGGCGTTTTATTGTCATGATCCTGTTGTTTTTTCGCTATGTTTCAACATATTCTATAATAATTCATAACTCAAATTACCCAGTTGTGTACTTTTTCTGAGTGCCAGTATGCTTTTAACATCAGCATACAGAAAACAATTCATTTTGTAAACAAATTGTCTAGGACATTTATAAATTAAAGCATGCAACAGACCCTTATATACTAAATGATGATCAAGCTCATTTGTGTTGACATACAGGGGTGGCAAAGTCTCAAAAAAAAAATCTATCCCATTAAAGAGGCAGTCTCCCGACTGACTTACGGAATGCCAATGGTTCTACCCGCCTTGACCAGCCCTTGTGGGCAGTTGAGTATGGGTCTTCCTCCATCATTAAGAGTCGGGCATCGCTACATAACTGAAATAATGTTGATGTGATGTAAAACCCATATGAAAAAAAAAAAATATCCCATTAAAATCTAGAGGAGGAGACGTGAAAAGAAGTGACTATAAGCTCTCCCATTCCCTACTCAAATCACTGAAGCAGGCACTTCAAGACACATTCAATGGGGGCAAAAAATGTTTCCTGATGTCACGGAAGTTTCTTAGATATTTTAATGCAAATACATAAATTTAGCAAATACATAAATTTAGAAGTAAACTTACATTAAAATAAGGGGCTACATCACTCACCTGCTTCATTTTGTGACCTTGACATTGTTCTGTAATTTCAAGGTCAGTATTTGTAGAAATTGTAAAGGTGAAGGTCACGCAAGGTTTAAAACATGTCCAGTTAACGTCAACAATGTTTTGCAAAGATTAAGTGAGTTTCTGGTTTTCTCTATCTGAAATGAAATTTAAAAAGTATGCTGAAAAATGTTTCTTTTGCTTAAAAATACAAAACTTACATCAACAACAACAAATCAATACCTCCAGAAAAAGCACAAACAAAAACAATTGAATCCAAGAGACAAATAAAACACTGTCATTGGCTTCAAATAAGAAATGTTGGCCAAACTAGGGTCTCAAACTAAGGGCCATGAAGAACTCACTTATAATGAACAAGTAAAATGTTAGACAAAATCAGCATTATTAATGCTGCTTTTGTCCAACATGTCACTTGTTTATGTAGAAAAAAAGATTTAGAAAAAAGAAATTACTTGCAATAAGTGATATCTAGGATTGCAACATTATTTTCAAATATACCTATGTTGGGAGATAGTGATGCAGTGGTAGAATGTCAGCCTCTGGTACCAAGGGTCCTGGATTCAAACCCTGTTAGCAATAAGGTGCCACTGCCTGGCCTATAAACCTCAAATTGGCGTGCGTCCTGGTTAAATATCCATGAAGCAGACATTGAGAGTGAATTTTCAAGCTTCAAGCATCTGACACAGCCAGTATAAAATAAATTAGTTTGAATTAGACAGACCAGTACCTTTGCAAAGTACTACAGTTAACCCTAAGAATGCTGGGTAATTTTCTCAAAATAAATTTAAGTGTCGTCTACTTTCTAAACCTTAAATATCTGCTTAATTTTGATGACGAAAGCTCGTCAGAGTAGAAAAAAGGTTAGATCAAAGGCCAGCTGCCAATTTACGTGGCAGCTGGACTGGATCTAATCTGTTTGCATAGGCATAAAGTTGGTTCCAGCAATATAAGAGTTTTATCTTAAAATACCTCTGCACTGTTTTACAGTTGAAAACATCATGTATATCAAATCAAAATAATATTCTACCTAATTTATGATATTCACACAGTATGATAATACGAGTCCTTTATTGTAAAATCAAATACAGTAATCCATAAGTATGCAACAGTAGCTATTCATTTCACAATTAATTACATGTATATGTATGGATGAGATATATAGATATATATAAGTATACATCTTATGACTGTACTTAACCAATCTTAAGGGTCAAGAGTCATTGATTACACATCCCTCATTTGTATCCCTTTCCCCATCCTAAGTAATTATCAACTGACCATCTTAAACACATTTGAATAATGACAAAATCATCAATTAAAAAGACAACATGTAATTGGTTAATTGACAACATGTAATTGGTTAATCAACATCAAAATTATTATTACAAAAATAAAATGTGCTCATTTTAAATGTAAAGTGTATAATTATCTGTTGCAATATTTTCAAGTGTCTTATGCTGTAAAAGGATAAATTGTTGTTAGACTACTGAAAGCTGAGTACATTTGAACTTATAGCCTAATAAATGACCTTTTACCCCAAAACGCTTTATACCATCAGGGGCATTGACAGCCTCAAACGAATGTTACGCAGTTTGGGGAGGGGGGGACAGTGGGAGGGGGGCAGGGGAGGGACAAATCAATGTTATGCACTGATGGGGGCATGACAGGGGGCAGGGAGCTGTGCAAGGGGGGGGGGGTCAAATCAATGTTATGCACTGACAGGCAGGGTCGCCATCAATCTTTGGAATAAGAGGTTGACTTTCGATTTGAGGAGACAACTGAAGAAAACAAAAATTAGATATTCCTTCAATCGGAACTACTCTGGTGTTTCCGTGAGCTGGGAAATACACCTTGGATATAAGTGTAGGGTTACAATTTTTCGGGTAAATCGGCATCCGCCAATTAACACCTTTTCTAAGCGTGCAAGTTAAGTAGTTCAATGTGTATGGAAGTGTTGGACATCCTTTTAAGTAATCTTTTCATCAGTAACTCATACCAAATGGCAAAATTGTTGTTGTGACATGTAAAGTTGTTTCCTCAATCAAAGTTAAAGCCTTTTTAGATTTCACATTTAAGATCTATTTTTAAACACAAAAGTGAAGTGACGTCATTCCGCTGGGAACCAGTATGGCGCCATCCCTATTATTTCAGGTGTTTTCATTGGATAAACCTGATGTGTTCAGATTGGTGTTACCGATGACCACCAGTAATATGCTTATCATTTGAGCCCACCAAAGTCATTTGAGCCCACCAAAGTCATTTGAGCCCACCAAAGTCATTTGAAGCCGTCAAATTGGGAGGCGGCCAGCTCTTCATGACAACCTAGTACAGGGTAGGGCTGGGGCCGGGGTGTAAAAAAAAATTCATGTAGAAGTGAAAATGGTGAAATGGCGTATATTTGGAAATTCAGGGCAATGCATACAGGGTTTTCCTTAAGAGGCGGCTGGAGGCTGATTTGACGGCCTCAAAGCCTTTTCTGGTTGGCTCAAGTTTGCCAATTGGTAAAAAATAAATCAGTGTCACATGAAAAAATAAATTCTTGTTTGGTCCACTGGCCCCCAAGATACCCCAGCCTCCTAAACAGTTATACTGACCCTCTATTTCAATCCTTAAGGAAAACCCTTTGCATAATATCAATTGTTTTCACTTTTGAAATTGATTTTATGCACATGCATAAGTGCGTATCCCTAGCTACGTCCCTGACCATGGCTAATAAGCTCAGCCTGTAGCATGTAGAACTAGGAAAACAAGGGTCCTGAGTTCAAGACCAGGCTCAACTGAAACTCTTACCACAGATACCTGAGGTCACAAATGCAACACAGTTTCATCTTCTCTCACCACTACTAAATAATTTTCATTTGGGAAAGCTGTTACGACTGGTAAGGAAAAACCATGGTAACATTTTACTAAACAACTTAAGGAAATAGTTGCGCAGGTCAAAACTGATAACCATGGATGGTATCTTAATTGAATGCACAATATAATTGTAATGTGACATATCATTGGAAGCATCTCTGAGAACTTTGACTGAGAATCTGAGAACCCATAATTGAAATAAGATGGATTGGATGTTTTGAACATACACAAATTTTAACACAAAAGGGTATCCAGGAGCAAGGATTTGAAAATTATCAAATTATTTTACTCATAGTTGCTAATTAATCCTTTTTAATCAATTCATGCAGTTTACATGTCTGTATTCCACATATTAACTTTGTAAGAATGGTTTGATTAACATAAGTTGGCGAATTTTTGCTCAGGGCTGATATTTTTTTCTGCACATGCGCACTAGAGTGGGAAAACCTAATAAGCGTTTTTTTAATTGTATAACGGCAATTGATTGAATTGTTTTGTGATATTTAAGTTCATTTAACATATCTTTTCATATCAATTGACTTTGAATGGCCATCTTTGCTTTAAATTGGAAAACTAGAATAAAAATAGTCCAACATTATTTGGATCGTTTGAAATTTTGACCTTAGATTAACCCATCAGAAAATAGAAAGCAATCTTCACGTCAAATTATTTTGACTAGATTCTAACAGTGTAGCCAATAAAGTTATAAGTAATATAAATAATTTACCCCTCATGTATAGAAGTTGTCACAGGTTCACTATCAAAGTTTACTATCCGAAAAACATGTTTAGTCCGATTTATATGACACTCCTAACTAATTGCATGGCAAATAGTCAGTTATTCACAGTTTAAGGCATTTGTCACTTGCAGAATAAAATTTGTTATATGGAATTTTTTTTTCAATAATATTGTTTTACAGGTGGTAAAATTATGTATACAGATTTTATGTATCGATATAGTCCGGCAGTACATGTAGATTTATAACAGGTACAACAGGTGTTGACGCTGCTTCGTGAATCCGTTGATTACTGTAATTTAAATGTAAACTTAAATAAAAAAAAATGTTTTTCAATCATTACATACCTATTCAAAGTAGAACTGTCAAGAAAAATCTCATCCCGATTTTATGTAACATCAAGTCACGCGCCGTTTGTTTATATTTGGCAGGTTCTCTGCTTCTATGGAAAAACAAAATACGAAGCAGGGCAACAGTTTCGCGCCATCTTTCAAAATTGGTTATTTTCCCCCTTTTTTTAAGTTACGGGCATACATTTCTTCTCTTCTGAAACCCGCAATCCAATAGATATCTTATGTTTTTCGTGCAAAACATGTTTATTCAACCCGTGCATATAAATATATCAAAGGTTTAGACTAAAGGCTTTGTCAAAATAACTCGACGTGAAGATTGCTTTCTATTTTCTGATAGGACCTCTAATTATAGGGGCCTACTAAGGAAGGAACCTTCCTTAGTCTAGTTAGAGGGTCCATGAATATAAACATTGTTTTTAATGTAAACATCGCAGACTTTTACCCTCCTTTTATATATTCTAAATATTTCTTCTTTAATTTTTTTTTTTGTAGCAGCGCTGTTTTCATTGTGCATTATCTGCACGTAGTCCAGATAACTGGTCTCGAAGGCTATTGCTATTTTGACCGAAGCACGATAAATGTCCAAATGACGAAAAAAGCTTCGTTCACGGATCATTATTGAGACTATATCTGCACGTTAACCTTTTTTTTAAAACTAATAAACTGATCCAGACTATCTCTGACTGCCAGCTTGTTTGGCAGATAAAGTAGAAGTAGGGAAAGTAAAAGAAAAGTAGAAGAGTCATCTAGTCAAAGTAATTCGACGTGATTGCCTCTTATTTTCTGATAGAGAGATATTGCCCGATGCAGACTTTTCTCAGTAGGCCTATTTCCTGTTAAGTTTGATTAAAGAATCATCGAGAGAGACTTTAACAAGCTTCAAGCTTCCTTCACAATCGATGAACAAAATAGGTAGAAAGAAAATAAATATATAACACTTACTCAAATAGACCCATATAAACAACTTCAAGGACAAAAAGATGCCAGCTCAGCTAGGGACTACATGACTGCATTGTTTGTAGCCTAATCCTCTCAGAAACGGCGCCTGATGTGAATGCAATGCGATTGCGTAAATGGTCCGAAAGGCAGCGAGCAAATATTCAAAAACTTGAGTTACACTTAGTGAACAAAGTAGTGAAAGCCTGAGGCTGTTTCATGTTTATTCAGTACGCCTATGTGCACAGCCAAATGCCATGTACAATCGAGTAAGGTGACTCTATATTGTGCTCATGATGAAGCACGCACGTGTACGTTCTCTATGCTGGTATCCCTTTACACATAACTGTATCATTTCGAACCGGGACACAAGCAATGAAGCGATAGCGTGCATTTCATATCACGTACGAACATCCCGAAAGCACCGTGACAAGAGTTAACGCGTTTTACGGAATCAGTCGAGGGTACCCGACACCATTCGGAAAGTTTGAATTTGTTGATTTGCAATCACGTGATTGCTCAGTCAACACATCCAGGGTTCAATACAAGACTATAGTAAGTGATTCATGTTTGTGAAGCAATTACCATAGTCTTACTTTAAACCCTCGACATGCACGTGAAATAAACAGTGACAGGTGATTCGATAGTTTCGATACAGGTGTCTTTGTCAGTGCAGGATAAACAGCGGTTATTAGAACTTCTTACCAGGGCCATACACGAAAGAAATGGACCTCTTTCTCGTTTTCCTTTGCTGTATTGTTTGGTTTGGGACCTTCATAACTGCAGGTAGATCTGTGTTTGATTTTCGCACTGAAGATAAATGAAGATAAATGTAAGTTAACCATAGGCATAATTCCAGATAAGAGGCGAATTAAAAAAATCGTGGTCTTTTTATTCTCTTAACCCTTTACAATCGAAAAGATATACATTGGAATCGCATGGTTTAGAAGTGAATTCTCTAGCTGGAGTTTCTAATATACAGTATGAAAAGGACCGTGACTTTTTTGTACCGCTGTTAGACGGAAAAAAACTTTGCAACGGTCGAACAATCGGTTTGGGCTCCTGATTTCCCACACATGTCCAAATAGTTTTGGAAAGCTGATTTGTAAAATAGGATTCTCTCCCCCTTCCCCCCACACACACACACACATTTGAAAGCTCTACAGATGCCTTTGGTGTTTCCTTTAGCAAATCCACGATAAAACTTCCCCAAATCAAGATCAAGTTCGGATATATTGATATACTTATTAGATAGATCGATTTTTCAATATTGAGCATCAAGACAATAACCAACAACACGTACATCTAAAATAACCAAAACATTGAATGAAATAACGACTAAAAATGATTGTGTTTCGAACCATGCAAGAATTACATCAATATCAAGGATAACACAGAAACAAAGAGAAAAATCTATTATTTCTATTGTGGTCATTGGAATTCAAAGATGGTCTGACATAGAGACGCATGAGTAATGAAGAATATATTTAAAGTATCTAAATGATAAAAAAAATCATTGGAGTTGTATTCTTTTTACTTTAAACATATTTTATTGCCATAACATTTTACAAAATATACATGTACATTCAATAAAATAAACGAGTAATAAGGCAAAAGGGTTTGGCCACAAGTTCTACCAACTTAGATTCGGCCATTCCCTTGGCAGGTATTTACATATCGTAATTATCAAGAATTTTTTCATATTTACACTGTATTTGTTAAATTATTAATTAATTAATGTTCCGGTAATTTTGAAAAAACATCTCAACTATATGACAATAAGGAGATAACAATTGAAAAAAATATGATTTGGAAAGAGAAAAAATTGAAAAGTGAAATAAGTGATGTGAATCGTGTGCTACTGGGGCCCAGGTTCTACGACCGAAGGAAAGATTGTTTTTAGTGAAATACTACAAGAACCTTTTGCTTTCCTTGATGAAGGTATGTACAGTAAGGAAGATTTTACAGTTGTCTTCATAATTAAAGTCTACCGAGCCAAACAACAATTTACTTGTATTCAATGGATGATACATGCGAAGTTCAGAAAATAATTTAAGCCTTTGAGCTGAAAATTGCTCGCATTGGAAGAAATAGTGTTCGGCATCCTCGAGTAAATGACCACATAAACATAAAGTGTCTTGCGCTAAATGATTAGTAAATAAGTCTGATCGAAGATCACTACATTTATTTCGAATTCTAGTTTGTAGTACTGCTAGCTTACGTGCACCAATGAAAAAGTGTTTTGGTACTACTGCTGAGGAAAACATGTTCCTTATCTTACTTTTGAACAGGGAAAGCGAATTGATCGACCTGATCACAAGGGGAAGCTCGTTCCATCTAGAGACAGCTGAAGGAATGAAAGAGTTTGCAAATATTTCAGTTCTCCTGCTTATAATGTCTATATCTGAAGCATTACGCAAAGGATAATCAGTTCTAGCACCAACCGTAGAAGGGAAAATGTCGCTTAGATAAGTTGGACAAAGTCCATTGACTATTTTAAATGTGAGAATCAACTTTTGATAAGCACGTCTATCAGAAAGAGATAACCATCCTATTTCCCTGTAAAGATTGTTCAAAGATACAGAACGGGTAACGCCCGTTACAATACGTGCAGCCTCATTTTGTACCTTTTCAAGTGATTCTTGTTCTCTTGCCGTACAGTTATCCCATACCACGGAGGCATACTCTAAGATTGGTCGTAAAAATGACACATAAATTTGATTGAGTGATTCTCTGCGAATTTTAAATTTCAGTGAACGCATTATTCCTAGAATTTTGGATGCTGAAGTTAAAGTGTTTGAAATGTGTTCATGCCATTTTCCATCATTACTAAGTGAAATTCCTAGATGCTTATGATTGTTAACAAACGTTATTGGGGTGTCATTAAAAGTTAAAGATGGAGGATTTAGCGATTGATTGGAAAAGAGAATGGCTTCAGACTTTAAAGGATTGAAAGATACCATCCATTGTTTTGCCCATTGTGATATAATAAGTAAGTCATGATTCAAAATCCCTTCAATGTCGTTAATGCTGGTTGCTGAACACGCCAATGAGGTGTCATCAGCAAAAAGTCGCGAAATGCTTACTAGGTTTTCAGATATGTCATTAACATAGACAAGAAAAAGAAGAGGACCAAGGACAGAGCCCTGGGGTACGCCCGCGTTTGTTAATGCTTTTGAAGAGATGGCAGTTCCTACCATAACAGACTGTTCACGTAGAGACATATAGTTGTTTAACCAATTTAAGAAAGGACCGTTTATTCCTAATTGGCGAAGTTTAAAAACAAGACCAGGATGCCAGACTCTGTCAAATGCTTTTGAAATATCACAAAATACCATACATAAGTTTTGCCTATAGTCGATAGCTTGTACTACGTGATGATAGATATCTAGAAGTTGGTGTACCGTTGAATGACCTTTTAAAAACCCAGATTGTTTCGAATGAATTAGGTTGTTTGACTGTAGATGATTGTACAAATGTTTGTGAACACAGCGTTCCATGAGTTTTCCTATACAGCTTAGCAAAGATATAGGACGATAGTTTCCAACATCGGAAGTATCACCTTTCTTGAAAAGGGGCATAACCATCGCATATTTCCACTTATTTGGAAATATTTGTAATTCAAGTGATCTATTGAATAGTGCTTCCAGGGGCTTGGAAATCGTGTGTTTAACAGCTTTAAGTAGTCTGTGGCTGATTTGGTCAAAACCAACCGCCTTGTTAACACTTAATGAATCAATTAAATTCTCAATGTCTGTGTAAGATATTTCAACACTTGAAATTGAACTGTTAGTATATTTGTTAAATACTGGTAATGATATTGAAGAGTCGTTTATTGTTGAAATAGACGCAAAATACTCATTGAGGCAATTTGCTTTTTCAATGTCTGAGTAGTGAAAAATTTCATTATTGTTCTGCACAGTTTTAAGGATAGGAATGGTATGAGAAGATTTAGATTTAGTTAAACTGCGTATATATTTCCAATATTTCTTTGGATTTTCAAAGCGACTGTTTGTTAAGTCATCTTCAAGATTGTTCAAATACTTTTGTTTTGCAAATTTCTTAAGATTGTTGACTTTATTGCGACATTTTTTATATTTCGTCCAGTCACCTTTACGTCCTAGTTTGATTGCGATTGTTCTGTGTCTGTCTCTTTGTCTAGTCATTTTGCGGATCTCAGTGTCGTACCATGGTTTGTCATTGGGTCGGATAATTACTTCTTTAGAAGGAATACATTGAGACATGAAGTTAAGTAGCGTAGAAGTAAACCGTTCACAGCTTTCGTTAATGTCGTTCGAATCAATGAATTGCCAATTTTCGTTTTCTAACATTCGATTTAGTTCATTAAAATTTGCACGATCATAAAACCACACCTTTCTTGTTGAACAGGTTGTAAAAAGTCTATTAAATTTGATGTAAGCCAGTGTTGCTTTATGGTCACTAATACTGTTGTCAACGTCTAAGGTATCAGAATGCAGTACCTGGACACCTTTTGAAACTATTATAGGATCCAGCAATGTCGATGAATGAAATGTGATGCGAGTTGGTTTTGAAATTACGTTAGTTAAGTCGTTTAAAGACATAAGGTTTGATAAGTGATTCTCGTTTACATTGAGAAGATCTTGGTTAAGGTCACCAACAACAATTACATTAGGGTTTTGATCAAGGGCTTTTTCAAGACAAACATTGAATCTTTCCCAGAAAATTACAGGTGTATTAGGTGGCCGATAAATTGTGCAAAGTAGAATGACAGATGACCTATATTTGACTTCCGTCCAAATCGCTTGTATACAGTCAACTTCCAAATCTAGCCTTCTCTTTGAAATGAGGGAACAAGGAATATATACCAGAATTCCACCTGAAAATGAATTTAAATCGCGTCTGTAGATTCTATAGGCTTGTTCGTCAAAGGTCAAACTTGAGTCTGGAATGTTCTCATCAAGATGGGTTTCTGTAAATGACATGATATCAAAGTCTGATAAATGATTGCTAACATAATTGAGCTTATTTCGAATGCTTCGTATATTAAGGTGAATTATAGAGATACCACCAGTATTAACAGAGTCTGAATTATGTTGGTCTGGTCCAGGGTTGAGCTCTATATCCCCCGACAAGATAAGCAGAAGAGAAAGGAAAGTGTTTATAGCACTGGATAAACTCCCCATGACATAGGTAATCAAATAAAAAAACAGTCGGACAGAAACAAATGACATGATCAGGGATTCATTCAAGTTAAAATTTGCCCCATGATTAAAACGACATCCTTGAGTTCTTGTATAGAACAGTCCAATGGCCGCGCGCCATTCAACAACGCTACTACCTATGGTGGTTCAAACATAACATAACTAACGCTGACGCTCAGACATTGGACCGACATATTTACTATAACGGGGAAAACGGGAACCAGGACCACAGTAGACACAATCACATCAGTATACTCAAAGTCAAAAAATGAATAAAAGAAAAATATGATACAAAAATACATCATAAAACAAGTATCAATGTTAAATGATGCAACAGTTATCAAAATAATGAAAAACCAATCATAGTATTGGAGGTGGAAGTCAAGTTACCTATAAATATTCTACAGAAATGAAATTAAAGTCAGTGCAAACATGATAATAAAGGAAATTCACTGTGAGAGTAGCTGTCGTAATTTACATTGCGGTTAGTCTTTAGCAAACAAAAGGCTAATCTAGTGTCAAACTGATGCTACATTAACTGCTGCTACTAATTAAATACAATTATATTCTGTGTCAATGCTATGATGTGTGCATATGTCATAACAACTCCTGGCCAACGGGATTTCGGTTATCAAAGCAAAGCGTTATAACAAACTATACCTTCGAAATTCGCCCGACATAGAATATTTATCAAAATATTTTCCAATATCAATTATTTGAGGTATGCGTTTGTCATCATAACACCTATATCAACAACACGTGGTAAAACAAACGGTGTTTTCGAAAATGGCTTGGCATAAGTACAAATCAAAACAAGATATTTCAACATCAATTCAATGGGTTATGCATTTGACACAATTCCGACAAAACCATGACACGACCATGTAAGACGATACTGTACAAACATTGTGTGTTGGAAAAATCGTGCGGAGTCATTCTATCTAAAAGCAAAAGGATAGTCAGATGATCGACGTTTGTAATCAATTCGCGACCATGATCAATCCGAATTATAGCCATATTTGACTAGGAATTATATTTGATCTGCAGAGAACAGTAAATAAAGGTAAATGAAAAATGGTAGTATTCTTTAAAACAAGGACTGGAAGTACCTCGAAAGGAGGCTAATTTCACCATATAAACAAATAAACAAAAAGTGGTGACTACTTACTTAATGGAAAGAAGACACAGTGAAAGAAAAATAACGACCCTCTCAATATCTATAGCAAAAACAAAATGAGTGTCTCAAAATAAGACCGTGTTGTTACAATTGGTATTGGTTGTGAAACACGTGCACGCACGTGTTGATCGTCAGTTTTTGAAGATATATCACACTAATATACTAGTAAAACACAAAAAGGCCTGGATTTTGCAACAGCTAATTGCGCCAAGCTATAAAAAATGCATATGACCATACATACAAACATAAACATGTTGCTAGTTTTATAATAACTGAACATTGAATGCATTTAATTCAATTCAAATAGCGAATCGTGTAGGTTTCGAAACAAATTGGTAGAATAAAATAGTACTGTTAGAAGAAAGTACATGTGTCTGTTTGACCAATTTAATTACCTTATACAGTAGTTTGGTCTAAGCCATGTCTGTTTAAGAAAGTAAGTAAGTAAGTTGGAGGGGCTAAGTGGCCTTACATAAAATGCTATCAAATTCTTAACTTCCTAATACTTAAGTTTCAAAGAAGAGTGATAACTAACCATCACAAATTAAAAACAAATAATTGACAAAAGGAGGAGTTGTATTCTCACAAGTATAACCATGTACAAAGTAAAGGGAATGACTACCTGATGCAATTGGTCCGATGTTTTGTCCAGTATACTTAACATGCTAGCACTTTTGAATGATATTATTACATATGTAATAAACTGTAATGTTTGTGTCAATAACATTATTTCTGGTTCTATATACGTTGCCCGTTGAGATGAAAATATGATCTAGACTAACATCTGTATTACAAAAAGATGTATTCCAAGTGTCATCAAGAACAGTTTTAACTTATACGTGCCTTCAAACAATAAATATATTGTCTGTTTTTATACCAATTTAATTATTTATTTATCAGTTTATTTATTCATGTTTCATCATTGTATGTACAGTGCTCCTTCTTAGGCGTTTAGTACATGTTCCCTGGATAACCTTCTAGTACTAGACTAGGAAATGCGTCTTGCTAAAGGACACACCACAATGAAATATCTGATTACCTTCAAGTACCCGTATTGACCGGTCTCTTATCCTCAAAGTGGACCTTTATGTCACCACAGATCCATACATTATGTTGAAGATAATCATATGACAAAGCGAGACGAAATTTCCATCCAAAATCTTACTTCAGATCAAATTATTAAATGTAACAATGTTTGTGTGAGCGGGCCACAATGGAAGATGTCGGAATCAAGGTCTGGAGGCATCAGCACTTAAAGGCCCATTAAAGGAGATTAATGCTATATCAAACTATATAATTTGGTAAACTTTTGGGCGGATTCAAATAGTTTTCCCCAAAAAACACAATCAGCACAACTTAAATGTGAAAGTTAACCAGAAATAACCCAGATTAGCAAGTTTTATAATTCAGATTTCCTGATTCTTCACCTCTGACCTTGACAGTCGATACACACATTTTTCAACCGACCAATCAGAATTCGTTATTTTGAATATGTAAACAAACAGGTTGTTGATAAACATGATTGAATTGGAGACAACTATATTTCAAGCACAAATTTTAAATGAATTTATTTGATAGGGTCTTAATGCATTCCTAAACTAATTATCATGACTTTTATGAACATAATAAAAGAACTCCATACATCTTTTAAGTAATTTATTTGTATTCCTCTCCTTTGATGTGCCTTTAAAATTGTTAATGTTTGCTTCCATCAATGACATTCTGTGTGATGAGAATGGCTCAATCACTAGAGATGCCGGTTCAAAGCCAGACATGACGTTACCTATTGGTCAATGGAGTGTCACGATGTAACTTAATGATTATCCAAGGTAAATTACCCATGACTCGCCATTTTAAAATTTATTCTTTCGTCATATTACATCGGTTGTTTTCGGTTTTCATCGGTCTGGGCCAAAACTATTCAACAACCATAGTCCGAATGAGCCATACGTTCATATTTCATTCTACACACAGCTACAGCTTTGATCATCCGAGTTAGAACAACCGAAGTAATCCGACGAAAGAATAAATTTCAAAATGGCAGATTATTGATATTATACTTTAATATAGCACTAAAGTATGTCCACCCATTTTAATTATCAGATGACGGTGCCTGCAGTTTAAACCCGGGCTCGTACCAGCCTGCCTGCAGCCAGATATGCTCCGTACAGACAGACGGTGAAGTATGCAGTTGTCACGAAGGGTATATACTCAACACGCAGGACAACAAGACGTGCCTTGTTCAAGGTATAATGTCAACATTCATTACTTATACTTGAAAATTAAAGTTGGGCCTCCGTGGCATAGTGGTTAGAGTACAGAACTTAAAAACACATGGGTTCAAATCCTGAAATCACATGGCCCCTCTCCGCGTGGTTTCAAATCCTGAGAAGGATATGGACTTGCATGAGAGGTAGTCTCCCGACTGACTTATGGAATGCCGATGGTTCTACCCGCCTTGACCAGCCCTTATGGGCAGTTGAGTATGGGGTCTTCCTTCACCATTAAGTGTCGGGCATCGCTACATAACTGAAATAATGTTTTTGTGATGTAAAACCAATATTAAAAACCGTATAGTGCTTGAACTTCATGCTTATGCAAACAGGCTATATCCAGGCCAGCCGCAAATTAAATTGGTGGCTGGCCGGTGATCTGACCCGTTTGCTACTCTGGGTATTTTTCCTTAACGAAATTAAGTATATCTCTGAGGTTTTGGAAAGCAGACGACACAAAAATCTATTTTTAGAAATTTACCTAGCATTCCTAGGGTTCATATATTATAAGCTAAGCATCGAAGAGGGTCCTGCATGGTCTAGTGTTTAAGGTGTAAGACTTATGGCACGGGATTCTATCAAAGGCACTGGAACATTGTTGTGGGACCACCCTTGGGCAAGACACTGCAAAAACTTGCATAGGGCAAACGAACCGAGAAAATTAACCCTTTAGAGAACCAACCACATCCGATCAGTGAAAAATAATGTAGTTCACCGGCCAGTTTTGTTGTCTATTTGTATACCTGCATGTTCTCTAAAACAGTGCGTTATGTTTTCTAATTTGCATAAACGTAAGACAAGCGATACAATAGTACTGATGAAATCCAGGAAAGCCGCAAAATAAGTGTATTACAGAAATGTTGACATGGTATTAAACCCCACATAATCAAAGAATAAGATACTGTATTTCATGAAATACCAGGGTACCGTTTTAGTTGACATTCAACGCTAAGATATGCTTAACCCTTTCCCAAACAATAACGGCACTTGACCACTTAGTTGCAGACGTCTTTAGTAAACATTGCGGGAAAAGGAGAAATTGCTCGTGACGAGCAATTTTTCCTTTTTCATCAATGTTTTCTGCCATATTAGAAGATTATGTTTTAATTTCATCACATTTTGAAATGTCGTCTGCAAACTTTATCAATTTTGGACAGTCGAAAATTTAGCGTTTGGTAAAGAGTTGAGTTAAAAACAAGTTCAATATTGGGCTTAGCAATATTGCATAGTAACATATCATTGGAATCGTGTCACATGGCAATATGGTGTTTTTATTCAAGGTATTAGGCCCTATCCGTGTGTATGGGTTTCGACTCGCACCATATTTTCCGTAAGTCGTTTAAAAAACGGTATATAGGAGTATAAATAGATTGCCGTAATATAACTTGAATAACATTGAAAATGTCTTAACCCTTATAGCGGTGGAACTGATTTCATGCTTATGCAAACAGTTTAGATCCAGGCCAGCCGCCAATTACATTGGCGACTGACCTTTGATCTTTATTGTTTGCTACACCGATAATCTTTCCTCGACAAAATTAAGCAAATATTCAAGGTTTTGGAAAGCAGACGACACAAAAATCAGGAACGCCATAACATAGGTGTATTACAGGTATACTGTTGCGACGGCATTAAACCACACATGGTTAAAGAATAACATACGGTATTAGGTTACTGAAAAACCAGGGGTATAATTTGATCACCATAATGTAACTGTAATAGCATTGAAAACGCATTGAATACAATCAAATTCAATTGTTGTATCTATAGGTGATGCGCCAGTCCTGATATACCAGAACGGGTCCTCGTTGTTTGTGGAGTATACCGACACACAGAGCCACTTTGTCGTGAAGGATAACATAGGACCGATACTCAAAATGGGTAGGTAGTATAACAGTGGTCTAGGACCCCGTTTTACTAAAACATTTACGTTTAAGATTTGCGTAAGTCTAAAACAACAATCCCTCTTATTTTGATATTGGACGCAGCAATATTGCAACGTAACACATCATTGGAATCGTCTCTCCGAGACACTTCCAATGACGTGTCACATTGCAATATTGTACTTTAATTGAAGATACTATCTATGTTTATCCGTTATGACTTACGCAAATTTTTTCCTTAAGTTGCTTAATAAAACGGTACCCAGGGGTAAAGCGTCTTCGGCCTCGGAACCCAAGGATAATGGGTTCGAATCCCGTGAGTAGCAAATTCCGCCTTGGGACTTTTCGTTAATCCCCATTCGGCGCAAGTACTGGTTATATATACGGGAAACAGTAGCCAGAGTAATTTATCTAAGTTGTAAGAACTTGTTTTACAGTCGATTTAGAATAAACAAGTTAGTCTAATAAGAACCGATGATTAACGTAAAGGACTTGCAAAATGGGGTTTTCCGGATTTAATTCTCACTGGCGGCACTAGGAATAATTGTGTCTTTAGGCACTGGATATCCTTGCCTAGTACCGTTCAAATCCAGGATAGCCGTTAAATAAATGAAATATTTTAGTCACGGCGTTAACCCCATATAAACAAACCAAGTATGGTAACCTTGGTGCCCTGTGTGGCCCAGTGGTTAAATGCATTGTTTTAATGCTAGGACGTCCCGGGTTCGGGCCCCGCCAGTTCCCCAAGTTTCGCTGGAATGCCCTTAAGCAAGACACTTCAGAGTGCTGGGTACTGATTTACTAAACAGTTTACGCTTAAGATTTGCGTAAGTCTGAAACAACAAGTCCTTTTATTTCAATATTTGGCAAAGCAATATTGCAAAGTAACACGTCATTGGAAGCCTCTCTTCGAGACGCTTCCAATGACGTGTCACATTGCAATATTGTTCTTTCATCGAAGATACTATCAATGTTTATTAGTTTTGACTTACGCAAATATTTTCCGTAAGTTGTTTATTAAAACGGTGCCAAGGCTGGACAATAACTGGTGAATTCAGGAGAGCCGTACATAAGTGTACGACAACCGAATTCTTTTGACACTTTGTAAAATCCAATATAAAAAAAATAATTATCTTAACTGCATATGTACGCGATTTGTTTGTACACAGTCGTCTCACATGCTATGTGGTGTAACAAGCTAATTTCATCAAGACAGGTGTCTTATTCTCTTAAACGTAATATTTTCTGTATCTGATTGAGACCCACCCGCTACGATGAACAGGGGTCTATAGCCATCCCTGGGTCAATACTATGTAAAATAGACCTACATATGGGGCCTCCGTGGCCTAGTGGTTAGAGTACAGAACTTGAAATCACATGGCCCCTCTCCGCGTGGGTTCAAATCATGAGAGGGATATGTATTTTCATGAGAGACCGTCTCCCGACTGACTTACGGAATGCCGATGGTTCTACCCGCCTTGACCAGCACTTATGAGCAGCTGAGTATGGGGTCTTCCTCCATCATTAAGAGCCGGGCATCGCTACATAACTGAAATAATGTTGATGTGATGTAAAACTATATAAAAAAGGCCTACATATATGACATAGTACTGACCCAAGGATAACCAAGGGACCCTGTGCTACGATGGACGAATTATAGAAGCATGAGAAAACATTCGTTATTAAAGGAGAAACTTCTCGTCGTGGTTTCAATTAATGTTTTAAAAAAGAGATTGTGAAAAATAAACACAAGTCTTTTTGAAAGCACCCCGCAATGCAGTTTTATCTCTATCTCATTTGTTTCATCCTTTGGTTAAGAATCAAATGATCTGTTATAACATGTTAGCGCTCTACAATGCAAAGACATCGATTAGCATAACGAAGTCGATCTTACGGTTTTGTGAACTTCATTTGATATTACGGTGTGTATTCTTTTCTAGCGTTCGGCCCCAATCGGACATTGTATTGGATTGACAGAGACACCAGCACCGTTTACAGTATGTACATGGACGGGGATCACGTGGGAGCAGAAATAAACGTCGTCATCGATTCTGGTATGTCAATCGTAACTACTCGAGCATTTCCATGAGTTGTATACTCTTTGATCACGTGGCTATCGTATCTACTCGGATATTTCCGTGAGTTGTATATCCTATGGCCATGTGACTATCGTGACCAATCTCTACCAGAGTAAATTGGTTCCCGCTACGCTCCCACATTTATCTCTGTGACGGGCTCAGAAAATAGTCCCACTTTTCCGGCATGGTCACGTGGCCGAAACTGACGTGTAGTAGTATATTGCATCTAGCGGCTTGCAAAAAGCGAGCTCCAAACTAACACTCAGATCAATTAAGAAGTTAGACAAAAGTCTCTTTAGTCGTATCACAATATAAAGATAGATAAGAAAGGACAGTTAAAATAGAATAAAGACATTTATTAACACATAAAGCAGCTTACATTTGAAGCGTAACAGCTTATTCTGTCATTGAGTAGAATTGAGGCGACGCTCCATACGACTCGAAACCCGCCCCCTCGATCAAAACAAAGTGAATGACAACTAGAATATACATTCTCCAAGACAAATCAAACCCCTCGTAGTTTAACAAATAAGTCGTCAGTTAGAATGAAACGTTCTCAAGAAAATCCAATGATTCAAGATTATTGGCGACCTTCTCAACAACAAATTGCATCATTCCTCTTCATTTCGAGTTTAAATCTTCCTTCAGTCAGTTCAGACCTTGACAAAACTATTCAGTGGACATAGATCATACTGCCTCAATAGACTTGTTTGAAAGGACTATCTCACATGTTGTGATTTAAACAATTTAAAATAAGAAGTTTTCTTTCAATAAAATGAAAATATAAATTTCTAAAGTAGTCTAACAGAAGACTAGATTATTGACAGCTTTCCAATACCTTCTTAACTGTTTAGAAAAGTTTATAAAGAAAATTTACAGTGTAAATTGTTGATAATGCAAACCTTTTACCCCTTTCCCAAACAACACATTTTTGACTGTTTCAAATTGAAAGAGTTTGCAGACGACATTTCAAAATGTGATGAAAATGAAAAATATTCTTCAGAAAGAGCAGAAAACCTTGTGGGAAAAGGAAAACTTGCTTGTTAGGAGCAATTTCTCCTTTACCCACAATGTTTTCTACAGTCGTCTGCAATAAAGTGGTCAAATGTCGTTATTGTTTGGGAAAGGATTAACCCTTTACCAAACCCTAAATTTTAAACTGTCCCAAATTAAAAGAGTTTGCAGGTGACATTTCAACATGTGATGATATTGAAAATAATCTTCTGATAAGGCAGAAAACATTGCTTGAAAAGTGCTTTTCCCACAATGTTTCCAGAGTAGCCTGCAACAAAATGGTTAAATGTCTTTTAGGTTAAGATTGTTGTTTAGAAACACCAGTTTAAATGGTTTGTGATATCTGCAAAATAAATGATTTTTATCTTTTCTAAATAATTATGCTTGGGGTTAGAAAGCTGTCAATAATCTAGTCTTATATTACTTTAGAAAATATGTTGTCATTTCAATTGTAGAGGACAATTTTTTCTTAAAAGTTAATGATCCCAATATGTGGAATTGTCCTTTTCATTTCAAATTATTAATGTTTATTTCACCCAAAACACAACTCTCTGAGTTAGTTGCTTTAAAACCATTTTCTAACATCTGCTTTTGCTTTCAAATTAATCAAGTCACAAATTTTACATGGAGGAATGGGTGAAGCAGATGTCCAGATAAAAGGCATATTCAGCAATTATTGATTCTTTAAATCCTATGTTGTGGGTACTCATTTGAGACATTAGAACGAACAAATGAATAATTAACCAGATCTAACTCATCAAACAGATCCAAGCGTTATTTTATTCAAATCAAACTCAGCTTTTCATTACCTAGTTTTACTGATAAGAAAGTTCCTATCTTATCTCTTCACCTACACCATATTCTTCAATCATACTTTGATACTGCACATGATGGACACTGTTTCTATTTGTTTGGTGATCCTCAGGTGAAACTGTATTCGGTTGAGTAATTTTGCTTTAGTTACTTTTCCATTTTATACATCAAATAATATTTATGGTTGAAAGGCTGTCAACTTTTATGAACACTGTTCTGACATCATCTTTCTTGAAATATAATGAATGCAAACCATTATGTACCAACTAGTGAAGGTTTGTAACTAACAACAATGCAGCTAATTTGTTAATTCAATATTTCATCATCATATCATTAAACAGTAATATTCTCATGATGAGAACTTGTCTTTTAAAGATTTTGATTGTTGTATGCTGTAATGATAATAATACATGTATATTTTTGTCTTAAAAGATTATTCATAGAGAACATTTGAATTATATAAGAAACTCTTACAATCTGTCATATAAGTTCCTATTAACAAGCAACTGTTTGCAAACTAAGTAGCAATTATAACCATATCTGGGGATGCTCCCTGCATTCATCATTTAGTCACTTATTGTGAATTTGGTATAAGTATTTATGAAAGAAACTTTAGAAATAAACTTTTGTCATAATTGTTTTGACATTGCTTAGCAGTTATAAAAACTATGATGAATTTTGATGCAAAGCATGAGTATTGTTCATTCAACCATAGCTGATATCTGTATGTAAAATTCAAATCATATGAAAAAGTAAAGTGAAAATCTGAAATGAAAATTTAATCGTTACTCTTCATTTAACAAATATCACAGAATATGTACCTTAGACCATCCTATACATTAAAAGAATCATATTACTGGCCACCTTTAACCCTATCAATAATCAATTCTTTCCATCATTTTTTTCATAAGAGAGGTTAATAATAACTAATTAAACTTGCTCATTATACAGTTCATCCAAATAATCTGGAATGACATACAATTCATGATTTACCAAGTTATAACAATGCTTCAAAAATGTGATCCATTTTCATGCTTTTGAAAGCATTTCGATAAAAGAAAAATCTGGTTATCATTAACAACTTACTCTTTTGTTCAAAGATTTATGCTGAAGGCCCTCTTTGTAATTGAGTTCCTCTTCTTATTACAAATTTTTATCATGGTAATCAATGAAATTCTTTTTTCTGCATTTAATGAATCAAATATGGAATGTTTAACCAGTCTCTTGTCCCTTATTAAGATTGTTGACATGGTAAAGTATGTGCATTCATTGGTTCAGAAAGAGCATTGTGAGAAAATATAAGGACATCTGAATTGATAGACTAAATGCTACGTTATGTTCAAATTAAATTTAACAGAAGCATCGACCAATTCTCTCAGATATGAAGAGTAAAAATTATCCAAATAGTAAGCAACTAAAGATAACATTTGTTATGTTGAAAAGGGTAGAAATCAGTTTGATAAAGGGATTTGATATAACTTGACAATCTTTCAGTCATTTTTTAGCTTTATTCTAATGCTTTTCTCACTATTGTTGGAGGTTTTACCACTTTACTAAAATGCCCAAAAGTGCACTAAATCAAGCTTACAATTGCCTTGATCCATCGACCTGTTTTAAAATAACCGCGTCCTCACTTCCCCTCACCCTCGCCACCCCAAGCCCTACCCCCCACGAAGATAAACAGCTGTTGCAGTTTTATAAAGGGGAGAACCAAGGGTGTACAGTTTTCTTATTTCTTCAGAATCATTAATGGTTTGTCTATTCTTTTGCACAAAGTATAAGCATACAAACATCATAAAGTTACTGGTAAACCATGTATTATCATATGTAATAAAACACCTGCATAGTAAGAAAAAGGTACTTGCAGTTTATTGAACATAGTTCTTTCCTCTCATCTTTGTCTCTATGCTCATGCCTTTCCTGTGACCCCACAAACCATGAACACATCATCCAAATATCCATTTTGTTTCAAACACTGACAGCCTTCATCTTGTGTCTTCTTAGTCCAGATAACTGGTCGGCTATTGCTATTTTGACTGACGCCTTTGAAGCACGATAAATGTCCAAATGACGAAAAAAGCTTCGTTCACGGATCATTATTGAGACTAGTGTCTTCTCTGCAACTCTTTTTTAACTCATTCAGTTCTCATTTCACAGCATGTGAAGGTTATTTGGAAGTACTTTTTTAAAAGCACCAACTCATCGATATCTTACATTCGTGGAAGTTTTCAGAACATCGATTTGAAGTAGGGATGGGAACGAATAGTGAAATCACTATTCGAATATTCGACTAGAACTATTCGAATATATTCGAATATTCGATTTTAGAATTCGTTTTGATGTCCGAATGTCTGCATGTCCGAATACTAGTACACTGGTCCTCTGTTCAAACCTTTTGTGTATAGCCGATATCTGTATACATGTACGTGCATGCAATATCTTGCCATTCAAGTGATTCAGAAGGTTGGATGTTGTATTCTTGAATACAAAGTCCTGGTTACATAGGTTACAGGTCGCCTTCGACTTGTCGACAGAACGAGTAAAGTAATTCCAGACACGTGATGGAGACATTGTGATGTTTATCGAATATATGTAGAAATTAGAATGAAGATAAGTTTGACAAATTATTCTGAAGAAAAATATACTTTCTAACACATTATTTGATTGGTCTTCGTGCATATGCAATCATGATTACGATTGGTTATTGAAAGAGTAATTGTTTAATTTCACGACAAACAAGTTACGTGATTGGTTGACACTGACAATTGTCAATTAGCGTGATTGACTTGTTTTGGATAATAAGGAGCAAGTGCAGATCATTAAGGTGTTAGATTTAGCGGCTTAAAATCGACTATTTTCACACTTAGGAATTAATCGTTTTGCAAACTGTCAAAAGATGTGGTAATTTGTCACAGGTGTTTTACTGTGTGTCATACGTTGTAAAAACATCGTAACTGCATCTGGGAGCTAGGCACGTTCTTCGATATTTGGGATCGGTTTAGAGGAAGAAAATGAAAATAAAACAACATTATTTTTTATTAAATTTATGGTAAACATACAGTAATATGGGTTCATTAAAATCGAATATTCGAATACTATTTTGCTATTCGAATATTCGACCCGCTATTCGAATATTCGAATATTCGAATATTCGTTCCCATCCCTAATTTGAAGAGATCTGCGTCCATTTAGATGATGAGAATGTGCCATTTAAGAAGCTTTTGCCTTTTCCAAAGACAATGATATCACCTATTTTGAAGTTAATCCTTGCAAGTAGCAGAATCTCTAAAAATCACAGTTGTTAAGTGATGACATCTTTACCAATTTCTACCTCGTGTTTGTTTACATCACTGGTATCCAAGCTGTCCAATAACCAGGACTTATTATACATCGAGCGGGAGACCAAAGACGTAAACATTCCGCGGATTGATTTTCAATAGCGTAAGAAGGCTTTAAAATAGATCTAGCAAAAATCAGTGAAATACATATTCAATTTCTATTGTATGGATAAAGTAAAAGTATTTTTGTCTTATTCATATATTTCTTTACTTAATTGTATGCATAGAACAGTTCGGATCGCAATATTACAGAGTTTGCCACGATTCGTGGCAAAGATGGCGTGAGCCCGTTGCAGAGGTAGTATCCGGGGGACGATAACTCTGCATGGGAGATTGTATCGTGACTACTCGTTACTATCGTGAATGCCCGTGGCCCATTTGGAATATCTCGGCCATTTTATAAAATAACCTCGAAGGTAATGGGGAGCCATTTTTGAAAGTAGGTCAGCAACGAAGGCAATCGTATCTACTCGGCAATCCCCGTAACAAGTGGGTAGATATACCTCGTAGGCAGTACATGAATACACCAGAAATCCTGGGGTAATTCGGCTGTTTTCCGGCGGATAAGGCACATCTACCGACTTGTTACGGGTATTGCCGAGTAGATACGATTGGCCCGTGGCCATGTGGTTTAAGTACTGTACTTGATATTACGTGGCTCCTCTCCGACTCATATCACGGTAGTGGTAGTCTCTTGAGAGCCGTAGCCTTGTACTGGCGGATCCAGGAAAGCCGTTACATAATTGAAAAAAATTGTTGATACGGCGATATACACTTTACAAACAAAATGTTGAATTATAATTAAGTGTGAGGGGATCAGGTCCTTTGAGTCCAAATGGTTAAGGTGGCGGACTTAGAAATCGAGGGTTGGTGGAACTGGTTCAAGCCCACTGACAAATCTGCCTTCGTAGAATCAACCTTAGGCAAGGCACTTCAGAGCCCTTGAATGGTCTGGTGGATCCAGGAAAGCCGTGGGGCCTCCGTGGCCTAGTGGTTAGAGTACAGAACTTGAAATCACATGGCCCCTCTCCGCGTGGGTTCAAGTCCTGAGAGGGACATGGATTTTCATGAGAGGCAGTCTCCCGACTGACTTACGGAATGCCGATGGTTCTACCCGCCTTGACCAGCCCTTATGGGCAGTTGAGTATGGGGGCCTTCCTCCATCATTAAGAGACGGGCATCGCTACATAACTGAAATAATGTTGATGTGATGTAAAACCCATAAAAAAAAGGAAAGCCGTAACACATCTGAAATAGTCTTGAAAAAAGGCAAGTGCTTTATAATAGAAGAAAAAGAAAGTCATTTCAGACTATATTTGTAAGTTCTCTGTTTCACGTTGTATAGGCTACATTCTCTTTTAAACTAGATACTTACCTTCACAGGTCTTATATATCCTAATGGACTTGCCGTCGACTGGATCTCGTCCGTGCTCTATGTTGTCGATACCTCGCTCGGACATATCGTGGCCTGCTCGATCAAGGGAGAGAACTGTTCCGTGGTTATCAGGGACCTTGTCCGGCCCCTTGACATAAATATTCACAGGAAACACAGGTAGGGGATGCGTTTGTATATTTTGTTGTTCGTAACAGCAGCCTTTTTTTAATTTAAAGCTACTTGTTCACAGATATCTGGATCCAGGAAAGCCGTTAGGTAACTGAAAAAATGTTGACATGGCGTTAAACACTTTAGATTAGTGTAATATTCAAGTGCAGGTGCATTTGGGTTCCAAGCAAACTTTTTCTGGCTAACTTACAGAATATATATTGATTTAACCAGGTTGTATCGCCTTTAAGTTTCTTCGTCGCCGTGGAAATCACAAGATACGAATGAAATTATTTTGAAATACATTAGATGCGTATGGGCAATCAATAAAAAAAACCACGAATGTTATTACTTAGTAACAGTTTGACATTTTTTCAATTGGCACAACGCTATTTAGTCACGACGAGATTAGGCAATTCTCAATATATGAAATATTTTATGTTCCCCCACAGGAAATTGATGTGGATCGATAAGGGGAGTGGCCAAAACACGGGAACTGTGGGTATGGCGGAACTGGACGGTTACGGCCCAATGGTCCTGGTGGCTGGTCTAAAGTCGCCCAACAATCTCGTGATGGACGAGACGATAGACGCGATCTTCTGGATCTCTGCAGACGACCAATCGATACACGTGATGTATATGAGCAATAGAAAAACCCACGTAAGTAATAGTTTAGTTTAAACTTGTTTATTTTTCATCGATTTTGAAAAAGTTCTTACTATACATGTTCACGGCATAATAAATCCCCTCAAATAAATTGAGTTGCCTATGTGTTTCCTTTTGTGCGGGCAGTTTCCTAACTGATATCTTTAAAAAGAGCTGAAAAGAAAGTATCTACCCCAGAGTTTGTGTTTTCTTTTAGTTGCGTGAAAGAGAAAGTGCAACCCACATTATCAAATGAATACACATTTTTTTTTCAGAAACTCGAAGCAAATGAAATTCCCGAGTAATGTACTATACTATCATAGGCCTACTCCATATATTAGTACAAACAACTTTATAAGAACCAAAACACTTTGAATAGGAAAGGTTGGGCCCGGCTTCAGATTTTTATCCGATTTATCACCGGCTCACCGGATTCTATTTCTACGCCTTCCCGAAAACATTCCCGATTTTCAACATATCAACAATCTTTTCTCTATACCACACTCTATGCTTATTTCAGCCCGTTGTAAAAATACCAGAGAGCGTAAGGAGTGGGTTCTCCATACTCGGTGACTATATATACCTCTGGAAAACGACTGGTGGTAGGGATGAGGTTCAAAAGATCGACAAGTTTACAGGACAGATGGTAGACGGATACACCGTGGACGATTTGGGGATCGCAAGCATCTTCCATCCGGTACTCTATACCACTAATCAAGCAGCTGAGCACGTTGAAGGCAAGTATTCCTTTTTCAAGGGAGCTAGTCTCCCGACTGACCAGTCAACAAATCCCTACACTCAATATTTGTCATAGTTGTTTTTTCAAAAAGAGCCAATGAAAACAATATTTACGAGCAATGTGCATTTGTTTGTCAGCGTTTTGTACACCATTTTATTGGGTATGGATTTTCATGAGAGGCAGTCTCCTGACTGACTTACGGAATGCCGATGGTTCTACCCACCTTGACCAGCCCTTACGGGCAGTTGAGTATGGGGTCTTCCTCCATCATTAAGAGTCTGGCATCGCTACATAACTGAGATAATGTTGATGTGATGTAAAACCCATATAATATAATATATATGAATATTCAAAGTGAGGCGTATTGGTGACTGGTCAATTATGGAATACCCATGGTTCTTTCAAGCTTGACCAGACCTCATGAATCTTCCTTTATTCACAATGGACCAGGATCCTGTTTGGCCAAGGAGTTAAGGTGGCCAACTAAGCACTCGAGATTCTCAGGGGTCCTTGGCCCCAGTCCCACCAACACATCAGGTTCCGTTGGAGTGGACATTTGTAAGTCATGTCAGGGCCCTTGCCTAGTATTGGTGGATCAAGGAAAGTCGTAAAATAGCTTAATAATTGTTGAAACTGATTAAACACCATACATGAACCAGGTATCGCAATATTCCTGAGCTCTAGCCTAGTACGTTGTACTTGAGGAAAGTCGTTTACAACACAACTAAATAATTGTTGACACGGCATAAAACACCATTCAAATCACCGAACCGGGCATTGTAATCTTACATCAATGAATTTTCATTCCTTTTACCAGATGAAAATCCATGTGACCCATCACCTTGTTCACGTCTTTGCCTACCACAAACCCGACACTCGGTTACGGAGGGGTTCACCTGCCGCTGCCCGATCTACATGACACAAGCGTCCCTTACAGAATGTTCGGGTAAGTATAAACTGGTCCCCCGCTGTCTACTGACTGCACTATGTTGCACAAGATAGACAAACGGTAGCCTACACATTCTTAGCGATTCGATTGGTCAGAATGTAACGTTTTAAAGTACATCAACAACCTAAACGATTGTTTTCCCTGAATCAATTGTTCGCGATAATTAAAGCAGACAGGCTTTTATCAGATTTTGATTTATTCACTTATTTGTATCAAAATCTTTTTTCAAAACTTCAAAGCATTTTGACACCATTTACGTAAGCGAAACTACGTCTCACGGCAAAAGGCTTGTTTGAATCGACAAAAGTTCATCTATAAGAACCCTCTGCTGTTTTATGTCCTGTTACTAGTCCCAATCTGTCGTGGATTTGTACCATACCGGTCTCTATATTCCTTAGATGAGAGACCGGTTCCCAGTCTAGGATCAGTATGGTTTGTTACTGTCTAACTGAAAAATTGTTGATACGGCTTTAAATACCATACGAAAATAAAATATGATTAAACTAAATTAATTGTAGACACACCAGAAAGGCCAAAGGTCATCGTGTCTGGAACGGAGGGTATATTCGTATTACCCGTCGATTTCATTGGACGAAGTGAGACCGAGGTTCGACAATTGACCAATCAGAGAGCAGACGTTCTGGCGTATTATTCGATTACTCACCAGCTGATATTTTACGACTCGGATCGACGTTCCATTATGGTGACCGATATATCGGATCCAAGGTTTGTAACTATTCGGTTACTTCGATAGTTAAAGTCAAAAGTGAAATAAGGATCGACGACAGTGGTGGAGAGGTAGATTGACGGAGTGAGGGTACCGGGTTCGAATCCCCGTTAGGTCAGGTGAGAGTTTCCGGGACTAACCCACACATCGGTGCGAGTACTGGTGTATTATCCAGAAAGCAGTCATCCAGAGTGACTTTCATAGGATTAAGTAAGCTTCCTCCAAAAGCGATGTAAAACAATTCATACAAACAAACAATCAAACCATTATCAAATGGACAATTTTCACGCCCCGATTTTTGGACTAAGGGAGCGTCAGCCTGTTAATTGTGACACAATTTGATTGGTCAGAATGTAACATAGTGAGTTTGTATCTCATGAACTACTATATTGAATGAGTTATACATCACACATGTGTTCAGTGTTATTATGTAATATCCCTGACCAAGTTTGATATCTCTTGTTTTGAATTTAAGCAAATTATGCGGTATTTTGTACTAAGCAAACCAAAAGTATTGCGTGCATGTTCATATCTTCATAACTATTGTAAGGAATCATTGTGTGCACCCTGTTATTTAAGAAACGAATACGAGACTATGAAAACGCTGGACAAATCATTGAATACTTTAGTTTAACATTGCAGATTGCCAATTAAGGAGCTCTATATACAGATTCTGTATGTCGAAGCATTGGCAATTAACGAACTGACGAATACGCTCTACTGGACGACATTACAGGTAAGCAAACTTAATACATGTATGATTTGCATTTGGGTTTGGTGTCCTCATCAGTAACTTATACAGCTTTATCTATATCAGAGGATTATTTTCACAGGAATACCAGGATATACACTACATGCCCTCGTATGAGCAAAATGACTGATCCCAAACTAAAAAACCACAAACGTCACTTAAAAGGGTTGGGACAATAAGCAATATGTTGTGTTGGTCGGAATCAGTTGTGACAAAAGCTAAAAACTGCTTGCCTTTTAACAACGCTTTCTTTAGAATTTCGCCTAGGGTGTGTTCTAGATGGGATCGATAGAATTTTGGGAGCAATTTCACTATTTTATTTGTTTTAGGGACATGTACATTTTGGACTTATCAAAGATCGCTCTATTCCTGAATTGTTATACAGTGGATTCCAAAACCCGAGGGGCATGGCAGTGGATGCAACAAATGGGTAGGTAAAAGGCTAACTTCATATACATGTACCTATTCTTCAAGTTTGTGTACTCTTTAATGTGAAACCATCAACGTTATCGGATTCGTTAAACAAGCTCATTGATGTTCTTAGCCCTATAAGTGCTGGAACCAACTTAAGCTTATGAAAACAGATTAGATCCAGGCCTGCCGCCAAATTAAGTGGCGGCTGGCCCGTGATCTTACCTGTTTGCTACTCTGAGTATCTTTCCTCGTGAAACATGATGCAGATGCAGGTCTGCCTTTTCCAAAAAGCAAATCAGTTAAAACAGCATCACAAGCAGTGTTTCACTCGGTTAGAATTTAACAGAATTTCTCATTTCATGAAATGTCTACTCTGACTTTCAAATTGTCACACCCAAATGAACCATTATTAAGATGATTGGGAAAACAGACCCTAGAATAATGCCCATGGCAAACCACCATGCCAATATCACATGTGTTTTTGATTATGGTATATCATGCATTAGAACTGTCACAAAGGCTTGAAAGTGTTATATGTGTATGATGATAATATTTTCATTATGAAGATGGTATTTGCATGTGCAAATCCTTACGCATTGGCTTCGTCTTAGCTACATCTTAACTATGATGTTCACTAGTCTGAACAAGTATGTATATGTTGCATCTTTAATTATAATTTGTTATACTTCTGAATCACCGTCCTCTTATCTTACTTCTTACTTAGCTCCATTTTCTTCTTCTTCTTTTTCTTCTTCTGCTGCTTTTACAATGGACTTAGATGATAAATCAATTTTGATTTTAATCGATAACTCTTATGTATCAAAGGAAGCAAACGGGTTGATTGATGGTTTATCATTTCTGGTCCATTCATCTATAGCTCCATCCACTCTGTCTCTTTTTCCCTATTCTATCTATAACTCTATATTTCTCTTTCTCTACTTGTCCCCTTCTCTCTATCGGTGAATTTACAATTATATATTACATATTTTTTGTATTGTATTGCTGTCATGTTGTAATGTTATTAAGGAGAGGGACTCAATAAGTTTATAGCTTCCGTCCCAATCCTATTGTAAAAACATTTTACAATAAAATATGTTTAAACTAAACCACCTCGTATTTATAAGAATACGAAGTCTCAATAATACAAATACTTTATTTACAAAAATGTTTATGTAAACTTACAAATTCTATTTGAGGAAGTCCCCCTAATGGCTTACGGAATGCCGATGGTTCTCTTCGGGTTGACTGCCCCTTATGGGCAGTAAAGTATGTGGTCTTCCTCGATTACTAAGAGTCGGGCATCGCAAAATAACTGACAAAATGTTGACGCATAACCCATATAAAATCACTAAAAGAAATACAAGTTTCTTGTTATAAAAATTTACAAACATAGAATGAAACGAACAATTATCAGAACTCTAGACATATGTAATGTATTAGTGTTAATTAATTTGCTATATTTAGTTGTTCATACAGAGACTATCTATACTTAGACTGTTCGTATTGGTAAATTATTTTCCTTTAATTATGTTTCACCATTTGTATGTAAAAGTATATGTAAACTTGTACGGCTATTAATATGTAATGTTTATTGCCAATAAAATTCATGTTATGTTATGTAATGTATTGTTTAATATATGTGGTATGATGTGCCGGAGATATATCGTATATACCATACTTACGTTACAGATACATGTTTCTCTGCGACTGGGGAAAAGATGCTCAGATCTTCCGCTGTCAACTGGATGGTTCTCTGTGTGAAACCTTACTCGCGGTACCCGACGGCCATCCGAACATGATTTGGCTGGAAAACGGGAACCAGCTTTTCTGGACGGACTCAAAGGCTGATTTGATTGGTTCCCTGGATTTAACGACCAATGAAACAACGAATATCGCACTTACCGGAAACAGGTTGGTTGGTTGGAATCGGATTACCAAACATCGGAGTATTTTTAGTATTACGGTCATTAAACGGCTTATAAACACCTTTCGATGGCTTCGAATCGATTGTTCCTTTCTATGCTCCTGGTGTTTCCTCAGTAGTACACAACAACGTAACGAACGAAGGAAAAAAACCACCTCTCAAAGACAGTCACATCCGATCAATGAAAAAACACTGTCGTCAACAGATCAGTTTTGTTGTCTATTTATACACTCGCAGATTCTCTATAACAATGCATTTGGTTTCCAATTTTCATAACGTTCCACATTTACAATTCAATAGCGGTTGTAACAACATGGGTCTCTGCAGAACGAATGTCCGATACGGAAACACCCACAATGTCTCGCAAAAGATAATTTAATTGTTGAACAATAAACACACATTGTTTTGCTTTTGTAACAACGATTTTATGGCATTTACCACATTCTGTTCAGGGGTCTTCATCATCAGTAACGACATCAAAGAGCACCAGTCGAACATAATGACATTCACCATCGTTTTCGTGTGTTTCAGCCTCCCGCATCCATATTGTGTGGTGACGTCACCAGATCGTGTGTTCTATACTGACCTCAATACCGGAGAGTTACACTACATTGAGAAATCGTTACCAACAGTTACACACACTTTACACTTAAACGTGGGCACGCTGTATGGGCTGGCGATTATATTACCTGGTAAGAACAATATTAATTTTTTGTGTCTCAAAAGATTTTGAGTTGTATTTTCAACAATCATTCGATTATTGTCGGCATGATAGCCCGTTCTGTTTTCGGGGTCGACAGGGCTTTGTGTGACGATTGAGACTCAACAAAGACTCTTTACTTGATAAAACTCGTTTTGGTCGTTTTTTAGTGTAACTAATATTTCTTCGTGTATATGGTAGGCCTGGTATATCCATGTTAACTCGGATAACGAGTTTATTGCAACGTAATTGAAGTTCTATTAGTCTTAACCTTAGATATCAGTTTTAATAATGGGGCCTCCGTGGCCTAGTGGTTAGAGTACAGAACTTGAAATCACATGGCCCCTCTCCGCGTGGGTTCAAATCCTGAGAGGGGTATGGATTTTCATGAGAGGCAGTCTCCCGACTGACTTACGGAATGCCGATGGTTCTACCCGCCTTGACCAGCCCTTATGGGCAGTTGAGTATGGGATCTTCCTCCATCATTAAAAGTCGGGCATCGCTACATAACTGAAATAATGTGGATGTGATGTAAAACCCATATAAAAAATATAACAGTTTTAATAATGATCTTCCTTCATCGATGATGAGACGGGCTTACCAGTTTAACTGAAACACTGTTGAGTTGATGTAATAACCTTAGAATAAACTGTTTCTGCGTGGCTCAGACATTAAGACGGTGGATTTGTAACCGTGGGTCTGTGTTGGAGCTTCACCGGTACAACTGGCTTTGTGGAGGTATAATTTCGAGAGAAACTTCAGAGCCATAGCTTTGCACTGGTTAATTCGAGGAAAGTCATAATATAAATGAGACATTTTGACACGCCGTTAAGCCGTGTATTTAAATGAGGGTGAAGCCCAATAAAAAGCGGCGATTCCTGCGAGTGAATCTGGCGGTTTTAGACCTCATGGGTCCGTGCTGGAGCCCCACGAAACCACTGTTTTCATGGAAGTATCTTTTGGAAAGAAACTTCGGAGCCCTAGCCTTGTACTCCTTAATCATAGGCAAACAAAAATAACGTTATCGAAAAAGTGTTAACACACCCAGTTATAACCCTTTTAAGGGGCCTCCGTGGCCTAGTGGTTAGAGTACAGAACTTGAAATCACATGGCCCCTCTCCGCGTGGGTTCAAATCCTGAGAGGGATATGGATTTTCATGAGAGGCAGTCTCCCGAGTGACTTACGGAATGCCGATGGTTCCACCCGCCTTGACCAGCCCTTATGGGCAGTTGAGTATGGGGTCTTCCTCCATCATTAAGAGTCGGGCATCGCTACATAACTGAAATAATGTTGATGTGATGTTAAACCCATATATAAAAAAAAACCTTTTAAAAGATAATGATAAAAATCCCAATATAATCAACACAAAATTTGTCCTCTTTAACATTACCACAGAAGCTCCCACCATCCAATACAATGGCGGCGTTAAACCCGAGGATATCCCGAACGACGCTGTGACGTTAGGCCGAGAGAGTGCGAATATCGGATTAGTGTTACTGGCCGTAGGCCTGGCGGTGGGTTTGGTGCTCTTGGCCGCGTTTGTCATGTGGATGTGCTACTGTCGGAGAAAACGGTGAGTGTCCCGGGGCCCTTTTTACTAAACAGTTTACGCTTAAGAATTGCGTAAGTATAAAACAACCAGTCCTTTTATTTCAATATTTGGCAAAGCAATATTGCAAAGTAACACATCATTGGAATTGTCTCTCCGAGACCCTTCCAATGACGTGTCACATTGCAATATTGTACTTTCATTGAAGATATTATCCATGTTAATCAATTATGACTTACGCAAACATTTTCCGTAAGTTGTTTAGTAAAACGGGCCCCAGATGCATACCTGTATTTGATTCGCTTTTTGTCTTTCCTTGAAGAAATTTGGATGCTCCTGCATGGCCTTGTGGTTAAGGGAGAGTGGACTTAACTCTCTTGAGTACTAGGTTCGAGCCCCACTGCTTTCGTGGGAGTGACCTTTGGCAAGTCACTTCAGAGCCCGACTTGAACAGCTTTTATTCACAGGAAAGTTTGGGATGCGCATACATCATTAAAAATCTGGCATCGCTACATTTCTTAAATAATGTTGACACAATGTAAAACGAGCATAAAATAAAGAAATCAGGCGCGCAGCAAAGTTAATTCTGGCCAAAGCAAATCAGGAAATTTTGAAATCACAAAAATCTTATTCATTAATGTATAAACCCTTGACGCCCTAATGTATTCTACTTATCTATACTCTATTATATTACTACGTTAAGGACCCTGAAATCGCCTAAAATGCACCAGATTGCACCATTATTTTCTGGGGGGCCAATTAAATCCTGAATCAACATCCATGGAGGGCTAGCTTCGCACTTTCAAATAACTGTAATACATGTTGGTTTGCTTGCAGTCTTCATGGGGGTTGGATGGTGAACCTGGTGAAGTTTGTAAAGCCCAACTCGGACGACGACGAGGATGATGGCGAACAACTGTTGTCTGCAGGATACACCTCCTGTGATCCGACCTTCAAACATTTCGACGACGTAAGTGTATATTTCTGTTTGATTGTTTGTATGCCTTTAACTGTCATCAACAGAAGTTACTAATATAAAAGTGTTCAAGTACTACATCCTTCCAGATGATACCATATTAAGTCAACCCTTTTAGGCTGGAACCGACTTCATCTTTATGCCAGCAGGTTGGATCCAGGCCAGCCACCAAATAAATGGTCGGCGGCTGATCTGTGATCTAACCTGTTTGCTACTCTGATATCTTTCCTTGACAATATTAAGGTTTGGGAAGCAAATGACACAAACATCTATTTTTCTAGAAGTACCCAGCATTCTAAGGGTTAAATGTTACAGTTACAATGCCAACTATGAAAGCTATAATTTATATGCTTACATACTACTATGAGAGGAATTTCTAGATAAAGTAACATGGACCAGGAAAATATACAGTCAAACTTGTGTTTAGAGACCAGCCTATGGCACTGAGAAGATTGGCTGTTTAAGACAGGTTGGCTGCTTAACACAAATTGATGTACACAATAAATCCAACAATGGGACTTTCTGAAGTGGTTGTTTAAGGCAGGTCGGCTGCTTAAAAGGATGGTTGTTAACACAAGTTGGACTGTATAGGTATGGTAACGACCACTTTTGGAACGACAGCTTGTGTGACTCAGCAAGTTAAGATCTCTTAGTATGTCAGTTAAAATCATAAAATCTACAAAAAGTTAGCTATATTTAATGGCACATCAAAGGAGAGGAGTACAAATAAATTACTGAAAAAATATATGGAGTTCTTTTATTATGTTCAAAAAAGTAATGAGAATTAGTTTAGGAATGCATTTAGACCCTGTTTAATAGTCTCATTTAAAATAAGTTATTTTGTGCTTGAAAAATAGCTGTCTCCAATTCAATCATAGTTATCAACAACCTGTTTGTTTACATATTCAAAATATTAAATTCTGATTGATCGGTTCAAAAATGTGTGTATTAACTTTCAAGGTCAGAGGTGAAGAATCAGGAAATCTGAATTATAAAACTTGCTAATCTGGGTTATTTCTGTTTAACTTTCACATTTAAGTTATGCTGATGGTGTTTTCTAGTGATAACTATTTGAATCCGTCCAAAAGTTTACCAAATAATATAGTTTGATATAGCATTAATCTCCTTTTATGGGCCTTTGACCTTAATTATGGCATATCTAACAAAAGGGAAGTCATAAAATCCTTTATATTTTGTTTTATATATATTATTGTCAGATTATATTCTAATATAGAAATAAACAGCCAATGTATATTATTTCCACAGGTGGATTACCCCGACCCCACCAAAGAACGGCTCAGGTACGAAATCAACAACAATCGCAGTATGCGTGTCTAGGATTATCTACGAAGGTCCTGCAGCCGCCACACCCACTATGAGTCTTACAATCAGTCAGTCGGAACGCTGTGTTATGTACAGGCACATACACGAATGAAATAACCCTTATATTACGTATATAGTATACTATATACCGACTCTTTAGCAAAAATGAGTTAAAATGAAAGATTGGTGTGAGATACGTTGTCAACACTTTTTACATACAGTGAAGCCTCGTTTATCCGGACCCCGGTTATCCGGATGTGTCGCAATCCGAACGAAATTGTAAGGGAACGGAATAAGTGTGCAGTAATCTGCCTGACTAATTACCAACAATAACGATATTTGACCAGTTTGTTGCAGTTGACTCTTGAAAGCATTGTGGGTAAAGGAGAAATTGCTCGTGACGAGCAATTTCTCCTTTTCCCACAATGTTTTCCGCCATATTAGAAGATTATTTTTGAATTTCATCACATTTTGAAATATCGTCTGCAAACTCTTTCAACTTTGGACGGTCGAAAATATGGCGTTTGGTAAAGAGTTATAAGTATACACGTGCATATAGACTGTTTTTGTCTTAATGTGTATAAGACCAGGCTCTGCTTCATAAGTCCTGATGTTTCGTTAATCCGGAAGTTTTGTTGGGACCCGATATGCTCGGATTATCAAGACATCACTGTACATATAGCATGGGACTTTGATACTGAATCGAATTGAAAGCTCCTACAAACGTACTTATATAATATGAAAATACAAATGCTCTCTTTGTATTTCAAAAGAAGAAAAAGGTCACATAGAGTGAGTTTGTTTTTTCTCGCAGTAATTCTTTTTATTTATTTATTTTTTTTTCAAATATTTTCTATATGCATCTAAAAGAGAAACTATCAAACAAATGAGTTAGTCATTTGTATTCGCAAAATATTGTTGTTATGGGATAGGTTTCCAAAATAGGAGGGACAAGTTTATCTACTTTAATATTACAGTGCATTAAAGGTGTTTTGACGACTTTCATCGTCCCTTTCTGACGAGATTGCCCAAACTCATTTTTGGCGAAAGCTCTAGTTGTCTCTTATCCTGATCTCATTATCGCTTTTTTTCATATGTTTGGATGTGTAAAGAAAGCTTCAATTTGAATCCATCGCGAAATTGTGAGCCTAGAACACTTCGAATACATTGATAGGTCACATACCATAATATTTATAATTTACATCATAACAATGCGATATTGGCTTATGCCATAATACTTTATTTCAAAAGACTATCTTTATTTGAATAGATATTTTTTCTGTCATATTTTCATTTATTTACATATACGATAGAGAGCTTGTTATTTTTGTGAGAGATTATTTCATTTTTGAGAAGTCATCATTAAATTCGTTTATTTCTGTTCAATATTTGTTGTGTTGAAAAATTCCAACTAAAAATCGCGATTCCTTCCGACTCATTTGCAGAAAAGCTTCGAACATAGGATGTATATGTTCGTTTACGAGATTGCACAACAAACCAGGATGTTCATTGATCTAAAAACCTATACACAGAAGCAAATGGCCCCCAATCTCTAGATATGACAACAAAATATAATAGCTCATTCATATTATTAATGTATTCCTGATAAATATTCCTTCATGTAAATCGAGGTCGTTCATTAACATGTATTCACGACTACACGAATAAGAGACATTAAGTACGAGCACCATATGTCCAAGAACCATTCAGACATTTGTTGCATTATGTCCGAGAACCATTCAGACATTTGTTGCATTATGTCAGAGAACCATTCAGGAATTTGTGGCATTATGTCAGAGAACCATACAGGCATTTGTGGCATTATGTCAGGGAACCATTTAGACATTTGTGGCATTATGTCCGAGAACCATACAGGCATTTGTGTTATCCGAAAACCATTCAGTCAATTGTTTCATTATGTCAGAGAACCATTCAGACATTTGTGGCATTATGTCAGGGAATAATACAGGCATTTGTGGCATTATGTCCGAGATACATTCAGGTATTTGTGGCATAATGTCAGAGAATCATTCAGGCAATTGTGGCAGTGTGTCCGATATACATTCAAGCAATTGTGGCATCATGTCAGAGAACCATACAGGCAATTGTGACATTATATCAGAGAACCATTCAGGCATTTGTGGCATCATGTCCGAGAACCATTCAGGCAATTGTGGCATTAAGTACTAGAACCATTCGGGCATTTGTGTCAGATCTGCAAACCATACAGACATTTGTGTCAGAAAATATACAAACCATTCAGGTATTTTTGGCATAAATGCTGTAAACCATACCAACATTAGTAACATATAGTCTGTAAACCATAAAGGCATTTGTGGCATAAAGTCTGTAAACCAAACAGGCATTTGTGACAAAGTTTGTAAACCATACATGCATTTGTGGCATAAAGCTTATAAACCATACAGGTATTAGTGACATAAAGTTTAAACCATACAAGCATGCGTGACATAAAGTCTGCAAACCATACAGACATTTGTGTCAGAAAATATACAAACCATTCAGGTATTTTTGGCATAAATGCTGTAAACCATACCAACATTAGTAACATATAGTCTGTAAACCATAAAGGCATTTGTGGCATAAAGTCTGTAAACCAAACAGGCATTTGTGACAAAGTTTGTAAACCATACATGCATTTGTGGCATAAAGCTTATAAACCATACAGGTATTAGTGACATAAAGTTTAAACCATACAAGCATGCGTGACATAAAGTCTGCAAACCATACAGACATTTGTGTCAGAAAATATACAAACCATTCAGGTATTTTTGGCATAAATGCTGTAAACCATACCAACATTAGTAACATATAGTCTGTAAACCATAAAGGCATTTGTGGCATAAAGTCTGTAAACCAAACAGGCATTTGTGACAAAGTTTGTAAACCATACATGCATTTGTGGCATAAAGTCTATAAACCATACAGGTATTAGTGACATAAAGTTTAAACCATACAAGCATGCGTGACATAAAGTCTGTAAACCATACAGGCATAAGTGACATAAAGTCTATTAACCATACAGGCATTAGTGACATAAAATCTTTCAACCATACATGTATAAGTGACATAAAGTCTGTAAACCATACAGGCATTAGTGATGTAAAGTCTGTAAACCGTACAGGCATAAGTGACATAGTCTTCAAACCATGCAGGCATAAGTGACAAGTAGTCCGTAAACCATACAGGCATTAGTGACATAGTCCTCAAACCATGCAGGCATTAGTGACAAAGTCTTCAAGCCATGCAGGCATAAGATGCATAAAGTCTTCAAACCATGCAGGCATTAGTGACATAAAGTCTGTAAACCATACAGGCATCAGCGACATATAGTTTGTAAACCATACAGGCATAAGTGACAAGTAGTCCGTAAACCATACAGGCATTGTGACATACAGTCTGTAAACCATACAGGCATGTGTGACATAAAGTCTTCAAACCATGCAGGCATAAATGACAAAGTCTGTAAACCATACAGGCATTAGTGACATAAAGTCTGTTAACCATACAGGCATTAGTGACATAAAGTCTGTTAACCATACAGCCATTAGTGACACAAAGTCTTCAAACCATGCAGGCATAAGTGACATAAAGTCTCCAGACCATGCAGGCATAAGTGACATAAAGTCTTCAAACCATACAGGCATAAGTGACAAAGTCTGTAAACCATACAGGCATTAGTGACATAAAGTCTGTAAAACATACAGGCTTTAGTAACAAAGTCTATAAACCATACAGGCATTAGTGACAAATTGTTCGTAAAAGGGGTCGGTGCCCAAGTGGTCATAGTACAGAACTTGAAAGCACATGGCCCCATTCTTCGTAGGTTCAAATCCCGGTAAGTGAATTTGAATTTTCATGAGTGATAATCTCCTGACTGACTACAGAATGCCAATGGTTATTTCCGGTGCAACCAGCCCTTAGTTATAAGCAGTTGGGTATGGGGTCTTGCTCTTTCATTAAGAGTCTGCATTGGAACATAACCGAGGTTATGTTGACATGATGTATGCCCCATATAAAATAAAGTCTGTAAACCATACGTGCATTAGTGACATAAAGTCTGCAAACCATACAGACCAGTGAAGTCCTTAAACCAGGCATGGGGAAATTAGAAACAAACCACGTTTTGTGATTTGTCAACAATTCTTAGCTGAAAGGGCGCCATATAATACAATCTACCGTTTGGTGCGGAAAAAGGCCTTAGCCTGTGACTCCTACGCTTTCCTGGATCCACCAGGATCCACCAGGACGAGGGTAGGGCTCTGACGTGTTTTGCCAAAGACCACTCCCACAAAACCAGAGGTCGACCTGGTAGCGAACAAATCCAAGAATTATAAGTTTAAACATCTATTTGGTATCATTTTTAGGACACCATCTTTGTTGTTCCAGTCTAACAGGTAATTCCTCCTCATTTTGGCGTATCAAATCACTCAACTCTGTAAACAGTGGGCTCCTCTTCGTGTCCTCTTTATATATACTGGAGAGAATAGTTTGGGCTTGACCTAGGTTTTTTGGTGCTTCTTCGAGTCTCTGTCTGCACAACTGTAGTTTCCCACCTTGTATACATGTAATGCGTAGTTCAAACTTAACCCAGGGCAGTATGATCTTGAAAGAAACTAATGAGGAATAAATCCATATCCAATTGCTAACTCATACATGCATGTACACGTTGGTTTGAACACAACTTTAGCTAGCTATAAACAATCGGAGATACAAGAAATAAATGTTTGGAAAAAGTTAAGCATTTTCATCTTTGTTCAAGAAAAAGCTGCCATTTCAATGGTGAAAATGTTGTTGTTCTAATTCAAATAGATTGAAAAATTTAAACACAAATTATATAAAAGTTAAAAATGTTTTTCAGCTAGGGTTCATAGTTATTCCTAAAAGTTAAAAAAAATGAAAGCTTAAATCATCCTTACGTTTAGTAAATTCTACATCTAATATTTTTTTTACTTCATGAATTAGGGGCCTCCGTGGCCTAGTGGTTAGAGTACAGAACTTGAAATCACAAGGCCCCTCTCCTCGTCGGTTCAAATCCTGAGAGGGATATGGATTTTCATGGGAGGCAGTCTCCCGACTGACTTTCGGAATGCCGATTGTTCTACCCCCCTTGACCAGCCCTTATGGGCAGTTGAGTATGGGGTCTTCCTCCATCATTGGGAGTCGGGCATCGCTACATAACTGAACTAATGTTGATGTGATGTAAAACCCATATAAAAACAAAACAAAAAACAATCAGCAAATTCTACCTATACGGTTTCAAGGTTTTACAACCAAACTCCCAGGCCTTGTCCCATTCCGGTGAGTCGATGGCAGAAAGCAGCGCTTTATCCAAGAGCCTGAGGTGGTGAATGTTAGAGACCGAAACTAGTCCACCAACCTCTTTAAATAGCGTCTCATACCGGCGATGCCGATGGGTTGCGTCTAAAGAAGTGAAGACACAAGCATCTAGATGTATAAATTTTTTCTAAAGTTGCTTATAGTAGTTTTCCAGTTCAGTTTCTGGTAGGCTCCTCTTTCCTGGACTCTTCTTGTTTTACTTCATGAATTCTATTTTAAGTGTATAGAAATGTATCCTGTCACCAGCCCAATTCACAAACCACACAAACACATAATTTCTCTACGCACCTGTCAGTATAACAAACATTTGGCTGTCTGTAATGTTTCACTTTCTTTGGGGTGTTTTATTTTCAAAGGTTTTTGCTTATTTAAATGCACATAGGCAACAGGAAAAATAATATAATATATGGTTGTTGCCTTTGAATAGAAAAGATTATCGTGCTAGGCTTCAGATTATTATCCTATTCACCTACGGGTCACCGAATTATCCTGATAAAGACCTTTTACAACTAATAATGGTCACTTATAGGTATTTGTTACTCTACAGGCAGTCATGTGACATTTGTGATGGAAGAGGTCAATCGGAACTACTCGGGTATTTCCGTGAGCTGTGAAATACACCTCGGATATAAGTGTAGGGTTACAATTTTTCGGGTAAATCGGCATCCGCCGATGAACACCTTTTCTAAGCGTGCATGTTAAGTAGTTCAATGTGTATGGAAGTGTTGGACATCCTTTTTAATCACTTTTGATCAGTAACTCATAGCAAATGGCGAACTTGTTGTTGTGACATGTATACTTGTTTCCTCAATCAAATTTAACGACTTTTTGGATTTTACGTTCAAGATCTATTTTTAGAAACGAAAGAAAGTGACGTCATTCTCGCGGGAAACAATATGGCGTCATCCCTATTATTTCAGAGGTGTTTTCTATATTGGATAAACCCGATGTGTTCAGATTGGGAAGAGGTCAATCCCATTAAGGGGAGGTCACTATTAAGACATTTTGCGATTACCTTCAGTTGTGTTTAATTTAGATATGAACTCTTTGCACCTCCCCAGGACTTTTTCTATCCTGTCCAACTGCGTTTATCAGTTTTGACATTGCAAATATTTTCCTTAAGATGTTTAGTAAAATGGTACCCAGAAAGGAGACATTCATAGAGCTTGTTAATTAAAATATTTTCTGTTGAAAAACTGTTTTACACCAAAATCTTATGATTCTGATCCGTCTATCAAGATACAACGGATAACGTCCTAATTCACTGTAAATACAATTCGTACTGGTTGACATTTTAACGTTTAGATTTACAAAACTTCAAGTGGACCCTCTCTATTTCCTTAGATTTGCTAAATCCCGAAAGTTCACATCCAATATAAGGTTGCATGTCTGTGTTTCTTCATGTCTGCCTGGTAGTTTATCCGCAAGTCTGCCTACTTGTACGTGTGCAAGTCTGCCTGCTTGTGTGTCTGCGGCATCGACTGACAGTGTCTCTGCTAGTCCGCCTGCTTGTGTTTCTCCACGTAAGATTGCATGCGTGTCTTCAAGTTTGCCTGGTTGTCTGTCCGTAAGTCTACCTGCTTTCGTGCCCGCAAGTCTTGTGTGTGCACGAATATGTGTATTTGTGTGTCCGCACCATCGTCTGTATGGATGCCTGCTAGTATGCCTGTCTGTTTGTCTGTAAGTTAGCCTGCGTGTGTGTCTTTAAGTCGCCTGGTTAAGTGTCCGAAGATCTTTCCTGCTTGTGTGTGCGAAAGTCTACCTGCTTGTGTGTCCCTACCATTGTTTGTCTATGTGTCGGCTAGTACACATGTCCGTGTCAATGCAAGTCCGCATGGTTGTGTGTCTGCAAGTCTGCCTGCGTGTGTGTGTGCAAGTCTGCATGTCTGTGTAACATACGCATGTCTGTCGTTGTGTTTGTCGTAAAGTCCACATGATTATATGTCTGCATATCTGCCTACTTTTTGTGTGTGCAAGTCTGCATGTCAGTGTTTACGCACGTATTCGTGTCTGTTTGTCCTAAAGTCCGCCTGGTTGTGTGTCCACAAGTCCGCATGGTGTGTCCGCAAGCCTGCCATCGTGAGTGTCGGCACCATCGTATGTATGTGTGTGCGCAAGTCTGCCTGCTTGTGTGTCCGTACCATCATCTGTCTGTGTGTCGGTTAGTACACATGTCTGTGTGAATGCAAGTAAGCGTGCATACATGTGTGTCTTCATGTCCGCATGGTTGTGTGTCTGCAAATCTGCCTGCTTGAGTGGGTGCAAGTCTGCATCTCTGTGAATACAAATGTACACATGTCTGTGTGAATGCAAATAAGCGTGCATACATGTGTGTCTTCATGTCCGCATGGTTGTGTGTCTGCAAATCTGCCTGCTTGAGTGGGTGAAAGTCTGCATCTCTGTGAATACACATGTCTGTCGGTGTGTTTGTTGTAAAGTACACATGTTTGTGTGTTTGCATGTCTGCCTACTTTGTTAAGTGCAAGTCTGCATGTCAGTGTTTAATCACGTCTGCCCGTCTGTTTGTCCTTAAAGTCCGCCCGGTTGTGTATCCGCAAGCCTGCATGCTTGTGTGTCCACAACTCCGCATGCTTGTGTGTCCGCAGAATACCCCTTTATATTTTATTGAAGCGAGTCATTGGTTAAAGGTATTAATTTGTGTCATCGTTTATATGTGAGTGTCATCTGTATATGTTTTTTAAGGTTGTCATGACAATGTGTAAACTATAATGTAATTTGTCATTATTATATCCTTCTTAACCCTTTCCCAAACAATAAGGACACTTGACCACTTTGTTACAGACAATTGCTAGCAACGAGCAAGTTTTCCTTTTCCCACAACGTTTTCTGCCGTATCAGAAAATTATTTTCAAATATCATCTGCGCGCTTAAAGACCTTAGCTGTCGATGCGCCTTAAAACACCATTCATTCAAATTTCATCAAATTTTGAAATGTCGTCTGCAAACTCTTTCAATTTGGGACAGTCAAAAATTTGGTGATTGGTAAAGGGTTAATGATGTAAAAGTTTCATGTTATATACGTGCTTTCATGATAATGCTACTTAATGGTGTCAAAGTCAAGTGTTATGAATACGTCATTGTTACTGTGTTATTTAAAGATGTCTTGGTTATATGCTATTGAATGTGTCATCATTATATGTTATGTAATGGTGCCAAAGTAAATCGTAATGGATTATGACACCATCATAATACTATCTAATGATGTCTTGATTATATGTTATTGAATATGTCACCATTTATTGCATCTGTATTTAATGGTGCCCTTAGTGTATGTTATGGAATGTGAAGTCATTTTAATGTTAGTTGATTGTGTCATGTCATATGTTATTAAATATGTCATTATTTATTGGTACTGCATTTTATGGCGGCATGATTGTATTTCATTGAATATGTCATTATTTATTGGTACTGTATTTTATGGTGGCATGATTGTATTGAATGTGTCATCTGTTTTGTTATTTGATTGTGGCATGGTTATATGTTATTGAATATGTCATCATTTAATGCTTCCATAGCTTATGGTGTTATTGACCATACGCTATGGAATGTGAAAATATTTAATGTTGTTTGATGGTGTCATGATTGTTTTTGAACGGAATCATTGTAATTTTTCTCATAAATATGAAGCAACTCATCATTAATCAATCCGACCTTATTCTTTGATGTATGACTCGCCTTTTTTATTAGCTCGACTTTTCGATGAATAAGGAGAGCTATACTACTCATCCGGGCGACGGCGTCACAACTTGGTTAAGTTTTTACGTGCAAGTTTGTTTCTCATGAACTACTGTATGAAATGGGTTGATGTTTCACACATGTGTGCAATGTGATAATGTGATGTCCTCGACCAAATTTCACATAATTTGTTTTGAATTTAAGAAAATTATGCAGGTTCTTTTGTACTTAGAACAAATTGGTTAAAATTTTGCATGCATGTTCGTTTCTCAAGAAATATTGTAAGGAATCATTGTATGCATCTTTATATTTTAGAAACAAATAATATGTCACTGACCTTTACCCCTCTCCGTTATCATGAAATAGTCGAGCATGATGTTTTTGAACAGCTCTTGTTCTATTTAACATTCCCTTCAAACCCTACATTTTAACCATATCCGCTTTTTTGTGTCAGAGGTCAATATGAATCATTGTGCGGGGTTCCTACGTTGTCCAGCGGTTAAGGTGGCGAACCTAGAACGGACCCGGGTTCGAGCTTCATCGACACGTTTGGTCTCGTTGGATTGTCCTTTGGCAAGTCACTTCAGATCCCAAGCCTAGTACTAGTGGATCCGGGAAAGCCGTAACATAACTGTAAATTGTTGACACCGAATTTAACCATGCAAAAAAAGAAACATTTTGATTATTTGTATATCTGCTGGTCTGTCAGTATTTCCAAAAGTCTATCCGTATGTCTACGGGGCTATTTCATTGCAAAAAAAAAGCCGTACGCGCGGGGGTCAATGAATTATCTATTAATAACTTTTTACTCTGGGTAAAAGGAAAACAGAACAACTGAGGTAGTATTTTCCAGAACGGGCCAGAGTTTTATCGAGAGAAAAAGATTAAAATCTATCACCAATATCCAAATCTATTACATGTATCTTAGTATAATTTAATTCATCCACGTTTCTGTTCTGTTAGGATGCAATTATTCAAATCTTCAGCACTCAAGTACTATATAAAGTATACTATCATCTTGCCGTAATACTTCGGCACAACAAATATCCAAATATTTAATCCTTAGAATGCTGGGTACTTTCTAATAATTGATTATTTTGTCGTCTGCTTTCCAGAAGCTTAAAAATGTGCTTGATTTTGATGAGGAAAGATATTCAGAGAAGCAAAAAGGTTAAATTACAGGCCAGCCGCCAGTTTACTTGGCGGTTGGCCTGGACCTAACCTGTTTGCATAATTATGAAATGGTTTCCAGCAATGTATGGGTTAAATACGTTTTTACACATTCTCGCACGGAAAGACCGATATGCACAGACCAATATTCCGTAGTAACCAATCTTTATAAGGAAACTACCGTACTACAAATGTAATCCACCAATCAGATTGTTGACAATACATTGTATAAACACGATAGAGCTCGTTCATTTCCGTATTCTCCGGAGAAACCCGGAAAACCCCAAATAACCATTGTACACAAAACTTTATTCGGAAAATACATGTTAATGGAGATATTGCATCGTGTGTGTTCTACAACGAATTGAATGAATGAAAGAATGAAAGAATTGAATAAGCTATTGTCTTGATTACGTATTAAAAGCATAAAAGCATATTAACAGGTAACGAGGGTTTTACTCATACTTGTACCCAAACATGATTGTTTTAATTTGTACAGTCTATATGCCAATATTTAAAGAGATCGATGTTTTTCCCTACATGTTCTCTCTGATACATGTATACCGATTTTGTTAGCAATATCAGTTGACCATGGATTCAATTAAATAACATTGGATGAATAACAGAACGAAAACCTCTCTCTCTCTCTCTCTCTCTCTCTCTCTCTCTCTCTCTCTCTCTCTCTCTCTCTCTCTCTCTCTCTCTCTCTCTCTCTCTCTCTCTCTCTCTCTCTCTCTCTCTCTCTCTCTCTCTCTCTCTCTCTCTCTCTCTCTCTCTCTCTCTCTCTCTCTCTCTCTCTCTCTCTCTCTCTCTCTCTCTCTCTCTCTCTCTCTCTCTCTCTCTCTCTCTCTCTCTCTCTCTCTCTCTCTCTCTCTCTCTCTCTCTCTCTCTCTCTCTCTCTCTCTCTCTCTCTCTCTCTCTCTCTCTCTCTCTCTCTCTCTCTCTCTCTCTCTCTCTCTCTCTCTCTCTCTCTCTCTCTCTCTCTCTCTCTCTCTCTCTCTCTCTCTCTGTCCCTCTTTCTCTCTCTCTCTCTCTCTCTCTCTCTCTCTCTCTCTCTCTCTCTCTCTCTCTCTCTCTCTCTTCTCTCTCTCTCTCTCTCTCTCTCTCTCTCTCTCTCTCCTGCTCTCTCTCTCTCTCTCTCTCTCTCTCTCTCTCTCTCTCTCTCCTCTCTCTCTCTCTCTCTCTCTCTCTCTCTCTCACTTGTGGGCGAGGCAGGCGGGCGGGCGGGCGGGCGGGCGGGCGGGAGGGCGGGAGGGAGGGAGGGAGGAGGAGGGAGAGGAGGGAGGAGGAGGAGGGAGGGAGGGAGGGAGGGAGGAGGGAGGGAGGAGGAGGGAGAAGGGAGGAGGGAGGAGGAGGAGGAGGGAGGAGGAGGAGGGAGGGAGGGAGGAGGGAGGAGGGAGGGAGGAGGAGGGAGGAGGGAGGGAGGAGGAGGGGAGGGAGGGAGGGAGGGAGGGAGGGAGGGAGGGAGGGAGGGTTGAGTGGGCGTGGTGTGCGTGTTGTTTACACACTTTTTTCACACTTTTTCAACTATTCTTGATTTTAGTCAGTCTTTATTCACTAGGCATTTTACAATGCATAAGCTTGATATTTTCGGCAACAAAAAATTGAGTGAGTCTTTCTTGCCCAAACTTATCATTTTTTTTTATCTCAATATTTTTCTTTGGCGCAAACAGCATACAACTATATGAAAGTCCCTTACAAACATGTAGTTCTATTGTCTTAACGAATAAGTCACATTTTATCTCCCTTTAAAGACTTTATTTATCCGATTGAAATCCTTACTTCACACCTTAGAATAATAAGACCCATGATAGAGCAGTGGATAAAGTCACCTACCCATGATTTATCCATGCCCTGTCAGTCGTAGGTTCGAATCCCACAAGCGACATCATAAATTACTGCATGAACCCATTTTTATTTCCTTTTTTTTCATATAGTCTATATATACGTTACGGTCAGTACACATATTCATACCTTCATTTTCTATTAACATTGTGTAATTTGACATACACGTTTTACACATAAAACCCTAATATTAACAGATCGTAAACATTTTCAAGATTCCAATTTTTTTTTTATATGGGTTGTACATCACATCGACATTATTTCAGTTATGTAGCGATGCCCGGCTTTTAATGATGGAGGAATACCCAATACTCAACTGCCCATAAGGACTGGTCAAGGCGGGTAGGACCATCGGCATTCCGTAAGTCAGTCGGGAGACTGCCTCTCATGAAAATCCATATCCCTCTCAGGATTTGAACCCACGCGGAGAGGGGCCATGTGATTTGAAGTTCTGTACTCTAACCACTTGGCCACGGAAGAATGTTGTTAACGCAAGCGTGGTCCCGGGCAAAGGGCGGCAACTTCGGGAACCGGTGGTCGTGGTTTCGACTCCCGCGAATAACCAGATCCTTAGCAGGGGTTTAACTCAGTTACGTTTACCTGGTTGTTTATGCGCAAGTCCGCATATTATTATTGTATCCGCAAGTTTACCTGCTTATGTGTCCACAAGTCTTTTTGCTTATGTGTCCGCAAATTTGCCTGCCTGTGTGTCTGCACAATCGAGGGTCTGCATGTCTGCAAGTCCGCATGACTGAGTGTCCGCAAGTCTGACTATTTGTGTAAGCGCAAGTCTGCCTATATAGGTGTCCGCAAATCTGCCTGGTTGTGTGTCTGCACAATCGACGATCTGTGTGGCTACCAGACCGCATGTCTGTGTGTCCACAAATCTGCACATTTGTGTGTGCGCAAGTCTGCCTGTCTGTGTATGCGCACATCTGCCGTCCTAAAGTCGACATGCCTGAGTGTCTGCATGTCTACCTGGCTGTGTGTCCACAAGTCTGCCTGTTTGTGTGTGCGCACGTCTGCTGGTCTGTTGGTCATAAAGTCGTCATGTCTGTGTGTCGGTATGTCTGCCTGTTTGTGTGTTCACAAGTCTGCCTGTTCGTGTGTGTAAATGTATGCTGGTCTGTTTGAACTTAGGTTGGCAAGTCTGTGTCTGCATATCTGTCTGGTTGTGTGTCCACAACTCTGCATGTCTGTATATGCGCACGTCTGCTGGTATGTTTGTCCTAAATTCGGCATTTCTGAATGTCTGCATGTCTGCCCGGTTGTGTGTGGGAAAGTCTGCATGTTTTTATATGCGCAGGTCTGCCTGTCTGTGTTTGCGCACGTTTCCTGTCCAAAAGTCGGCATGTCTGTGAGTCTGCATGTCTGCCCGGTTGTGTGTGGGAAAATCTGCATGTTTGTATATGCGCACGTCTGCCTGTCTGTGTTTGCGCACGTTTCCTGTCCAAAAGTCGGCATGTCTGTGTGTCTTCATGTCTGCCCGGTTGTGTGTGGGAAAGTCGGCATGTTTGTATATGCGAACGTCTGCCTGTCTGTGTTTGCACACGTCTGCTTTATTAAAGTCGGCATGTCATTGTGTCTGCATGCCTGCCCGGTTGCGTGTGGGCAAGTCTGCATGTTTGTATATGCGCACGTCTGCTGGTCTGTTTGTCCTTAGGTTAGCATGTCTATATGTCTGCATGTCTGCCTGGTTGTGTTTGCACAAGTCTGCATGTCTGTGTATGCGCACGGCTGTTGGTCTGTTTGACCTAAAGTCTGCAAGTCTGTGTGTCTACATGCATGCAGGCAGACTTGTGAATCACAACCAGGCAGACAAACAGACACACAGTCATGCGGACTTTAAGACAAACAGACCAGTAGACGTGCGCATATACAAACATATTTGTGGACACACAAATAGGCAGACATGCACACACACAGAAATGCCGACTTTAGTACAGCAGACGTGTGCATACACAGACCGGCAGACGTGTGCATATACAGACATTCAGACCTGCCCACTCACAACCAGGCAGATATGCAGACACACAGACATGCCGACTTAAGGACAAACATACTAGAAGACATGTGCACACACAAACAGGCAGACTTGCGACCACACAAGCATGCAGACTTGCAGACATACAACCAGGCGGATTTTAAAGACAAACAGACTAGCAGACGTGCAAACACACAAACAGGCAGACTTGTGGACACACAACCAGGCAGACATGCACACATACAGACATGCCGACTTTTGAACAAAGAGACCAGCAGACGTGCACATACATAGACCAGCAGACTTGCGGACACACAACCAGGCGGACTTTAAGGACAAACAGACTAGCAGACGTGCACACAAACAAACAGGCAGACTTGTGGACACACAACCAGGCAGACATGCAGACACACAGACATGCTGACATATAGACAGCAGACTTGCGCATACACAGACAGGCAGACTTTGGCACACACAAATAGGCAGACTTGCGAACACACAGACATGCGGACTTGCAGACACACAGACCGTTGATTGTGCAGAAACACAAGCAGGCAGATTTGCGGACACACACGCAGAAAGACTTGCGGACACACAACCACGCGGACTTGCGGACACACAAGCAGACAGGCTTGCGGACAAACAAGCATAAAGACTTGCGGACACACAAGCATAAAGACTTGCGGACACACAAGCATAAAGACTTGCAGACACACAAGCAGACAGACTTGCGGACATACAAGCATAAAGACTTGCGGACACACAGGCAGACAGATTTGCGGACACACAAGCAGAAAGACTTGTGGACACAATAAAAATATGCGGACTTGCGGACATACAACCAGGCAAACGTAACTGAGTTAAATCCCTGCTAAGGGTCTGATTATTCGCCCGACTCGAAACCACGACCCTCGAAACTGCCGCTCTATGCCCGGGACCACTCTTGCATTAACAACATTCTTGTCGAGATATCTTGATTTATAAAAAAAGTTTACGTTATTTCAATATTTTTGGTGTAATGACACGCATGTTTTAAAACAAGCAATGGTTCTCTCTTCTTTTTGTTCGTTAGGAATGAACTTATGGAGTAAAATGTTTGGAATCTTGAAAATGTTTAGGATCTTTTAATCTGAGGGTTTTATGTGTAAAACATGTATGTCAAATTACACAATGGTAAAAAAAAATAAAGCCATGAATATGCGTACTTACCTTAAAGTATAGATACTTTTTTAAAAAAAAGTAAAAGAAATAAAAATGAGTTTATGCAGCACCGTTTATGCTGTCGCTTGTGGGATTCGAACTACGACGGATTGGGCATGTATTAATTATGGGTAGGTGACTTTATCCACTGCGCTATCATGAGTCCTATTTTACTAAGGTGTGAAATAAGGATTTCAGTCGAATAAATGAAGTATTCAAAGGGAGATAAACTGTGATTTTTTCGTTAAAACAGAACTACATGTGTGAAAGGGGCTTTCAGATAGTTATATGCTGTTTGCGCCAAAGGAAAATATTGAGATAAAACAAAATAATTAGTTTGGCCAAGAAAGACTCAACCAGACTATTTGTTGTTGCCGAAAACATCATACGTATGCATTGTAAAATATCCCGTGAATAAAGACTGACTAAAAGCAAGAATAGTTGAAAAAGTGTGTAAACAAAACGCACACTCAACCCTCCCTAGAGAGAGAGAGAGAGAGAGAGAGAGAGAGAGAGAGAGAGAGAGAGAGAGAGAGAGAGAGAGAGAGAGAGAGAGAGAGAGAGAGAGAGAGAGAGAGAGAGAGAGAGAGAGAGAGAGAGAGAGAGAGAGAGAGAGAGAGGAGAGAGAGAGAGAGAGAGAGAGAGAGAGAGAGAGAGAGAGAGAGAGAGAGAGAGAGAGAGAGAGAGAGAGAGAGAGAGAGAGAGAGAGAGAGAGAGAGAGGCTTTTGAGCAAACAGACCGGCAGACGTGCGTAAACACAGACCACAGACATGCAGACTTTTGAGCAAACAGACCGGCACACAGCCAGGCGACTTAAAGACATGCATGCATGTTAACTTTCAGACACACAAACATGCGAACTAGGAGAAATTCCAGACACACGATGGTGCAGACACACAACCAGGCATATATGCAGACACACAGACCTGCGGACTTTAGGACAAACAGGCCAACAGCTGTGCGCATACACAGACAGCCATATTTGTGCAAACACAACCAGGCAGACATGCAAACACACAGACATGTGGACTTTAGGACAAACAGACCGACAGACGTGCGTATAAAAGACATGTAGACTTGCCTACAAACAAGCAGGCATACTTGCAAACACACAACCATGCGGACTTTAGGACAAACAGACCGACAGACGTGCGTATACACTGACATGAAGACTTGCCCACACACAAGCAGGCAGACTTGCAGACACACAACCATGCGGACTTTAGGACAAACAGACCGTCAGACGGGCGTATACACAGACATGGAGACTTGCACACACACAACCAGGCAGACCTGCAGACACACCGATATGCGGACTTTAGGACAAACATACCAGCAGACGTACGTACACACAAACAGGCAGCGGCCTTGTGGACACACAACCAGGCAGACATGCAGAAACACAGACATGCGGACACACAAACATGCAGTAACACAGACATGTGGACACACAGACATGCAGACACACAAACATGCGGACACACAGATATGCGGACACACATACATGCGGACACACAGATTTGCAGACACACATACATACAGAGATGCGGACACACAGACATGCAGACACACAGACATGCGGACACACAGACATGTAGACACACAGACATGCGGTCAAACAGATATGCGGACTTTACGACAAACAAACCGGCAGACACACACAAATAGGCAGACATGCGGACACATAGTCAGGCGAGCCTGTCTACGTATAGACAGATACACTAGCTGTCACTCAAACATGCGTTTATACTCGATCCTCCATTGTTCTATTTAAAATAACTTTGTTTACAATAAAGCTTATTTGCATACCCACCACACAAAACCTGTTTTGACAACACAAAAGTAAAGATAATCTGCACTATGATATGCAGTCCCAACAGCAGATGCAGACGGAATTTTGTTGTACGTCGGACCTTTACGGTAGACGTTCAAATATGAAACTTCAATGTTGAAATTGGAATAAGAAACAAACCTTAGTCAACCATCTGCTGTTGAAATGCGCATCGAAAAGGATAGGTTGCCCCTATGCTACTTTGGGCAAAGACGAAATACAATAAACAGCTTTTACTTACTATTTGGACCAAAAAGTAACAATTAAGCGACTGTTTTCTTCAGTGTCCTTAATTGTTCGTTGCATGTTCTCGATCCTTGTTTCTGCTTTGAGGTAGTACTTTCTTGAATTGTAAACGGTCGGTAACTGTCCTGTATGTCTTTGTGACAATTGTGACTTCAGGACAAAGTCAAGAGAAAGGTGGGAGTCAGGTGACAGTCTCGCTGTGGAAACCGGCTTTTATGGGTGATTCGGCTTTTATGGGGGACCCGATACATGTTACAATACGATATTGTTATATTATAAAGTGATAACCCCGTGGGATAGAAACTTAACACCCCCCCCCCCCACCTATCGGATAAGTACCCGCCCATGTGCTGTCAAATACCTCGTTTGACACTACCGCTGTGGTTAAAAGAATAAATTGCTACTAAGGAGCATCCGTTTCTTTTTATCGCTAATAGCATAAAGATAATGTGTTTGTTTTTCCTCCTATTTTTGCCGTTTGTTCTTGCTTTTAGCATGGACTGGTCACAAAATCCTGTAGGATAGGGTTGGTTGTTTCAATTGTCTAAGTCTTTCATGGTATTCCAAGTTCTCGAAGCCTGATAGCAGTTTTGTTGCGTAGGCCTACCTGTGTACGCTTTGGATTCTGTCTATGGTCAAAGGCTTCAAATGAGCGCAATGCTGCACATGCATGTTCTACATGAGTTCGGACGAGACTTTTATGATATATAGCGGGTCAAATGTGTCTTCATTGAGCAACTTGTAATGGATCTGTGCAATGTAATATGCAGTCCCAACAGTAGATATTCTGGGGAACCGATATTCTGTGGGTATACCAACAGCTGTTATTGTAACTTCTAATCATACAAGAGGCGACGATAATACAAAATAGGAAACTTCAATTACAAACAAGTGGAATAAGAGTTGGCAATCTCTGCAAAACAAATGGTCAATACAGTGAAATCTCGTTTATCCGGACCCCGATAATCCGGATGTCTCGCAATCCAATCGAAATTGTAAGGGAGCGGAATTATTTGACCAGTTTGTTGCAGACGACTTTTGAAAACATTGTGGTAAAGGAGAAATTACTCATGACGAGCAATTTCCCCTTTTCCCACAGTGTTTTCTGCCATATCAGAAGATTATTTTTGAATTTCAGAACGTTTTGAAATGTCGTCTGCAAACTCTTTCAATTTGAGACAATCGGCAATTAGGCGTTTGGTAAACGGTTATAAGTTTACACGTGCATATAGACCGTTTATGTCTTAATGTGTATAAGACCAGGCCCTGCTTCATTAGTACGGATGATTTGGAAATTCGGAAATTTTGTTGGGAACGGACGTGTTCGGATCAACGAGACATCACTGTATATATCTTTTCTGAACGGTTATAAATAGGATTGTAAAGCCGACAGAAGTCTAGACTTTGGGTAACTTCTGAACTCTTTGTTGTTATTCTATCGGTTTAAGACAATCTATTATAAAAAGGTTAAAATCCCGATCTGTGAGATAATTCTTTTAAATTGGGAAATGTCAATTTGATAAGTGGAATAACAGATAAACCACAGGCTGTGTGCCGTTGCATACATGCATGCTTGTCTTCGCGTTTGTGACTTTGAAAAAGACTCAAAACAACAGAACAAATATTGAGAAAACTTTGTATCGAACAATATGTCTCCATCAGAAAATTAATGCAATATTTGCGTTAAGAGCCAGTTGAACGATGCCTCGAAGTCTAGAAATCTCGTTTTGTGTATGTTCCCTGTCAGCAGCCAATATAAACGCAATCTCCGCGATGAATGTGAATATTTTCATATTTAGAGAAGACACAAATCGGGCCAATACGAGCGACAGCTAACGAAGGCCATAACAGATGACGAATATTAATTATTTTGACATCGATAAACGGTATCAGAAAGCGGTCAAATGGTAAAAGGAAAAGGGTTAAAGGGAAGCTTGATCAACAAAGCTGGCCAAAGCGTCTCGTGAACCGGATGTTTACATGGCAAGATGGCGACCCCCTCGCTCAACGAGGAAATCTCGAGTATTTCCTACTGCAACTTTCGCCACACCTTGCTGCACGGCTACATAGGGCCCTTCGCGATTTTCTATGTGATCTGGTTCTACTGCTGGACGGTTGTGTACGGTCTGGACGATTATTATGAGGCGGGTCTGATAGCGTTAGCCGGCATCTGTCTGTTGCAAATTTTGACGTCACTTTTCTGCCTCTGGTCGGTTGATATACGGTTTGCGCTGACTTGTGCAAAGGTTCGTATGGCTTTGCTTTTTATTATCAATGTTGATGAAGCCCACATGTAATGAAATGTAAACAAACCAACGACCACTCAAATGCGTGTACGTTGCCCTTTTCCAGTTGTCAAGATAATTCGAGGTAAAGATTCCCTTTAATTTTCCGATGTCGCCGAGGCAAACTAATGTTGAAATATCGAAGGACGATTTTATAGATGGACTTGACAAAATTCAGGTTTTTAGTATAAGGCTAAGCAAAAATTGATGATTCAAAGTCAATTGGTAAGATAAGATATGTAATTAATTGCAAATTAACAAATGAAACCTGCAAAATAGTCAAAGGTATTTGGTTTTCATAAGACAGCCAATGTAGATAGTCATTATTCACCATGAAGCGAATGGTGTTTTAAGGGGTGACGGTCGTTTCCCCGAACGACCGTTTCCCCGCAGTTGATTTATATAGTAATTGAGGAGTCATTTTCCCGCAATCATTTTATTTAGTATATTTCTTACGATGATCAAACTAAACTGCTAAATATTAATATAACAATTAAGGTAAATAGGTTTCAACAAGCAACAAACATCAAACAAATAAATAATCACCATTTATGTACGTTAAAGGTGTCTGATTAAGAATTTAACACCATTCATTTGTGGGTTTTTTTCAAGATAGATATTAATTAAAATAATCCATTTATATGTTTTAATTTGCAAACTAATCAAATTAGCATCCTTGTTATTAATATGACATCTAGCGTAATTATGTGTCAACAAACACGAAACACATCTTTCGGTATCACTTATGTACGTTAATGATGTCTGATTAAGCAGTATATATAATAAATACTATATAAAATGATTGCGGGGAAACGACTCCTCGATTACTGTATAAATCAACTGCGGGAAAAAGGTCGTTCGGGGGAAACGACTGTAAATCGTTTTAAGCATGTCATTGTTGAGTAAGTAGTTATGGTGTGTTTTGCCAAAGAAACTGTTCACTAATAAGCAATTCAAAAACATTTTTTTTAACTTTTTAATATTATGGGAATATATTGACGATTATTGTTTGAGGCTTTGATTAGTTTTAAGCTGCAGATTTTAATGATGTAAGGCGCATGAACCCTGTAAAAGAAAAGCCTAAAATGTGACAAACTTTTTTCTTGTACATGCCGGTAAATATTGATTCTGTCTAACTTTCTCGGCACTTTAAATATCAGTCATTCTGCTCACAAAGGAATCCTAAAACTTACTTTAATAAATAAGGCTTGGTCTTAACCAACTTTCTTTTTGTTGATTTGCAGGTATCCGACCCGTACAAAGCATCATGGTTAAAAGTGACTCCAACACCAAACAATGGTTTCACAGAGCTTGTCAGGCTTCACAAAGTCAGGGTGAGTTAGCTCTTGTATGCATCTTGAAACAATCAAATATGATCAGTGAAAAACAATGTCAGCCACTAATTGATTGTGCTCTCTATATGGTCAACAGGGTGGTCTGTTATTTTATTTTATTTTTTTAAATATATCATAAGCATTTTTACGCACATGTGGTGGGCGACTTAAAAACCTTTTATCACACAAGAAGAAACTGCTAATGAATCAATTAAAGACTTTAACTTATTTTTTCCTTTAGGAAAACAATGCAGAGATCCTATGGTTTAACTTCCAAAAGACGAAATATGTCTATGACAATGAGGAAAAGAAAACTTTTCTGCCGGTAGAGTTTCCGGTTTCAGAGTCCGTGCGGACATATCTGGAATGGAACGGGTACCAAGATGAAGCTGAAGTCAAACATGCGGAAAATAAGTTTGGAAGAAATATGTAAGTGTGCTTACATGATGGTTTTACTAATACCATACAGTCGAGCCTTGATAGTCTGAACGTCGTTAATGCGTATTATTGGCGATCCAAACAGAATTTGTAAGGAAGGTTCCTTACCTTCATTAATTCCACTGTTTAATCCAGAAAATTTGCGTTCCGGCTCCGGACTTTAAAAGTCGGGAACCAAGCCTAACTTCTAATAGTATATGCGGATGACCAATCCGGAAACCAGCATAATGATTTTTTTTGCGGTTACCTACGTTTATTGATGATACGGTAATCCAACATTCACACCTTTGGCAAATAAGCATGTATGCTTGATCATAAAATGTCACCCAAGTGTAGGGTAATGAAAGGTGTTGATTGTTTGTAAATCGGTCATTTAGTCAGTTAACTGGTCTAACTTTATTGTAATTATCGTCGCGTGCAGAAAGTCGAGTTTGTAACCGGGGGTTAACTCGCTGCATTGACAGCGATCAGGAGACAATGTCTGGCAATCATTTTCAACTATTAAGTTGTTTTTTTTTACTTCATAGTAATTATAATGAAAGACGGTGTATAGATAAACATTTCACTGGAAACTCGCCGATTGTTTATTCCGGATTATTCGTTAATACAAGCATTACTCCTGGGAACAAAAGTGTCCGGATAGACAAGGCTCCACTGTATATCCTACGTGTACACATGTGTGACTGCACTGCTTCCTGAATACATGATAACCTGTTACCTATTTGCGGGTTCAAAACAAAAGTGAAAATTAAAAACAAAAAGGAAGCAACAAAACGGAAAATCAACATTGAAAAGTGAGCGCAGCAATCATATGTTCTATTGATGGATAATAAAAGATTGTTTTACAGCACTCCATTGCGGTTTTGAAAATTGTATCACAGACAGGATAATGTGTTTTATTTCTTCTATTTCTAGCAATTTTTAGTCAAGTGAAAATCGTTTTATCAGATCATTAGATACATGTTACATGAGCATGAGCATTTGCTCAAAAATTGAGAAATGAAGTAGGATAATTTGATTAAGACATGATGTACAATTTAGGTACATTTTAGTCGGAATAATTACATGCTTACAAAAATTCAATATTTAACATCGCAGAATGATTACATGCTCAATTGAAGTACAAATTTCAAAAGCAACAACAGGTGACAATTTATTTCTTAGTTAATTCTTAACGAGCAATTTCTCCTTTTCCCTCAATGTTTTCTGCCATACATGAAGATTATTTTCCCATAACATCACATTTTGAAATGTCGTCAGCAAACTCCTTCAATTTGGGACAGTTGAAAATTTGGTGTTTTGTAAAGCATTAAAAGCAATTTCCTGTATCTATTGATAGGATGGAGATGGACATTCCTACGTTCATGGAGCTCTTTCAGGAGAGAGCGACGGCTCCATTCTTCGTGTTCCAGGTGTTTTGCGTCGGTCTCTGGTGTCTGGACGAGTACTGGTACTACAGCGTCTTCACGCTATTCATGCTCATCGCCTTCGAGGCGACCCTCGTACAACAGCAGATGAGAAATATGTCGGAGATTCGTAAAATGGGCAACAAACCTTACATGATCAATGTAAGTTGATGTTTCATAAGGCTTTTCCCAGGGCCTGTTAAACACTGTAGGCCAAAGCATTTGAAATTTCAAAATTAACACTCCCTCAGAGCCTTTAGTATGAATCTTAAGCACTTAAAATTTGTCTAGCGCTTTTAATTCATCCCACACTCAGACTTCTTGCTTCTAATACATTTTATTTGTTTCAAAAATAATGATTGTTGTATATTGATTAAAATTGTACCCGGAAACTTGCCATTTTTGGGATGCATATTTAAAAAGAAAATGGTGAGAATGGAGTACCCACTTAAATGATGAACATCCCTCCCCTAGCATCAAGCAACCTGGAGAAGGCTCTGTCATACTTTTGTACATGGTAGAAAAGTCCTACTTGATCAATCTGGATAGTTGGGTTGTAAGAGTGTGTGAACCATTTTCTGGTCAAGGAATATTTGTAAAAGATGATTCGAGGGTTCAACGCAAGACTATAGCAATTGCTTCACAAACGTGAAGCACTTACTATAGTATTACGCTGTAACCATCGAATTGTAGGGTAAAGTTTTAAGCTATTAGAGATATCTTTGAAAAATGTGTATAATTGACATTTAAACATTGAAAACATGCTAACAAGCATCCTGGAGAAGACCCTGTCATACCTTTGTACATGGCAGAAAAGTCCTACTTGATCAATCCGGATAGTTAAGTTGTAAGAGTGTATGAACCATTTTCTGGTCAAGGAATCTTTGTAAAAGACAATTCTAGGGTTCAACGCAAGACTATAGCAAGTGCTTCACAAACGTGAAGCACTTACTATAGTATTGCACTGAACCATCGAATTGTAGGGTAAAGTTTTAAGCTATTAGAGATATCTTTGAAAAATGTGTATAATTGACATTTAAACATTGAAAACATGCTGACAGATTATTTTGCTTGTCATAAAAATATGCGTCACATCGTTTTTAATGTCTGAAGTAAAGAAAAAGTCTTTGATATTATTTATTAATAATTAAACTAAAGTAAAGCCCTATTGTTATTGTAAATCTTTACTTCATGAAAGTGAAGTAAGGTTAAATTGTCATTTAGCACATTGACTGAGTCTGTTACATACGGTTTGAGTGGAACTCATTTTGTTTTATTAACCAACATGAGTTAGCTTTCCTGTTTGAGTGCCTAAAAGATTTCTATCGAGGCTTTTAAAGTATATTTGAAATTTGATGAGTACCGAGACGGGAAGTCATAAAGTTATACAATCAAATATGAGGGAGAGGCAACTCCAAAACAACGGCCAATTTGTCAACAACGGACCGCTTGTACCAGTCTGTGCATTTTCATTCTTTAGATATACTGCACATAAGGGAATCTGTCCAATGCAGACATCAATCACGCTGATTGGTTTATTTGTACTGTATAACAAACACTTATTGTGAACAACAACCAGTCTGTGCATATCTAGGGTCATTAGAATATTCCTAGAATTGTTTATGTTTTGGTTTTAACTTTTCCAGGTGTTCAGAAATAGAAAATGGAGACATATACTGACCACCGATTTACTCCCTGGTGATATTGTGTCCATAGGTAAGACAACTTGTCATTAATATGCATCTTTCATTGCAGCAGTTGATAAAGTAAGCTAATTTTCTCAAAGAATGCTGGGTAATTTTCTAAACATGGATTTTTGAGTCATCTGCTTTCCCAAACCTTAGGAGAGTATCTGCTTTATTTTGATGTGGGAAGATACTCAGAGTAGCAAACAATTAAGATCACAGGCCACTCGCCAATTTACTTGGCAGCTGGCCTGGATCCAATCTGTTTGCATAAGCATCAAGATGGTTCAAGCACCATAAGGGTTAAGGAGGTCTCAAAACTACTCATTGAGATTCAAAAAGTTATGAATTGTTTCATTTACATCTGTATAAACATTGTGACCATTTGCCACTCTTCACCACCTAAAGACAACATTTTTTAATTGATACAGACGACTTTAGAAAAGCTTTGTAAACATGTGAAAAACCTTTCAGTTCTGTTGTTCTGATGTTGTGATGTGTGAAGAGATCGAAAAAGCATTGCAGCAGAAGGAGAAATTGCTGAGAATTACATTTAACTATCTCTGAGTTTTGAGATGATTTTTTCACCTATCTTTACAACACAGTTGTAAGAGGTAATTACATTGTGTGAATGTCTAGTGTAAAAATAAATGTGCCATTTAAAAAGTGATGTTGTAATCATGTTTGTACCATGTTTCAGGTCGGTCCCAAGAAGATAGACTGGTTCCCTGTGATATGTTATTACTAAGGGGACCATGCATTGTGGACGAATCCTTGCTGACAGGAGAATCGGTACCCGTCATGAAGGTAAATTTTTATTTCAGAGTTGTCATTAATTTTTGGAGTAAGAAGCCAACTTTTGATTTGAGAAGGCCAATGAAGCAAACATCTACTACTACCTATGACCACACATCTTTTTTTGTGTTATTTAAGCCTACCAAAAAGTCGTTTGAAGAGTCGCACATAGCAACATAGGTGAAATAATGAAGAGGCTATGTAAAAACCATATAAACAAACAAACAAATATATAAACAAATAATTGAATAAATAAACAAACAAAACAAACAAACATACAATAATGTACATCTTCTCAATTACAGGAACCTATAGAAGGCTTGTCACTCGACCATATCCTTGACCTTGATACGGACAGCAAGTTGCATGTGTTGTCCGGAGGGACGAAAGTTGTACAACATACCCCACCCAGTAAAACATCCCCTGGCATGAAAGGTAGGCTCTTGTGCTTTAGTTTGTATCATTGGGTTTGTAGAAGGCATTCTGCAGTGTCATGCTAATGATTATAAGAATATGTCTTCAAGCCTTACTTCCAGGCGCGTAGCTATTTGTCTGCTGATTACACACCATCATAATGTGCACAGAATAACCCAATCTGAACACATCGGGTTTATCCAATAGAAAACACCTCTGAAATAATAGGGATGACGCCATATTGTTTCCCGCGAGAATGACGTCACTTTCTTTCGTTTCTAAAAATAGATCTTGAATGTAAAATCCAAAAAGTCGTTAAATTTGATTGAGGAAACAAGTATACATGTCACAACAACAAGTTCGCCATTTGGTATGAGTTACTGATCTAAAGTGATTAAAAAGGATGTCCAACACTTCCATACACATTGAACTACTTAACGTGCACACTTAGAAAATGTGTCAATTGGCGGATGCCGATTTATCCGAAAATTGTAACCCTACATTTATATCCGAGGTGTATTTCACAGATCACGGAAATACCCAAGTAGTTCTGATTGAGAATAACCTTGGCTGCTGATGTGCCTAAAAACCTGATACTTTCATTCTTTAAAATTTGATATAACATCCCTTGAAAATCAAAATCTAAGGTCTACATTGAGTGTCTCATATAAATTTCATAATTTTTTCCTGAAGCTTTATGTTTCTATTTCTATGTTCAAAACACCCTTAATTTGCACCAAATGGAACATGTGGAGTAGAATTTTCCCAGGGGGGATTGTTGGACTCCCCTTTTTTTGTGCATTGACTTACTTTAATGGCTTGGCTACATACATGACCGCAATTAGTATTGCAAATTAGCAATGTGAAAGAATATTTGCTAAATTTTGATGTTCAAATTTTAAACTCATTTAAGCTAAAAATGAATTGTTTAAATAAATTTTAAAAAATGACAATCTTGAAATGATGTGACATAATGCTTGATGCAACATGACTGTGATGAAATGCTAAATTCACATGGTTAATAAGAGAATGAGTTGTTTTTTTATATACAGGGAAAGTTTATTAAAGGAAATCTGCATTTACATATTTTTTATCTTCTCTTTTTCAGCATCTGACAACGGTTGCATTGCCTATGTGTTGAAGCACAGTTTTAACACTAATCAAGGGAAGCTGTTACGAACCATACTGTTTGGTGTGAAGAGGGTGACTGCCAACAATGTAGAGACTTTTTTCTTCATTATGTTTCTGCTTGTGTTTGCGATCATCGCTGCTGGCTATGTCTGGGTGAAAGGTGAACTATGATTTCTTTATTTTATTGACTGTTTGAATTTTACTTACTTGGTCTTAGTACACTTGGTCCGAGTATAGAACCTAAAACCACATAAAGTGATGTCTCGTTAATCCGAACACATTCCCAACAAAATGTCCGGGTTACCAAATAATCCGGACTAATGAAGCAGAGCATGTTCTTATACGCATTAAGACATAAACGGTCTGTATGCATGTGAATACTTATAACCCTTTAGCAAACGTCAAATTGTTGACCGTCCCAAATTGAAAGAGTTTGCAGACGACATTTCAAAACTTGATGAAATTAAAAAATAATCTTCTGATATGGCAGAAAACATTGTGGGAAAAGGAGAAATTGCTCGTCATAAGCAATTTCTCCTATGCCCACAATATTTTCAAGTCATCTGCAACAAACTGGTCAACTAATTCCGTTCCCTTACAATTTCATTCGGATTGCGAGACATCCGGATAATTGAGGTCGGATAAACGAGGCTTCACTGTATTCCCTTCCTATTAGTGTTTACCATCATCACTGCAGGCTATATCTGGGTCAAAGATGAGCCAATCATCACTGCATGCTATATCTGGGTCAAAGATGAGCCAATCATCACTGCATGCTATATCTGGGTCAAAGATAAGCCAATCATCACTGCATGCTATATCTGGGTCAAAGATGAGCCAATCATCACTGCATGCTATATCTGGGTCAAAGATGAGCCAATCATCACTGCATGCTATATCTGGGTCAAAGATGAGCCAATCATCACTGCATGCTATATCTGGGTCAAAGATAAGCCAATCATCACTGCATGCTATATCTGGGTCAAAGATGAGCCAATCATCACTGCATGCTATATCTGGGTCAAAGATTAGCCAATCATCACTGCATGCTATATCTGGGTCAAAGATAAGCCAATCATCACTGCATGCTATATCTGGGCCAAAGATGAGCCAATCATCACTGCAGGCTATATCTGGGTCAAAGATAAGCCAATCATCACTGCATGCTATATCTGGGTCAAAGATGAGCCAATCATCACTGCATGCTATATCTGGGTCAAAGATGAGCCAATCATCACTGCAGGCTCTATCTTGGTCAAAGATGAGCCAATCATCACTGCAGGCTATATCTGGGTCAAAGATGAGCCAATCATCACGGCTATATCTGGGTCAAAGATGAGCCAATCATCACTGCAGGCTATATCTGGGTCAAAGATGAGCCAATCATCACTGCAGGCTATATCTGCGTCAAAGATGAGCCAATTATCACTGCATGCTATATCTGGGTCAAAGATGAGCCAATCATCACTGCAGGCTATATCTGGGTCAAAGATGAGCCAATCATCACTGCAGGCTATATCTGGGTCAAAGATGAGCCAATCATCACTGCAGGCTATTTCTGGGTCAAAGATGAGCCAATCATCACTGCAGGCTATATCTGGGTCAAAGATGAGCCAATCATCACTGCAGGCTATATCTGGGTCAAAGATGAGCCATGACTTTTAATTTTGAATGCCCTATTTATGTTGACACCCAAGATCCTCCATGGATGTGTGGTTACAGTACAAAAACTTTAAATGTCATGGTCATGAGAGGCAGTCTCCTGACTGACTTGGGTCACGCTGAGGTCTCTTCCCTGCTTGACAAGTTTTCCTCCATTATTATGACTTTAGTGCTGAACTATTTATTTGAAATGTTTCAAAGTTCTATTTCGACGAATTGTGTAGCAAACCTCATTGTTTACAATCAAGTTAAGTGAAATAACTTGTATATTGTTGAAAATGTTGTTTGATGAAAAAGTTCATGGATACCATATACATCTCTTGACTGGTTCCCGACATTGTTCATTATTTATTTACAGGCACAGAAGATCCAGACAGGAACCGATACAAGCTATTTTTAGAATGCACCCTGATTCTGACGTCTGTCGTTCCACCCGAGTTACCTATAGAGTTATCTCTGGCTGTAAACACAAGTTTGTTGGCTCTCACCAAACTATGTAAGCCATTTGATCAAGGAAAAAAGGATTAATAAACTATTCCATGATAATGAAATTTGTTAATGAAGTCGAATGTGTACACTTAAGTCTATTGCCTTATTCATTCTTTGATATGAGAATTTGTAAATGAACTTGAATTTTGAATTCGTACATTTTAGTTCTCTTGCTTGATTCTTCTGTAATATGAGTTTTTGTTAACAGACTAGATCTTTTAATTTGTACATTTAGTTCTGGGGCTTAATTCATTGTTTGATATGAGAATTTGTAAATTAACTTGTACTATGAATTTGTACATTAGGTCTCTGACCCATGATGAATATAATACATTGTGTGGCTCAGTGGTTAAAGTAAATTTTGAAAGCTGGGGACATTTTTTTAAGTCCCACCAGCACTATCAGTTTCCTGAGAGAGTTTAGGGGCAGAAGTAGAGGGTTTACCTCTTGTACCATGGATCCTGAGTTTGATGCCCGTAAAGCGCAGTGAAAATGCTCAAATTAGCTTTTATAGCGAGTGCTTGTTTAGTTTCCAGAAAGCAGTCATTGAGAGTGAATTCAATATGCTTCAAGCTTCCTTCACAATCAATGCAAAATGAATAAGTTTAAACTGAGAGTGGGGCCTCCGTGGCCTAGTGGTTAGAGTACAGAACTTGAAATCACATGGCCCCTCTCCGCGTGGGTTCAAATCCTGAAAGGGATATGGATTTTCATGAGAGGCAGTCTCCCGACTGACTTACGGAATGCCGATGGTTCTACCCGCCTTGACCAGCCCTTATGGGCAGTTGAGTATGGGGTCTTCCTCCATCATAAATAGTCAGGCATTGCTACATAACTGAAATAATGCTGATGTGATGTAAAACCCATATAAAAAAAAATTAAACTGAGAGTGTCCTTTGGCAACACTACTGAGTCCTAGCTCAAGATAAGTTAAGGCAGAGTTTTAAACTGAAGACCAATCTGATTCAAATCAGACTTTTTACAGACTGAGGATTGGGGATTGGCTTGTTATTGGATGTATACTTTAGCCGCACAGGTCTACTGCTCTAGTTAAAATGAAATACCGTGGAAAATTTTCATCAACTTGAATGCAAGCAACCAACCACGTCTCACATTTTTCCTTTTCCACAGATGTTTATTGTACTGAGCCATTTAGAATACCGTTTGCTGGAAAGATAGATATTTGCTGTTTTGACAAGACGGGTACTCTGACAGCTGATATCATGGTGGTAGAGGGGGTTACTGGTCTCAAGTAAGGAGTACAGTCTATTCAATGTTTTGTTCATGTTTCACATTGTTTCGATTGTATAAAACCTTTTGCATAGTAGTTTTCGTAAAGGACTTGAAATCACATGGCACCTCCTGGCCTGGGGGCGGCCTCTGTGGCCTAGTGGTAAGAGTACAGAACTTGAAATCACATGGCCCCTCTCCGCGTGGGTTCAAATCCTGAGAGGGAAATGGATTTTCATGAGAGGCAGTCTCCTGACTGACTTATGGAATGCCGATGGTTCTACCCGACTTGACCAGCCCTTATGGGCAGTTGAGTATAGGGTCTTGCTCCATCATTAAGAGTTGGGCATAACTGAAATAATGCTGATGTGATGTAAAACCCATAAAAAAAACCCCACTTTCTGGCCTGGACTCCCAGATTGAATGTCAAAGTCTCCAAAGAGACTCATCTCAATCCTTCGCCCGTTAGTTGATTAAGTCGACAGAAAAAGAACAATTTCATTTCCATATCCAGCTCTTGGATGGATGTTTGAAATCATTTTGATTGATACAGATGGATTGTGACAAAAGCTTGGATACTCATAATGGCCATACACTGAAAATGGGCCATTCAAGGATTCAACGCAAGACAACGCGAGAAAGCAATGTGAGAGTTCAACGCAATACTATAGTAAGTGCTTCATAAACATGAAGCACTTACTATAGTATTGCGTTGAACTCTCGCATTGCTTTCTCTACTCAAATTTGCTATGAATTGTATCTGAACCATATAACTATGTCCATTCCTATATTTAGATAACTTTTTCAAAGTTTTACTCTCAGGATGAGGTAAGAAAAGATTGAATAACCGTGTCAGTTTTCCCTAAACCCTAGATTGTTGTAACTTCTAAGAACCATTTAAATGTTACATGCACAACACTATGTGGTATGCTTTTTATCTTGAGATCTGATTAAACTTGTTTTAACTGTGTTTTCAGTGGAAATGAGGTTATACAGGCCTCAGAAGCGCCTCCGGACACGATGTATGTAATGGCCACATGTCATTCCCTCGTGCAACTGGACGATGAAATGGTCGGAGACCCACTGGAGAAGGCTACATTGAATGCGGTGGAGTTTATACTCACTAAAGGTAATCTAACTTATACTTGGGCTCATTTACACATAAATTGTAAGTTCTAGAACAATTGAGAATTAACTTAAAATTACTTTAAATTCAATTTTACAGAGGAATTGAGACTGCAACATGTTCACATGATGATTTTGATAGATTGGATACTATTAGGTTTGTTTACAATTAGCGATGAAATAAGGTCAGCCGAGAAATGTTGGGAACCGATGAAACCCAAGAAAGTCTCCATTTTGAATGGTTATGTTGTTAGTATTGATGGCAGTATTTTTAAGTGTTTCACTTGATTTTTCTAACCAGGCGATCGCCACTTATTAATCCGAGCGCTCCTTGCTATCTAAGCCGTTACTCAAATGTAAACAGTGAAGTTAAATTTGTGGGCACCAAATTTGTGAAAATCGCACTTTGAAAAATAGATAATAAATATTTCAGGCGTTATTTTGTCATGGTTCTGTGGCTTTTTGCTTTGTTTCAACATATTCTATCTTAATTTATAACTCATACTACCCAGTTTTGCAGTTTTTCGGAGCGCTAGTATGCTTTTAACCTCTTTGTTGTCGTACTTCTTACGGAATAAACTTCCTTGTGCTACAACCTTATATCTTTGGTGCCATAAAGCATCAATCGGAGTGCCTGATCTGTCGACATTTATAACTATAACTATAAGTTTGTTTTATTGCATAATAAATGTTACATGTTATATAGCAAATACAAAAATTGTACATGACAAACATAACCATGGATCAACAGAAGAGTTCATGATGTTATAGAGCTTAATCAAATACATATAAATTAAGTACATGTTCATGATGTAATAGAGCTTAATCAAATACATATAAATAAGTTCATGTTCATGATGTTATAGAGCTTAATCAAATACATATAAATTAAGTAGATGTTCATGATGTTATAGAGCTTAATCAAATACATATAAATTAAGTACATGTTCATGATGTTATAGAGCTTAATCAAATACATATAAATTAAGTACATGTTCATGATGTTATAGAGCTTAATCAAATACATATGAATTAAGTACATGTTCATGATGTTATAGAGCTTAATCAAATACATATAAATTAAGTAGATGTTCATGATGTTATAGAGCTTAATCAAATACATATAAATTAAGTACATGTTCATGATGTTATAGAGCTTAATCAAATACATATAAATTAAGTACATGTTCATGATGTTATAGAGCTTAATCAAATACATATAAATTAAGTACATGTTCATGATGTTATAGAGCTTAATCAAATACATATAATTTAAGTACAGTTCGGTTCAATTCCATAGGAGACATGCCTAATAAATGAATTTAGACACAATGGTAAAGAAAGAGTAAACAGAATTTATTTCTTAGCTGAAAAAATCAAAGGTACAGGAGTTTCTATTTAAGGTTCTGCAAGGCCCAGTGGTTAAAGTGTCAGACTTAGAGCTCTTGGGTCCTTGGTTCAAGCCCCATAGACACCTCTGGTTCTGTGGGAGTAGCCATTGGCAAGTCATTTCAGAGCTCTAGACTAGTACTGGTGGATCCAGGAAATCATTACATGACTGGAAAACTGTCATTTATTTAACCTTTGAGGAGAAACAGTCATACCTTTGAGTCATTTATTTAACCTTTGAGGAGAAACAGTCATACCTTTGAGTCATTTATTTAACCTTTCAGGAGAAACAGTCATACCTTTGAGTCATTTATTTAACCTTTCAGGAGAAACAGTCATACCTTTGAGTCATTTATTTAACCTTTCAGGAGAAACAGTCATACCTTTGAGTCATTTATTTAACCTTTCAGGAGAAACAGTCATACCTTTGAGTCATTTATTTAACCTTTCAGGAGAAACAGTCATATCTTTGAGTCATTTATTTAACCTTTCAGGAGAAACAGTCATACCTTTGAGTCATTTATTTTAGGACGGCACCAACTTTCTCACTATCAAACATAAACACTTTAAGTAAAGTTAATCTTATTTTATTCACTCAATATACTTCTTAAATTGGTTGGAAATAAAATAGGCCGCAACAAATTATACTACCCGTTAGGTTTTGTTCCAATACGGGTAGTTTCCAGACCCCAACCCCCGGAAGACACTAAATCTAAATAGTAACAAAATTGAGTTGTATGCACAAAAGAATTCCTTTTGTCGCACCTTTAGGACAATTGTTTTTGCAACCACTTAATACCCATTACCAAAGAAGCTACACAGGTGTATGACAAAACGTTACGGCCAAAACACCCTACTTCTTTATAAGCAACCATTCTGAATTCTTTATACGCAACCAAGCAACCATTTTTAATTCTTGTACGCAACCAAGCAACCATTTTTACTTCTTTAAATGCAACCAAGCAACCATTTCAACTTGTTCATAAGCAATCAACCATATCTAAATATTTTGATTATTTACTTGAAATTCAATATGTTTAACTGCAGGTATTACCGAGATTGATTAAATGCAGCTGACATCATGTAAATATCTTATAGCTAGGTGACTGTCTTCCTGGGGTCAGAGTCTAGAATTTCCGCTTCGCCCAAGTTAATTTGTTGCGACTTGCTTAAAATGAAAATGATCGGTCGATTTTGGATGAGTTTTTCATTACAAATTTGCATACTAGTGGTTGTGATCCACATAGTATTTAATTTAAACAAATCACGAGGATGTCCATAGCACCCAGTATTCACTGTTCCTGACTGCGTTCAATTTAGTCACTTCACTCTCGATTGTTCTGTTTGGTCCACGGATCTGAAGTCTGTCTGGTACCTTGGTGTGCCCGGCTTGCTTGATCTTTACGGGTTGTTCGATGGCAGTGTTACGTAGCCGCCTCACTCTCTACAGCATAGCAACAATCAATCAGGACAAGATGTAACCTCTGCGTTACTGAGCCGACTCTTTAGCTCAGTGGTTATGTCTTGGACTGTCACCCGGGAGAACCGGGATCGAATCCTCATAGGGGACATAAAATCCAAAGTGGATTTTTCTAGCTATGCTTCGTTGCGGACATTGTTCGTAAGATGGGGGCTCGTCCGGGATTGGCCATTGAGCCATTAAATCGTCCGAAATGGACTTACAAGCCGAAATGGCTTACATGTCATCATAAATGATGACTTCTATAAGAGGGGGTGTGTTACGTAACCGCCTCACTCTCTACAGCATAGCAACAATCAATCAGGACAAGATGTAACCTCTGCGTTACTGAGCCGACTCTTTAGCTCAGTGGTTATGTCTTGGACTGTCACCCGGGAGAACCGGGATCGAATCCTCATAGGGGACATAAAATCCAAAGTGGATTTTTCTAGCTATGCTTCGTTGCGGACATTGTTCGTAAGAGCAGCCAATTTTAGACTTCATGAGTGACCAAGCTGAAAGTATACAGAGAACTGGGCAGCTTACAGAATTAAGGCTAATCAGGTTAATATCTGGGAGGGTGGGTGGGGAAGCAGCTTGCTTGTTTGAGGTTGTTTAGGAAGAGGAAGTTAGTTTACAATGCATTCTGGGATTCCTGGCACCAGTCTGGGAGGCTGCTATCATGTGACCTCATCATGACCTCACCATGTGACTATCAAGATCATGTGACATGTCCAATAAAATCTATTTATAGACATTTTGATAATTTTATTAATTTTGATTAATAACCACCTATGGATGAAAACTCATTGTTGGTTTGCCAAAATAAACTTGGAATATAGTATATTTCTATATTCTGCTTTATTTTAGGACGGCACCAACTTTCTCACTATCAAACATAAACACTTTAAGTAAAGTTAATCTTATTTTATTCACTCAATATACTTCTTAAATTGGTTGGAAATAAAATAGGCCGCAACAAATTATACTACCCGTTAGGTTTTGTTCCAATACGGGTAGTTTCCAGACCCCAACCCCCGGAAGACACTAAATCTAAATAGTAACAAAATTGAGTTGTATGCACTAAAGAATTCCTTTTGTCGCACCTTTAGGACAATTGTTTTTGCAACCACTTAATACCCATTACCAAAGAAGCTACACAGGTGTATGACAAAACGTTACGGCCAAAACACCCTACTTCTTTATAAGCAACCATTCTGAATTTTTTATACGCAACCAAGCAACCATTTTTAATTCTTGTACGCAACCAAGCAACCATTTTTACTTCTTTAAATGCAACCAAGCAACCATTTCAACTTGTTCATAAGCAATCAACCATATCTAAATATTTTGATTATTTACTTGAAATTCGATATGTTTAACTGCAGGTATTACCGAGATTGGTTAAATGCAGCTGACATCATGTAAATATCTTATAGCTAGGTGACTGTCTTCCTGGGGTCAGAGTCTAGAATTTCCGCCACAAAATATTTGACACAAATATTCCCCAAATTCTAGCCCTTAAGATTAGATTTTTTCTTTTATAAAGTTTGCAAATGTTTGGACATAAATCAAATTCCCAAATTCTGAAAGATGTACGCCGTCAGGGCAAAAAAGTTCTACCATTGATTCGTGTATTTTAAATCCCATGACTTGTCCATTCACAATGTTTTCCATGACTTGGTGTGCTGTTCTATTTATTCTTCTAGTTTTTTGGTTCAGAGTTTTTGGACTGTCAAAATGATTATGCCTCCATTTAATCCTAGGCAGAATATCACACCAAACAATTTTTGTCAATGGGAATACTCCAGATATGTATTCTATTTCGTTTTTAATTTTTTCCATGAAATTAGTGAGTTTTAATGACACCATGCTATTACCCCCTTAATGAATAAATATTGCCTTAGGTTTTTTGTGGAATAACATCCGGTGTTGAATGGTTTGAGGAAGATCCTCCCATCTCATCCCGGAGGTACCCATCGAAATGATGTTGCTGTTCATGGTCTTCAATGAGTGTTCGACCCTTTTTACTAGAGAATCCCCAATTATCCAAATATCTAGGGGAAAAAAAAAAATACAAATTAATAAGTATCATAATTATGAGAGTCAAGACTATTGATATCAGCATGTTTTACTTTCTTACATATTTAGAATAAGTGATTGATGACCACCTGCCTGCAAATTTAATTTTATCTGAGGTTACTCCAGCTAAGGAGAGGTCGGTTGCCCTTCCAATCCTAAATGAATGTGTCTTATAAACTGCCGCTGGCAAACCAAGATGTCTGACAGTTTTTTCCAAGACTGCCGAGAATTGATATCTAGTAAGAGGAGTTTGATCCCTGTGGCAGAAAAATTGAGTTTCTCTAGAACTGTTTGGGCGTACCAAAATAGATTGTTCCAATGCATTTAAGCATGAAGCTGATTTAGGCTCTGACAGAGGAACATGAATACACACTGCTTTCCCATGTTGGTTGGTTTTTGACTGACGTATTTGAATATAGACTTCTGAGTCTGATTTGAATATCTGAGAGTTGCAGAGGTCTATTTTTTAATAATTCTGATGTTTTAGCAAATTCGCTTACTCTCAGCATTCCAAAATATGCAAGTTTATATGCTGCTCCAAACAGTGTGGCTTCATATTCATTAGAGCAGACTTTTGGCCGTGCCTGGCATAATTGCTGCAAGATATGTTTTGATATTGGGAATCTGGTATCCACTCTTTTGTTAAGTCTCCTGCATCCTTCTAATATTTTTCCAATGACAAAATCGCTTGTCGGGTCAACAAAACCATTTATTTTGTGTTTAAAAGCTATAGCTGAGCAGTATTGTGATAGAGTTGATGGGGCATGTCCCTTCTCATAATGGTAAACTAAGAATTGTACAATCTGCTTTGTTGGGACTGGCCATGATGCTTCCAAGCTGAATTCTTCACGGAATTTGTTAAAAGATCTAAATGCATTATTATAGGCAATCTTAGTATTGGATTTGCATTAACCAATTTCTCTGCGGTTAGTCGAAAATGTTCCAGAGATGTTGAGGCATCTGTTCTGGAGCTTGCTGAGCTTGTGGGGCTAACTGCTTGAAACAGTGAAACTGAAAACGAGACAAACTGTCTGCTATAGAATTGTTACAACCTGGAATATGTTCTGCTTTAACCAGTACATTAAATTCTAAGCATTTTAGAGTAAAAGCTCTTAACAATAGCATCATGTTATCCGACTTTGAGGTCATGGAATTAGTTGCTTGAACAACTGCTACATTGTCAGAGTGGAACATGATTTTCTTATTACCAAATTCTTTTCCCCAAATGTATAGAGCTACTACAATTGGAAAAAATTCTAGCATGCAAATATTTTCTGTCAGACCAATGTCATGCCATGATTTTGGCCAGGCGGATGCGCACCATCTTCCTGCAAAGTATAAGCCGAAACCTCAGAATACAGTTCTGCCTCAACATTTGATTGCCAGAATCTATCATGAAATACTGATATACCATTAAAACTGTGAAAGAATGTCTGCCACATTACCAAATCATGTTTCATTGACTTTGTGATTCTTAAATGATGGTATGGTTTTGTTAAGCCACATGTAGAGTTAATTAGCCTCCTTATAAATGGTCTACCTGGTATAGTTGCTCTACATGCAAATTGCAGACTTCCTATAAGAGATTGCATTACTTTCAGTGTAGTTTTTTCTTTTGACAAAAGCATTAATATTTTACTGAGTATTTCGTTTATCTTTTCCATCGGTATTTTAATGACCATTAAATCTGAATCAATTTCGAGTCCTAAGAATATGATAATTGTTTTCGGGCCTTCTGTTTTTTCTCTTGCTATTGGAACCCCTAGCTCTGACATGCACATGTCAAAATGTCTCATTATGATAAGGCACTCATCTGAGTCTGGTTTACCTCCAAAAAGAAAATCATCCAAATAGTGTAACAACTCTCCAAATTTTGATCTTTTGCGGACTGCATACTCCAAAAAGGTTGAAAACAGCTCAAATGTAGCGGGACTTATTGAACAACCGAATGGAAGGCACATGTCATAATAATATTTTCCCCGGAAGTGAAAGCCTAGTAGATCAAAATCTTTTGGTGCAACCGGCAGTAGTCGAAAAGCGGATTTAATGTCTGATTTTCCAAGAAGACAACCTTTGCCCAATCTTTGTACCATTTCCACAGCTGTATCAAAACCAGTGTATTGAACGGAACAACGTTTAGGATCGATAAAATCATTTACCGACTGACCTAATGGGTGGGAGAGGTGGTGGACCATCCGAAATTCATTTAGATTTTTCTTTGGAACTAGCCCTATTGGGGAAACCCTAAAATTTGAAAAAGGAGGATTTTAAAATGGTCCACTCACTCTTCCTTCCTTTATCTCTTTATTGATTTTCTCCTGAACAATTTCTGGATTCTTGATTGCTGATTTTAGGTTTTTTGACATTCGCGATTCGTGAATACCACTGTAATGCAAGCTAAACCCTGATTTAAACCCCTCAAGTATAACTTCCCTTTCTGGTGTTTTATAGGTTTTAACTTCTTTTTCAAGTGCTTTTATGCTAATTGGCGAAAAAGCCATTTGATGTTCAAAAGTTTGTTTAGAAACGCCCTTGTCTTGGACCTCTACGAAAAGACCTTGAGACATTTCTGCCACAAAAACTTTGGCCTCGTTTTGTTTCTTGTGAATAATTATTATTTCCTGAAAAAGTAGGTTGTGTAAAGTTTTGGGTTGAGTTCCAGCACCGAAACTTGCCATGCTGTGTTGAATGGCAAATGGCACAAGCATGGCTAAATTTACACACTGTCCGATAACAATGACCTTGGTTGAAATCGTTACATGTAAATGCAGGATTATAGCTCATCTTTTGCTCCTCTCTGGCTTGTATGGGTGCCGAATAGTTTGCTACGGACATTGTTCTCGGCCAAAGTTTGTTATTCAAGAAGCTCCAAGACTGACGTGTACTTGGGTTCCCCTGACGTAGACGGAATTGCTCGTCGTATTTTAGCCAAGAATCAAGTGAAAAATTTTTGTTGGCATCCCGGATGACCGTCATGTATTCTATGAGCTCCCTGCCCAAATTAGGGAACTTTGTCAACATGACTGATGTATAGATAAGAAAGGCATCAGTCCACTCCTCGATATTTCTTATACTTTGTTTCAATGGGGCGGGTTTGGACTCACTACCTCCTTTTGAACCTGAATATATTTCACTCAATTCATTTGAACCATTCAAGAGTGAAGCTAGATTTATGTAATGGCCTTGTAAAATTCTGTTTTTCAAGGGATCAGGAATGTGAGCATGTGCATCTTCCCCACCACACTTTAGCAAATTTGGCTCTTGAGAATCCACAACATCACATTCTGGACCCTGAAGATCAAAATTAGTTTTATTCAAATCAGTTCTATCTTTAAGCAAATCAATTTTTTCAAAAATATCATCAAAATGGACAACATCAGTGGGGGTATCACCTTTACCGCTCCTTCTTGGTCCATTTCCAAAATCTCAACATCTTCCTCAGCCTCCTTTCTTCCCTTCTTTGTGTGCTTGGCTCTTGTAGTGGGTCCTTTCCTCTTTATTGATCTCCCTCTACCAGACATTTTCTTTATTTTTTGAAGATTATAATTGATTGAAGTTGAGAGACAAAAAGAAGCAGCTTGCTTGTTTGAGGTTGTTTAGGAAGAGGAAGTTAGTTTACAATGCATTCTGGGATTCCTGCACCAGTCTGGGAGGCTGCTATCATGTGACCTCATCATGACCTCACCATGTGACTATCAAGATCATGTGACATGTCCAATAAAATCTATTTATAGACATTTTGATAATTTTATTAATTTTGATTAATAACCACCTATGGATGAAAACTCATTGTTGGTTTGCCAAAATAAACTTGGAATATAGTATATTTCTATATTCTGCTTTATTTAACCTTTCAGGAGAAACAGTCATACCTTTGAGTCATTTATTTAATCTTTCAGGAGAAACAGTCATACCTTTGAGTTATTTATTTAACCTTTCAGGAGAAACAGTCATACCTTTGAGTTATTCATTTAACCTTTCAGGAGAAACAGTCATACATTTGAGTCATTTATTTAACCTTTCAGGAGAAACAGTCATACCTTTGAGTCATTTATTTAACCTTTCAGGAGAAACAGTCATACCTTTGAGTTATTTATTTAACCTTTCAGGAGAAACAGTCATACCTTTGAAAAAGAAGATCCATGGCATGAAGATTTTCCAAAGGTTCCATTTCTCCAGTGCCTTGAAAAGAATGTCGGTCATAGCTGGTCACATGACCCAGGGTTCCTTGGATACGGAATATATGGGTGCTGTAAAAGGAGCCCCAGAAACACTCAAACCAATGGTATTGTGCTTTTGTTGACCTGGGTTGTCACTGCAGTATATATAATTAATTTCGGAACTATTGCAATATTTGGGGGCCTCCGTGGCCTAGTGGTTAGAGTACAGAACTTGAAATCACATGGCCCCTCTCCGGGTGGGTTCAAATCCTGAGAGGAATATGGATTTTCATGAGAGGCAGTCTCCCGACTGACTTACAGAATGCCGATGGTTCTACCCACCTTGACCAGCCCCTATGGGCAGTTGAGTATGGGGTCTTCCTCCATCATTAAGAGTCGGGCATCTACATAACTGAAATAATGTTGATGTGATGTAAAACCCAAATAAAAAAAAAAAATTGCAATATTTGATATCATATCCGTTCTTCTAGATGATTTAAACCTTTTATTCGAAATTATTTGTCATTCAAAACATTGAATTTACTAGTAATCATAGTATAAGGGCATAACAAGGAAGAAAATTACGTAAACAAATTTGGTTGCATGATGAATTTCGAACACTGACCTGGCTGAACAAGAACTGCATGATGCGGGGTATACCGTGACTTGACATTTCTTTGGGCCCTTGCTTGGCACATTTGCAACTAGTTAGGAGGTAAATGGGTTTATATTGTCGCGCATCTCACTGTTAAAAATTCCATAGTGTACATGTGCGAATGCAATTATCCAGTGGTGTAAATATAGTTCATTTATAAACAGTATATATTTCTCGTTCTGAATGAAATAAAATCTTTTAAATCTTAGAAAAATGGCCGTCATTTTTGTTATGTCATTGTAAAATCGCTCGAGACATTTCGCATTTTCTGCCCATAGAATAAAAATTAGTAACAAACTACGATTTCTCCAAACACAGATTTTTCCAGCAATGACACATATAACAGAATAAACTTTGAAATACCCGACATTTTCAGTGGAAATTCCACTAAAATCTAACGTTCAGATTTCGAATGCACAAAGCATGAAAATTAAACCACCAAAAGGAAAAAAAGTAGTCTTGTTAGATAACATTTCATTCCAAGAACAGAACAGAATAGAATATTCTCTGTCTGTTCTCTACACTACATTCTATAACATTGGGTACTATAGAGTAAAGGGTTATGCCCAGCATTGTTAATCAATTTCATGTGATGGTCAAACTTCAGTTTTCTAATCCTCCGGATAACTATGATGAGGTTTACCTTGAGATGGCGAGACGGGGAGCCAGGGTTTTGGCGCTGGGCCAGAAACGACTTGGAAAACTCTCCAGTACAGAGGTGATTATAGTAATTTCTTTGATCAAACTCTTTTCGAGGTGAATTGAGCTTAGATTGTCTGAATACAGTTAAGTGAGTTCGAGATAATTTAAAACTTTATACAGTTCTGTTAGCTTTAACATATACTTTACAAAGTTTACAAGGGTTGAAAAGAAATGTTTCCATAAATTGAATGTACTAGATGTAACTTATTTTGTAACATATGTGCAATTGTATGAACACTCATTGCAATCCAATATAACTCACTGGTATGCTCTACTTCATACTTAAGTCAAAATTTACAAAAAACAATTTATATGAGGTACCAGCACTACTTTGGTTCTTGGAGCAAAGGGGTGTAAAGTACCTTTTTGCTGCAAGAGTTGAAGAAGCATTGGAGCTATAGGGATTTATCCTGTCACTAGTGTCATTTTGGGACCGATAACAAGGTGCCGTATAACATTTGAGATACATAGTAACACATGCATGTGACGAATCATGACGTCATTAGAGTGCCATGACGTCATGTTAACACAATTCTCTACTTACTTTTTCCTTTTTTCTTGTGTTTTATTTACATCTATTTTTTTTTGGAAAGAATACATAAAGGTAACAGGATAAATAGAATAGATGGTTGGTGTCTTTGAATTGGAAAAGTTATCGGGCTTGGCTTCGGATTATTATCGGTTTCGCCTTCGGCTCACTGGATAATATTACAACGCCTTGCCCGATAACATTTCTGATTCACGACACCAACCGTCTATTCTCTATTTATACTTACGAGTTATATGGGCTGCTTATCGAATTTACTTGTCTTCATTTTGCTTGCAGAACGAAAGCTTATATATGTTAACTGATGTAAGATTAATACTTTGCTTTCAGTTAAAGAAATTGACCAGGGACCATATTGAATGTGATTTGGAATTTTGTGGATTCATTGTCATCTCATGTCCTTTGAAAATGGACTCTAGGCAGGTTATCAAAGAGATACAGAGTGCTTCACATTATGTAAGTACAGTTAAGAGGCCAGCCTATGGGACAGAGTAAATTGGCTGTTTAAGACAGGTTGGCTGCTTAACAATTGATTTACACTATAAATCTAACAATGGGACTTTCTGTAGTTGCTGTTTAAGGCAGGTTGGCTCCTTAAAAGGGTGGCTGCTTTAGACAAGTTAGACTGTATATGTTGAACAGTCTCTTAAGTTTATTTATTGCCCGACATGTGCATGAGTTACTGGCAGTGTGAAACATTTACCCTTTATACCTCTTTTGCGGGAAATAGATGGATTCAGATTGCAACCTTTGATAGACACCATTAAACTTGAGAGAGCAAACAGTGGTCATGTCTAAAACATGTGCATAGGCAGTTTAACTCATGACAAGAAAGAATGCAGTTTAATGTATTTGATTTAAAGGGGCTTATTCACAGAAGAGAAAATATGATTGTCAAAATAGGATTTTGTTTTAAACATTACAATTTTTGTTTTGTTTTTGATAAACAGTCAAAAGTAGCTACTGAATGCTTCATTGATTCAGGAATCGTCAATTTATTTAATGTATTTAGAATTTGTATGCTTTAGATCTCGAAAGCAGTGTTACGGTGTTGGATTAGGATACATGTTAATTCACTTATACACACTATAAAATATTAAAACAAACTAATTGTGCTTTCAGTGCATACCATATAACAGTACAGCTGTTATGCAGTTTTAAAGGTACTAATCTTTAACTTTCAAATTTCCTCAGGTCTGTGAACAAGCACCTTTTAAGATAACTTATTGTTGGGACACTTTGTCTTTTAAAGTAAGGAAGATATGGGTATATGGACCTATATATACAGATTTTTTGGACAATTACATCAGTCCTGAAGCGTTCCCTTATTAGTCTAGTGAAATTTGTTGATCTGGAATTTTTAATGTTAAAGATTTGTCCAAATTTACAAGACATCACTGTATATGACTGAAAAACTATTTTAAGTGGCTTTAAATGACGCAATTAGCAGAAAAATGATTGCATTGTTTACCTTCAGGTTGCCATGATAACGGGAGACAATCCACTAACCGCCTGTCACGTAGCCAAGGATCTTAAATTTACGAGAAAGGAACATACGATGGTCTTACATCCTCCAAGTAAATCAGGTACCTTGCTTTCATATTTGATATTTCATTTAATGAAAATTGATGCATCTTTTTTTTCCATGTTTGATATATAATATCACGATTGTAAAATTGTAAGAAGCGTTGCGTCCAAATGAGAATTTGTCTGTTATTTGAAGATTCATTTGTCAATATGATACAATCGTTTGGGATGAGGCTTGTTTGCTTAACATTATCTAAATTGGGGCCCACATGGCCCAATGGTTCAGGTAGTGGAATTGTAACATGGGAGCTCCCAGATTTAAACCCTGTTGGTGCGATTTTGTTCATTGGAGTGTTTTTTTAGCATTTACAATTCAGAGCCCTAGCCCATTATTGAATTATACCTGAATTCCTTGAAAAATCTCAAGAAAATTTGTAAGATGACTGAAAAATTGTTAAACTCCATACATGTGCAATTAACATGACTCTATGGATAAAGTATCTCAATGTTTCAGAATCTGAATGGCACTGGCGATCTATAGATGATACGGTCATGTGTCCACTTAGTCCTAAAAACGTCAGAAAGGACCTCATAGAGAAATACGACCTCTGTCTTACAGGGGAGGTAAGTTGGCTTTGTGTATTGTTTAGATTTTTAGTTTATTAACAGTATTTGAGTTGTGAGTTGTACCTGGTCCCTCTCGGAGTAAAGTCGTCACAGGTCATCCATCCAGGTACTAACCGAAAAAGTACTTTGCTTAACTTCGAGAGAAAGCCAACCACTCTACTGAATCGTCTATAAAAGCTGGCTTCAACAGTGAGACTGTAGAAGTAGTATTTATACATAAACCCTATTACCATCACACAGTCATGATTAATTTTGTAATGACCTTTTTCTTATTATTTATTGAAGTAAGATGACCCATGTTTGTCAAATATAGGACCTCAGTTACAATTTGATTTTTATTATGTCATTCCTTGTCTTTATGGAGGCCTCCCTGGCCCAGTGGTTAGAGTACAGAACTTGATTTACATGACCATTTACCATGTGAGTTCAAATCTCGATGACGGTATTTGGATTTTCTTGAGACTTGCAGAATGGTATTGGTTCTACCAGGCTTGACAAGCACTCATTGGCAGTCTCTGGTCTCCCTCCATCATTATGTGGGATCCTGGGTGCTCCTGTGGTTACAAGAAAGGCATTACAATACAACTGAAATAAAGTTGACTTGATGTAAAAGCTCTTATAAATGATTGATATAAAATTTAATATTATTAACTTGTATGTAAAAGTTTGTATATGGACTAGGTCTAGAGTTTTACCATCAAGTATTAATTTGTTAGTTTGTATATGCCTTTGTGTTTAATTAACTTAGCAATTAAAGCCGACAGAGTCAGGTTAATGACATAATTCCTCTAAGCTAGGTTGATGTCATTCATTATTCATAACTGGATTGATTATTCACAAAGTTAATTCCTTTGTTGATATTGTCAGTCAAAACTTACTCCTTTGAGAGAGTTATATCGCAATAATTTTAGTTTATTTTAATGATTGAACACTGACATTGGCTATTGCATGGTCTAGTGGTTAAGATGGCAGTTTAAAAATTGGGGGTCCCAAGTTCAAGCACCACTGGTACTCTGATTTTGTCGGAGTGTTCTTTGTCGAGGCACTTTTGAGTCATAGGCTAGTACTGATGAATCTAGGAGATCTGTAACATAACAGAAAAAATGTTGAAATGGTTTTAAACTAAATACAAGCAAGCAAATGCATCAGTGTAAAAATACAATACTGGGAATAGAAGTGTTACATGAAATGAAGTTTTTCAAACAAAAAATAAAAGACTTTTATCCATTTAATGTATTCAACAAAATACTATTCTGCCAAGGAATGAAAATGAAAAGATAATCAAAATATCGGTTTGGTGTCAGATTAACACCAAATCTGAGAGCTAAAATAAATTCCGTAAGTTACATGGTGTCCATTTTGTATTAATAAAATCTAAACACTTCTGAAATCATTGACTTATAAAAAATGATTCTTTCAACATCAATGTTCTTATTAAAGTCGAGGTAAATAAAAATAAAAAATATTTTTCTAAAAAGTTTGATTAAGTATAGAAATGTGGACACCGTAACTTACAGAATCTCCACTACAATAAGTTTCTATTTTACAATAAATACCAACTGTGGAAACTAGTAAAAGAGTTAAACAGTTCCTTTCTTAATTATGAACATGTTAATTGCAAAGTATTGTTTGAATTGCAACTTATAGTAATAGTAGAAGCTGCAACATCATGAAAAAGCGTAAGTTACGAAGACACAAATTTCAAAACCCTAAAGACGTTTTGCAGTTTACTAGATCTTTAATGAAAATAATCATAACATAACACACATGTTTCAGATGGAAAAAATGGTGAAATAAATACTTGAATTCACACATAGACAAGTAAGCTAAAATTTATTAAAATATGTGAAACAATCACTGAAAATGATAGTTAAACACACTGTCCAATTATGTCAGCAAAAATGACAAACAAGGGTTTTTCCTCCAATGATGAAAAGGTCTGTTATCATCTCGTTCAGATCCAAGACTTGCTGCTTTCACTGAAATCCTCTGGCATTTGGATCACCTACAACATATAATATCATATGAATAACTATTTGGGAAAAAAAAAAATGCATCACACCTTTAACTAATTCCACTCTATAGAATATTGTGGTTGTTACAAATTGACAGCAATAGCAGACACCATTAACACTATTTCTAAATAACATTTTCTGTGTGATATTTAATAGAAACAATGGTGAAGAAAGGAAAAAAAGTTTAAAATTGTCACCATTGCAAACGTTATTTCTAAAAGTGAAACAAAGGTATTTGACCAGACTCTCATTACGTTCGTTACAAAAGACACCATGGTGTCTGTGTAACGAACAAAATTCAATGAAATACCGCTCCATAATTGTTGCGAGTAATAAACAAATCTAAAACCATAGCTTGACAATAAATAAATAATTATCAAGGACTACTTACAATAAAAACATTTTTCTGCCTTGTAAGTTATCCATCAATTCCTCTCATGACAGCTTGTACGTTTCAATGGACACCATTTTGAGGAAGCGTCTGCATTCCGTAAGTTACAGTGTTGTTACGAACGCGAAGAACAATATTTGGGTAAAAATAGATCCCACATTTCAACTATGTAATGAAAATATGTGTTTGTGTGTAAAGTTCATCACTCTAATCGCTGATTGGTCGGATATTTTTAGAAATTAGGGTATAGGATGGTCTAGTCTAGGGGAAAAAGTCGTAAGTTACATGTGGACACCAAACACAGTGTCTATGAAAAGTTAGCAGTATGTTCTATTCTGCTCCAAATTTTGCGCAACAACTTGCCATAGTGTCATTTGAAAAGTGTGTTAAACTTAAATATATGCAAAATTGAATATTTCTGCCTTCATATGTCAGTCTATTTTTAGCCAAATGTCAACCTTTGCTGTGGACACCATATGTAACTTACGCTATTGGATTATTGAAGATAGCACTCTGACTTTCTATTTCGGAAATTTTGTCTGATCTTCATTTTGATAACTTTGAAAACCAATATTACTTTGATGAACCAATTACTGTTATTTTTATTTTCACATTTAAAGAATAATAAGCAAGTCTGCGAAGGCTGAATTTCCATGTAACGTTTTTTGGGTGAAATTAAAGGACTTTTTCGGGGGATAATATCAAATTTAAAAAAAACTAAGACACATATTCCAAAAAACTAAAAAGGTTATATCTCCTCATTCTTAATTGCATACACACAGTTTCTCATGAAATAGATTTTCATACAAAAAAATGTGTTTTTTAGTGAAAAATATCAGCCACCCCTTATTGTCCCAGTATTGTATTTTTACACATTAGCACTGACATTGCAGATTTCGGAGACTTTGAGGATGTTTTATGATACATTTCTTTCAGGCGTTGTCATTCATAATGCAGTCTCAACATAAACAGCTTAGTAAATTGTTATTACCAAATGTAAAAGTTTATGCCAGAGTGTCTCCTAAACAAAAGGTATGTTGTTAGCTTAATAATATAATATGATATACTGCTAAAGATACTGTCAAAAGAGATTAATTATTTGTTTTAAGGCCCATACGCCTGCATAAATGAGTATTATGGATCAATAGCTTCCATTGTTTACCTTAATAAAATATAATAATTTTTTAACTTTAACCCGTAAGCAAACAAAAACGGCATTTGACCAGTTTGTTGTAGACCACTCTGGACAACATTGTGGGAAAAACAGAAACTGCTCTTAACGTTTCTCCTTTTCCGTAAATGTTTATGCCCTATCAGAAGATTATTTTTTTGATTTCATCACATTTTGAAATGTTGTTTGCAAACTCTTTCAATTTGGGACAGTGGAAAATTGAACATTTGGTAAAGGGTTAAACCTATATATTTTACAATATTTGAGAACAATGTTCTTACAACGCAATCAATCCCTTTCCATTCTGCTTCCTGTATACATGGGTGAAAGTTTTCAGTTTTAAAACTGATTTCCGTTTTATGAAAATCTCCTGGGGTCCATCCAAGAATATTAGACCTGTTGATTTTTTAAAAAAGAACTTTAGTTTTAATGTTGTTGTTTTACCCTCCATTAGGGCCATTTCAACACCTCTTAAAATGGCTTGTTGCAAGAGCTTCCAGGGGGCTACGCCCCCCTGGTCCCACCACCAGGGCTCTACCCAGCTACAGTTTCAGTTTTTTTTATTTTTTACAACTTTCACCCATGTGTATTATTAAACAGTACAATATCTGTATATGGATGAACGAAAGGCTTCAAAGTAGACACAGATTCCCACGGGATTCAAACCTATGGCCCTTGTGTCTAGAGGCAAAATTCTTCCCCGAGAGCAGTGTCTTATACATAAATGTGTATACATTATAGCGTATAATTAGTTATCGACATAATCGCCTGAACAAAGACCAGGGGCCCGTTTTACTAAACAACTTACGGAATCTGTTTGCGTAAGTCATAATTAATAAACATGGATAGTATCTTCAATGAAAGTAAAATGTTGCAATAAGGCACTTCATTGGAAGCGTCTCGGAGAGACGATTCCAATGATGTGTCACTTTGCAATATTTCTTCGCCCAATATTGAAATGAGAGGAATTGTTGTTTTAAACTTACGCAAATCTTAAGCGTAAACTGTTTAGTAAAACGGTACCCGGACTTTCATGAGCTATACTTCCAATACAAAAGAAATGCAAGACCTTTAGGTTTGAATGAATGAGGTTGTCTGTGCTTTACATGTGCATTTGCTTAAACTATTTGGCTATGAAGGCACAGCAACTAAACTTAAAGACGTTTTGATTTAAATAAGCTTTAATAGAAAGTTTTATGTGTAGGCGATAGAGTGTATTTGACATTGGTTTGCTTGAACTTTTTGGTTTTCAAGGCAGGACAGCAAAACTAAAAAGCATCTGATTACATTAAGCTTAATTGGGAATGCTTATGTAAAAAAGCGTTTTTGTGGCTTAGCCTATTCTCCACGATGATTAAATCTCAACATGTGAGATTGTCGTTAAAAAGGGTGGTTTGTGTTTGTAATTGTAGGAGTCGATCATTACCACATTGAAAAGTATGGGTTACGTAACGCTTATGTGTGGGGACGGGACAAATGACGTCGGAGCTTTAAAACATGCACATGTTGGTAAGGTTTTGTTGTGTTTGTTTGCTGTATTGTTTTTACAACCAATGCAAAACAGTGCTTCTTGTTAAAACTCAAGTCTCCTGTGTTATCCATCCCCCCAAAAAAAGCCCATCTCCTTAAAGGCATACTTGCGCTCATTTACACTTGAATTGTGATAGTTCTAGAATAATTGAAGATTAACTTTAAAGTACTTTAGATTTCCTTTTTAGAGAAATTGAGACTGTAACAGGTTCACATGGTGCTTTTAAAAGAGTGAATACGATAAGGTTTGTTTACAAAGCGATAAAACTAGGTCAGCCAAGAAACGTCATGAACCAATAAAACCCGATAAATTCTCCAATTTTAATGTTCACATTGTCAATATTGGATAAATGACAGTATTTTTATGTGTTTCACATGATTTTTTAACCAGGTGGTCGCCGCTGTTAATCCAAACACTCCTTGCTATTTTAGATGTTACTCGAATGTAAACAATGAAGTTAAATTGGTGGGCACCCAATTTGTGAAAATAGCACTTTGAAAAATAGATGATAAATAGTGCAGACATTACGTTGTCATAATCCTGTTGTTTTTCGCTATGTTTCAACATAATCTATCATAATATATTACTCATTTCACCCAGTTTTGCAGTTTTTCTGAGCGCTAGTATGCTTTTAATTGTCAATCATTCTCTAGTGCTATAAAAGATTTTAAACCTCTCTTGTGAAATCTCAAACCCAACCAAACTCCACTTTAACATGCAAGAGTAATTTCCAATATACCTGAGTGACTTTACAGAGTACAATTACCTTAGAAGAATTTACCTGAGCAGATATTGCAGCTTATTGAGGCTGAGAACAACAACTTCTATTATATTGTGATGCTTGTCTTATCGCCAATGGAGAAAGTCCCAAAGCCTAGCAGTTATCCTAACCCTTTCCCAAACAATAACGACATTTGACCACTTTGTTGCAGACGACTTTAGAAAACATTGAGGGAAAAGGAGAAATTGCTCGTGACAAGCAATTTTTCATTTTCCCACAATGTTTTTCTGCCCCATCAGAAGATTATTTTCCAATTTCATCACATTTTGAAATGTCGTCTGCAAACTCTTTCAATTTGGGACAGTCGAAAATTTGTTGTTTGGGAAAGGGTTAAGTGACATGTAAATGTATAAATCTCAAACCTCTGACTGGTCTGAATGAATTCTCTCAAAAATAGATGATCATTCAGTCTGCTTGTGTTTAAAGTGATCGATAGGCTAATAAAGCTGATCTTTTCAAAGGAATGTACAGTCGAACCTCGTTTATCCAGACACTTTCGTTCCCAGGAGTAATGTTCGTATTAACAAATAATACGGAATAAACAATTGGCGAGTTTCCAGTGAAATGTTTACCTTTACACCGTTTTTCATAATAATCAATATGAAGTTAAAAAAAAAACAATGTAATAGTTGAAAACGATTGCCAGACATTGTCTCCTGATCGCTGTCAATGCAGCAAGTTAACACCTTTTACAAACTTGGCTTTCTGCACTGCACGCAACGATAATAACTATCAGGTTAGACCAGTTAACTGACTAAATGACAGATTTACAAACAATTAACACCTTTCATAACACTACACTGGGACATCTCTGGGCTTGTGGGAGTGTCATTTGGCAAGGCATTTTAGAGTCCTAGCCTAGCTCTGGTGAATCTTATAAGGTGGACAGAGTATTAAACCCAAATGAACAAACAAATTTATGTTATTGGCCAGTCACAAAACTAACGGATTGTGAGAATATTAGAACATTTTGTAGATATCTTTGTAGGTGTGGCCTAAAGGGTGTAAATTCATAAGAATCTACTCAAAATTCCTTTGACAGTGCGGCCTTAAGGTTGCATATTCATGAGAAACTACATTGAATTTTTTTGTAGGTGTGGCCTTGTTAACAAATGCTCCAGAGAGAATGCCTGAAAAGAAAAAGAGAAGAGATGAGGTACCATATTTTATTTACTATTAGTTAACTTTGCCATTCCCTCTTCCAGAATGGTGTGACTGGCTCAAATTGAAAACTGTTTTAGGCGAGCATTCTACAAAATGAAAGCTTACTTTACCTTTTTGTGTGATTTTCTTTTGTTATTTATGAAAAACAAATAGGGTATCATCAAAGAAACATTAAAAGAAAAGCTCATAGATAATGTCCTAATAATCTCTTTGCATTTTTGGTTAGTGGTGACTTACTCCTACACATGTTCTGATCATCTGTGTACAGCTATCCTCTTTAAACACTAGAGCTGACAATTCCGTTATCCTTATTCATTGGCCATGGCTTTTGGGGCTTTATAACAGGGCCTTTCTGTTATGAAATTTCTTCAATTTCATGCATTAACCTCAAAAGTTTAGCCACATCAGCTTTTAGGTTTTCAAATTCAACAGTTTCTGCGATAAAACTTCCTAAAATTAACAAGCCTAGGCATCTTTATAATCCAAGGAGAAAAAAGTCACTGTTTATCGAAACGTAGAGTAAATCAATTCTGACCAACATTTTCAAATTTCTTCACAATTTATACAGATGCATGATGGGGACACAGGTCAATCGGGGACCAATCATACGACAGACAAGTTTTCTGGGCGTGGCCAAGGGAGGGCTGGCGGAAGGGCGGCCAAGCAGAGAGCCATTGCAAGGGGAGTTGATACGGCACCAGCCACTTCACCTGCTCAGGTAGGACAAAAATAATTCACTTGTGCATGTGTTTGACATCATTTGTTTAGCTTAATCATTACAAATTCTTATTTTTTTTTATTTATATACTTAAATATTTTAGCCTGTAGATAATACAATGTATAATTATCTACATCATCATAATGCAGACTGAATGACCTAAGCTGTTGATGCACCTTAAAACCTCATTCATTCAATCAATTAGTTAAGTTTAAATAAACTTATTTATATGACATTGTTTGTGAAACAAGTTCTTACAACTAAGACTAGTCAGTCTTAGGTGCCTGCATTTGTTAAGTGATAACAGTAACTAACTTTAAATCATGAAAACTCTCGAGTGGGTATATATCACCGAAGCCATTTTGCTTGGGCAAAGGTATACTGTTCTCCCGACTGGCTTACGGAATGCCGATGGTTCTACCCGCCTTGACCAGCCCTTATGGGCAGTTGAGTATGGGATCTTCCTCCATCATTAAGAGTCGGGCATCGCTACATAACTGAAATAATGTTGATGTGACGTAAAACCCATATAAATAAAAATAAGAATATATATATCACTGGATTTATATCACTGTTCTCGTAAATTTTGATTAACATGAGAGATGGACTTTTGAAGTCCTGTCAGAATGCTGATACTTCTTGTCAACTTTACAAAGTACGCAAAATGTCCGGAGTACCGCATCATCCGGACTGATGAAGCAGAGCATGTTCTTTTACACATTAAGACATAAACGGTCTGTATGCACGTCTATACTTATAACCCTTAAGCAAACGCCAAATTGTCAACCGTCCCAAATTGAAAGAGTTTGCAGACGACATTTCAAAAAGTGATGAAATTCAAAAGTTATCTTCTGATATGGCAGAAAACATTGTGGGAAAAGGAGAAATTGCTCGTGACAAGCAATTTCTCCTTTTCCCACAATGTTTTCTGCCATATCAGAAGATTATTTTTGACATGAGCAATTTCTCCTTTACCCACAAATTTTTTCAAAAGTCGTCTGCAACAAACTGGTCAAATAATTCCGTTCCCTTACAATTTCGTTCGGATTGCGAGACATCCGGATTATCAGGGTCTGGATAAATGAGGCTTAATTGTACTTTAGAATAGTTTAGTTTTGGGTTTCCATTAATCGTTTATTAGCTAGGCATCTTGGTTATTTACTTCTTGTTATTCTGCATACTAGGGATGGGTGCAAAATTGATCATACATGCATACGATCAAAGTCAACGGTACATTGGTTTGCGTAAAGCGAGAGTATAAGACAAAAATATAACAAAACAAATGTCATCAGCATGCTTGAAGTATTTCCAGACAGAATATTTCGAAGGTGGCATCGTCGTTGAAGTTTAATTAAATATTTAGTAGTTTCTCGAATGAGCATTAAAAAAAGAGGGACATCTTCATTTTGTGATTATTTAAAGTAGGGATGGGAACGAATATTCGAATAGCGGGTCGAATATTCGAATAGCAAAATAGTATTCGAATATTCGATTTTAATGAGCCCATATTACTGTATGTTTACCATAAATTTTATTCAAAAATAATGTTGTTTTATTTTCATTTTCTTCCTCTAATCCGATCCCAAATATCGAAGAACGTGCCTAGCTCCCAGGTGCAGTTACGATGTTTTTACAACGTATGTCACACAGTAAAACACCTGTGACTAATTACCACATCTTTTGACAGTTTGCAAAACGATTAATTCCTAAGTGTGAAAATAGTCGATTTTAAGCCGCTAAATCCAACACCTTAATGATCTGGACTTGCTCCTTATTATCCAAAACAAGTCAATCACGCTAATTGACAATTGTCAGTGTCAACCAATCACGTAACTTGTTTGTCGTGAAATTAAACAATTACTCTTTCAATAACCAATCGTAATCATGATTGCTTATGCACGAAGACCAATCAAATGATGTGTTAGAAAGTATATTTTTCTTCAGAATAATTTGTCAAACTTATCTTCATTCTAATTTCTACATCTATTCGATAAACATCACAATGTCTCCATCGCGTGTCTGGAATTACTTTACTCGTTCTGCCGACAAGTCGAAGGCGACCTGTAACCTGTGTAACCAGGACTTTGTATTCAAGAATACAACATCCAACCTACTGAATCACTTGAATGGCAAGCATCCATCCGTCTGGAAATGTTGATAAAAAACGAAATAATGGTTATTACTGCTTTGATATTGAATGCACGTACATGTATACAGATATCGGCTCCCATCGGCTATACACAAAAGGTTTGAACAGAGGACTAGTGTACTAGTATTCGGACATGCAGACATTCGGACATCAAAACGAATGCTAAAATCGAAAATATTCGAATAGTTCTAGTCGAATATTCAAATAGTGATTTCACTATTCGTTCCCATCCCTAATTTAAAGGTTTCAGAAACAATCATTCGAGTAAATTTTACAGACATCCAATTAAAATGTGTTAACAATATTGGAGTATAGACCGGTGTAAGTGTAACTCAGATGATCCAAGCTGTAACTGTAGAGTGAAATATCTACGTCTGGATCATTCGGACTAGTGTAAGTGTGAAAGATTCGCCGATTTGGTGTTGTTATTGTTTGACACAGGGTGACAATTTGGATACTGTTTGACTCGTGAGCGCTAATTGGACATCAAATATAATGGATTAACCCATCTTTAAGACTACAAGGTGTTATGATTGACCCTTACATTCCCTTTATTCGCACTCGTTAGCTATCTTTATTTGATTTCGAATTGATTAGTTTATTCAACCTTTAAAGTGAAAACAAACGGCATTTCTGTTTTTTTATTTCCGATTAATCGATTAATAAAAATTAATCGATAGTCGGACGTTTAATCGATTAATCGGTCCCATCCCTACTGCATACATGTGTTTGTTTGACGAGAAACTGAATAGGTAAAGTCAATAAAGAATTCTTGATCTTAGTCTTGAAATAATTGCAGCACTATTGATCAATATGAATACCTATTTAAACAAACAAATCTAATTACATTTCAGAAAAGACTGAATAACATGCTGAAAGAACTTGAGGAGGAAGAGAAAGCTGCCATTGTACGCCTGGGAGATGCCAGCATAGCCTCACCTTTCACCTCCAAACTCTCTACTATTTTATGTGGTAAGTCTGGGATGGTTATTTAAAGATGTTAACCCATTTTTTCAAACTTTCTAGGAGCCATTATGGCCTATTGGTTATTGTCAGGGATCAGGAAATCTCTATATCCCAATTGGTCCCATTGATGCTGAAAAATCTTCTGATACTCGCCCAAATTCTCTCCCTCACCCCCACCCCCCATATTCATATAACCATAAATCATGCTTTATTTGACAGTATCAAAATGAACTTTTTGTTTGAGATAACATTAGATATGAATTTTGTTTCTGAATTAATGATTTCAATAGATTTTTAGAAATATCTGATCAATATGGAAGATGAAAGAGTGAGATCATTTTGACACTTCAGGAATTAATTTCACCATATTTGTTTGTTTTACATCGATTTTGAAGAAAGTTTAAAGCTTATTCAAGGCCACTTTTGATGACTGCTTCCTGGATACTAAACCAGTAATCGCGCCGGTTTGTGGGTTAGTCTCGGAAATTTTCACCCCGTCTAATGGGAATACAAACCCGGGACCCTCGGTACAAGAGCCGGATGCTCTACCCCTGCACCAATGTCGCCCACAATCAATTTTTATGATGTGGTTCAATATCAAGAAAAGTAGCCCTTCTTGGAAGTTTGATGTTGACACATTATAAAACCCACACAAAGTAAAATAAGTCAAACTTTGTACTACATCATATGATCAGTCTTGCATTTCTCATTGTAGAGAAAGATGATTTCATAATTTTCTGCAAAACTTCAAGGAAACCTTTGCCACTAAGATTTTACCATCTGCCAAAGTGTTTTGGGCCCATGAAATACACTTGTTATGTAGGTACAGCTTTAACAGATTATAACAAAGATCCATATTTGAGGTGTTACAAGGTTGCCATATTATTAATCTGGGAACATAATCCTTAACTAAACCATTGCTGAAGGAAAAAAATCTACATTTTCTCTCTTTCCAGTTTGCCATATCATAAAGCAGGGTAGATGTACCCTTGTCACCACCCTACAGATGTTCAAGATCCTCGCCCTGAACGCCCTGATCCTGGCCTACAGCCAGAGTGTCCTGTATCTAGAGGGAGTCAAACTCAGCGATACCCAGGCTACCATGCAGGGACTCTTACTTGCAGGCTGTTTCCTCTTCATATCACGTTCAAAGGTTTGTGGTGTTTATGATAATGGGTTGAAGTGTGATTGCTTATGGATTGCATGGAATGAATTTCAACTTCATACATGTACCCTTTGTCATAATCTTGTGTAACTGACTTAGTGTGTTAACTCTTGCTTGTACTTTAACCCAAAGATGACCATTTGTGAATTTTTTTTAAAGTTAATTTATTTTCAACTTCTCATCCAAGAAACCTTTATGATTCACTGCTCTTTTATCAGTCTTGACAGATTTTAAAAATAAACAAGTGCTTCTTGTTTTAATATACTCTACTTATTCTTTTTCCAGCCATTAAAATATTTATCGAAGCAGCGCCCTCTACCCAACATATTCAACATCTACACAATAGTGACAGTGATGACACAGTTTGCGATACACTTTGTATCTCTAGTCTACCTGGTTCAGGAAGCTCAAGTCATTTCTCCAAGGTAAGGTCATTTAACCCTTTCCAAAACAATAAAGACATTTGACCACTTTGTTGCAGACGACTTTAGAAAACATTGTGGGAAAGGAGAAATTGCTCGTAACAAGCATTTACTCCATTTCCCACAAGGTTTTCTGCTCTATATGAAGGATGTTTCTCAATTTCATTACATTATGAAATGCCGTCTGCAAACTCTTAATTTGGTACAGTCGAAAATTTGTTGTTTGGGAAAGGGTTAAAGGTGTCTCCGTGGCCTAGTGGTTAGAGTACAGAACTTGAAATCACATGGCCCTTCTCTGCATGGACTTAAATCCCGGTGACGGCATTTGGATTTTCATGAGATGTAGTCTCTTGACTGGCAAACAGATTGCTGATGGTTCTAACTGGCTTGACCAGCTCTTGTAGGCAGTTGAGTATTAGTTCTTCCTCCATTATTAAAAGTCCGGCATTGCAACATCACTGGAATAATGTTGTGGCAATGTAAAGCCCCATATAAACAAACAAATGTTAAACCAAATGTTCTTTATGAAGTACGCCTATGGGTTACATGTACAAACGGAATAAGAGGAAATACCTTCAAAACCAAGGCATTTCAACTGACTCAGAACCACATAAGACTTTTTTATCAGCCATTTTGTTTGCATTTGTTTTCCATTCTATTGAGCCCCAAGTCTAAAGTTGAGGTCCTGGGTGTCCCAGTGGTTAAGGTTGAAGTCTTAGATTTGGGGGTCCCTTGTTCAAGCCTCATCAGTAGCTCGCTTGGAGTGCTATTTGGAAGGACTTTAGGAGTCCTATCCTAGTACTGGTGAATCCAGGAAAGCTGTAAGAAAATTAAAATAGAATTTGTGAAATGATGTTAAAACCCAATATAAACAAAAAACGAGACTATTGTTAGTAATTCACTCTTGCATTGAACCTATTTGCATTTAAATGTTTCCTCCATGGAATTAAAGACTGGGCCAAATTGAAAGGAAAAGCAGACGACAATGAAATTGTAAGAAAAAGAAAATGACAACTTTTGCTTGGACCACTGTTGAAAGCAACAGACAATGTAAAACATATTGGTACAGACCCTTTGTAACAAAAGGATAAATGGCCCATTATGAGCAATTTCTTTTTTTAATGTGTTGGTTTATAAAGTTCTGATGGAAACTTCTCATTGCTCTGTACCATTGTAAGAAAAGAACATTTTGATGTTGATGTGAAATTTATATTCATCAATGTTTACAAGTTGTTTTAAATCTTTGTTAGGCTTAACCCTTTACCAAACGCCAAATTTTACACTGTCCCAAATTAAGAGTTTGCAGAAAACATTTCAAAAAGTGATGAAATGTGAAAATAATACTCTGAAGGGGCAGAAAACATTGTGGGAAAAGGTTAAATTGTTCATTACGAGCATTTTTTCCTTTTCCCACAATGTTTTCCAGATTCGTCTGCAACAAAGTGGTTAAATGCCGTCATTGTTTGGGAATGGGTTAACAAAAATCCTGCCACATTCCTTATGATTAATTTGATTATTTGAATTTTAGTTTTATTTGTGATGCTTTACACTCTTTCAGACCAGAGAAAATAGATTTAGAGGCCAAATTTGCTCCAAATTTACTCAACTCTGTGGTCTACATTATATCGATGTCACTTCAAGTGTCTACATTTGCTGTAAATTATAAGGTAAGAAAAAGTAACTTTTCCTTGACTCTTAGAATATTTCGAATACATACTTCATAATTTTAATAGCATACTAGACCTAAGAAGAATTGCATAACTGGGTAGAATTAGTTATAAATTATGATACACTATTTTGAAACATAGCGAAATGCCAAAGGAGCATGGCAATATAACGCCTGCACAATTTATCATCTATGTTTCAAAGTGTTATTTTCACAAATTATGTACCCACCAATTTAACTTCATTGCTTACATTCAAGTAACATCTAAAACAGCAAGAAACACTCAAATTAATGATTGGCGATCACCTGGTAAGCAAAATCATGTGGAACACATAACAATACTGTCATTTATCCAATAACAACAATGTGAACATTTAAAATGGAGAATTGCTTTGGTTTTATTGTTCCTTTCGTTTCTCCGCCGATCTTGCTTTATTGCTAATTGTAAACAAGCCTTATCATATTCACTTTTTTAAAAGTATCATATGAATTTGTGTTACTATTTCAGTTACTCTGTACAAGGGAATTTATAGTACATTTGTACTTTTAAGTTAATTGTCAATTATTCTAGAACACAATTAAGTGTAAATGAGCGCAATTATGGCTTTGAGATAGGTATATTAAATTTCCATTTATATTTTCAGGGAGAGCCCTTTATGGAGAGTCTACGTAACAACAAGCCGTTGATGTACAGTCTGTTCATCTCCGGAGGAACCATCGTATTGCTCGCCAGCGGACTGATGCCAGAGGCGTCCGAGTACTTCGAGCTCGTACCACTGCCAGATGATGTAAGTTTTTGATAAAGTGGGTTACCAGTTTCTCTTACTGTTTATTGTAAGTTTTTTTTTATTTCAACCTATATACTCTAATCACTAAGTCATTTCCCTTATAGGATTTTGCAGCTTGTTGTTTTAACATAATTTAACATAAAACACCCTAAGCATATGTCTCAAGCCAACACACTATAAGAAGTGTATATATTTATTGTTCAATCATTCCAGAATTAATAATATCGAAATGTCAATTTGCTTACAAGCCGATTTGAATGATTCTATAACCTTAAAACAAAACACGCTAGAACTCACTCATGCACACTATCTCACAAGATGCTACATTCACTTGTGCAAAACGCTCACACTCGTGCAAAACGCATACGCTCACATACCACCACAATCACCATGAATAAACTTCGTTCCTCTCCAAAGGAGCCTCCATGGCCTTATGGTTAAGGTACAAAACTTAAAATCACATCGCCTCTATCCACAAGTGTTCGAGTCCGATTAAATTTTTATATGAGGCAGTGCAGGCAGTTAAGTACGAGTTCTTCCTCAATCATTAAGTTGGGCATCTCAAAATACCTGAATAAATGTTGATGCGATTTAAAACCCCTATACAAATAAATAAATAGATAATGAATAAAACATGAATATACTTCATTCCTCTCCCATGGCCTTATGGTTAAGGTACAGAACTTATAATCACATAGCCTCTATTCACAAGTGTTCGAGTCCCATTAAATTTTTATATGAGGCAGTGCAGTTAAGTACGAGTTCTTCCTCAATCATTAAGTTGGGCATCTCAAAATACCTGAATAAATGTTGATGCGATTTAAAACCCCTATACAAATAAATAAATAGATAATGAATAAAACATGAATATACTTCATTCCTCTCCCATGGCCTTATGGTTAAGGTACAGAACTTATAATCACATAGCCTCTATTCACAAGTGTTCGAGTCCCATTAAATTTTTATATGAGGCAGTGCAGTTAAGTACGAGTTCTTCCTCAATCATTAAGTTGGGCATCTCAAAATACCTGAATAAATGTTGATGCGATTTAAAACCCCTATACAAATAAATAAATAGATAAAAATGAATAAAACATGTATAACGATATTAAACCCCTATACATATAAATAAATCATTCCTTTTCAAACATATGATGCCAAGGGAGAAAAAGATAAAACAAGTAAAGTACAATGTAACCAGCACATACACACTTTAAAGATTTAAAAGGGGCCTCCGTGGCCTAGTGGTTAGAGTACAGAACTTGTCAACACATGGCCCCTCTCTGCGTGGGTTCAAATCTTGAGAGGGATTTGGATTTTTCATGAGAGGCACTCTCCCGACCGACTTACGGAATGCCGATGGTTCTACCGACCTTAACCAGCCCCTATGGGTAGTTAAGTATGGGGTCTTCCTCCATCATTAAGAGTCGGACATCGCTACAAAACTGAAATAACGTTGATGTGATGTAAAACCCATTAAAAAATAAAAAAAAAAAAAAAAAAAAAGATTTATATAACTATTCTATAACTATTCTTCAGTACATATCATTTATTAGAGAAGCTGTTTATAAAGAAATTGAATTCTATTTTCCAAACTTCATCACATTAACACAATGAAAAATTAAGATAATTTCTCATTTCAGTTCAGGAATACAGTGCTTGCTGTTATCACGGCGGATATTGTTGGGGCGTTTGCAATCGATAGAATTTTACAGTTTATTTTGGGTGGTGGGAAAGTTAGACGTCGGTGATGATAACTGGACACTTAGAAATCTAATAATCAGAGACATTGATAATTCACATATCTTTCATATAAGATACCAAATTGGAAAGGGAGATAAATATGTGTGTTCAAATCAGAGATTCATAAAAAGGGTTCGGTGTCTCTTGAAGGCATTATTTTTCAATAATGATAATCAAATTATATTGGGTGTGTACTCATCAGGATCAATTTCTTTCGACGATGTAGGTCTTGAAGAAGACAAAAATAATTTCCTATGGAATATTGGGGGTCCTAAATGGCCCAATGGTTAAGGTGGCAGATTTAGAATGCAGGAATCTTGAGTTCAAGCCCCACTGCCACCTCTGATTTCATGGGATTGTACTTTTGCAAGTCACTTCAGGGCCCGAGCCTAGTACTGGTGGATCCAGGAAAGCCATAACATAAACAAAGAATTGTTAACACCATGTAAACAAACTGTGGAATATTGTAATCAGCTTGATTAGTCTGTATGAGCACCCACAACATAGGGTTTAGAGAAGAAATATGTTAGTTTGCTATTAAAGATATCTGGAATGATACCTTAGTACAATGAATTCATTGTTTTGAACTTTGTGAATGACTCGTGAGCTAACAATTTGTGTCAATTGTGGTATTTTAAACTTGATCAAGAGTTTGAAATCAAATGAGGAAATGTCTACACAAAGAAGCATTAGAAATCCTTTTTTTTTAATACCTCTATTGTACTATGGTTTGTGACTTAAATATCTCCAAGAGGTCAAATCTTTCACAAGTGTTAACACATTACCAAACAATTATGACATTAATTTTTACCACTTTTTCACAGACGACTCTTGAAAACGTTGTGGAAAAGGGAAAACCTTCTCGTATCTAGCAATTTCTCTTTTTCCAACAATGTCTTCTGCCCTATTTACCAATTTCATCACATTTTGAAATGTCGTCTGCAAACTCTTTCAATTTGGGAGAGTCGAAAATTTGGCGTTTGGTAAAGGGTTAAGGACCCTCTGTAAAGCATTGCATTGAATCTTTTGGCTGCTCTCTGAACGAGTCCAAGACTACCAAATGAAAACCAAAATGCCTTGGCCAATATGTTGTCTGACAACTGTGTTGTCCATGTGGTGAAATGTGTCTGCAGCTGTGAGGTATGTGAAAATCTGTCTTTGTAGATGATTTAAAGCTTAACCCTTAGAATGCTGGATAAATTTTCTAAAATTAGACTTTTGTGACGTCTGCTTTCCAAAACTTTAAGTGCCTGCTTAATTTAGATGGGGAAAGATACAAAGCGTACCAAACAGATTAGATCACAGGCCAGCCGCCAATTTACATGGCGACTGGCCTGGGTCTTACCTGTTTGCATAAGCATGAAGTCGGTTTCAGCACTATAAGTATACAACCATAATTTAAAATTATTTATTGTTTAAGGCATTGTATATACCAGTAATCATAATATTAAGGCATAAAAAGGAAGAAAAATATATAATAAAGACTTTGGTTGTTTGTCTTGGGTTCGAATCACATGAGCAGAAGGGTCGATATTGGGACCTTCTATTGGTTCACATTGGGTCTGAGTACTGAATATGTCTTCAGGAAGTAGAATCGAGAGAACTTGTTTCACAATCAATGTTAAATGAGATTTGTTAAATTGAAGACTTCCCTCTGGTTAAAAATTCAGATCTTCTAGTGCAGGGATTTGAACCCCATAAAGAGGGTGTTGTCGCTTTAGGGATTAGATCAAATGATATATTAGGGTTTTTACATCTTGTTAACAATATTATGGGCCACGTCACGCAAAAAGGGGCACTCAGACATAAATAAAAACCAATGACTCGGCTCTTTGTTAGTGCTATTATTCCAGCATCTAGTCACAACAGTTTTCATTTGTATTTATTTAAAGGTAGAACTTGATGTCCTCTAAGATGGCAGACAGTGTAACCCCAGACCAGCCGCCACGTCGCTGACGTGGCGGCTGGTCTGGGGCTACACTGTTTGCTATGTCCGAGTGCCCCTTTTCCTGTGACGTGGCCCATATGACTTATTTTGCAGGTTCTGGCTCATAAAGCTGGAAGATTTGTTTGTTTCTATGAGTTTTACATCAAGCCAACATTATTTCATTTATGTTGCAAGTCCCAGCAAATAACGATAGAGGAAACCCTTAAAATTGGGATCAAGCTGGAATGAACAAAGTTTGCTGTGTCTAAACCAGGAGTGAAATATGAAAAACAAATGCTAACCCCACATGGAAAGATTAAATGTTTTTGTATTATAAAAAGAGAAAAACATACATATGAAACTCATAAATCAAGAATGATTTTCAATCTTCATTCAACTGTGAGTTACTTAACAGACCCGTTAGAAATATGTGTGTCCATATGATTAAAAGTGAACTTTGGATTGATAATTTAACAGAAAAAGGGTTCAGTTTAAAGAGTTTTTGGTCTTTCCAGCGCTTAGTAACTAACAAAGCTGTTGGAAAATTGTATTAAAAACTGTATAATCTATCAATTTTTATAGACATTCATTACAGTTGCCCCAATGAGAGGATTCAAACTATTGCCAACAATATGAACATTAATAAAGAAATACAGAACTTAGTAAGAGAATAGGGCACTTTAATCAACAAAATAGTATCAACAATTGAGGTTTTTAAGAAGATATAAAGAAACGAGCAAAGTCAGTTTGCATCTTATTTAAGGCTCTGCTTCATAGGCGATTTAACAATGAATGTTATGCTTTCGCAGAACTTGGAATCACATGGCCCTTCTCCACATGGGTGATTTAACAATGAATGTTATGCTTTCGCAGAACTTGGAATCACATGGCCCTTCTCCACATGGGTGATTTAACAATGAATGTTATGCTTTCGCAGAACTTGGAATCACATGGCCCTTCTCCACATGGGTGATTTAACAATGAATGTCATGCTATCGCAGAACTTGGAATCACATGGCCCTTCTCCACATGGGTGATTTAACAATGAATGTCATGCTATCACAGAACTTGGAATCACATGGCCCTTCGCCACATGAATGATTTAACAATGAATGTCACGCTATCACAGAACTTGGAATCACATGGCCCTTCACCACATGGGTGATTTAATAATTTTTTTTTTTTCTATATGGGTTTTACATCACATCAACATTATTTCAGTTATGTAGCGATGCCCAACTATTAATGATGGAGGAAGACCCCATCCTCAACTACCCATAAGGGCTGGTCAAGGCGGGTAGAACCATCGGCATTCCGTAAGTCAGTCGGGAGACTGCCTCTCATGAAAATCCATATCCCTCTCAGGATTTGAACCCACGCGGAGAAGGGCCATGTGATTTCAAGTTCTGTACTCTAACCACTAGGCCACGGAGGCCCCTTGATTTAATAATGAATGTCATGCTATCACAGAACTTGGAATCACATGGCCCTTCTCCACATGGGTGATTTAACAGTAAATGTCATGCTATCACAGAACTTGGAATCACATGGCCCTTCACCACATGGGTTATTTAACAATGACTGTCATGCTATCACAGAACTTGGAATCACATGGCCCTTCTCCACATGGGTGATTTAACAATGAATGTCATGCTATCACAGAACTTGGAATCACATTGCCCTTTGCCACATGGGTGATTTAACAATGAATGTAATGCTATCACAGAACTTGGAATCACATGGCCCTTCTCCACATGGGTTCAAATCCCAGTGATGGCAATTGGATTTTATAGAGAGGCGGTCTCCTTATTGACTAACGGTCTCCTTACTTAACAGTCTCCTAACTGACTAACGGTCTCCTTATGGACTAACAGTCTCCTAACTGACTAACAGTCTCCTGACTAACGGTCTCCTTATTGACTAACGTCTCCTTACTTAACAGTCTCCTAACTGACTAACGGTCTCCTTATTTACTAACGGTCTCCTTACTGACTAACAGTCTCCTAACTGACTAACAGTCTCCTAATTGACTAACAGTCTCCTAACTGACTAACGGTCTCCTTATTGACTAACGTCTCCTTACTAACAGTCTCCTTACTGACTAACGGTCTCCTTATTTACTAACGGTCTCCTTACTGACTAACAGTCTCCTAACTGACTAACAGTCTCCTAACTGACTAACAGTCTCCTAACTGACTAACAGTCTCCTAACTGACTAACGGTCTCCTTATTGACTAACGTCTCCTTACTAACAGTCTCCTTACTGACTAACGGTCTCCTTACTGACTAACAGTCTCCTAACTGACTAACAGTCTCCTAACTGACTAACAGTCTCCTAACTGACTAAGTCTCCTAACTGACTAACAGTCTCCTAACTGACTAACGGTCTCCTAACTGACTAACGGTCTCCTTACTGACTAACGGTCTCCTTACTGACTAACAGTCTCCTAACTGACTAACAGTCTCCTAACTGACTAACAGTCTCCTAACTGACTAATGGTCTCCTTACTGCCTAACGGTCTCCTTACTGACTAACAGTCTCCTAACTGACTAACGGTCTCCTTACTGACTAACGGTCTCCTTACTGACTAACGGTCTCCTTACTGACTAACGGTCTCCTTACTGACTAACAGTCTCCTAACTGACTAACGGTCTCCTTACTGACTAACGGTCTCCTTACTGACTAACGGTCTCCTTACTGACTATCGGTCACCTTACTGACTAACGGTCTCCTTACTGACTAACGATCTCCTTACTGACTAACGGTCTCCTTACTGACTAACGGTCTCCTTACTGACTATCGGTCACCTTACTGACTAACGGTCTCCTTACTGACTAACGATCTCCTTACTGACTAACGGTCTCCTTACTGACTAACGGTCTCCTTACTGACTATCGGTCACCTTACTGACTAACGGTCTCCTTACTGACTAACGATCTCCTTACTGACTAACGGTCTCCTTACTGACTAACGGTCTCCTTACTGACTAACGGTCTCCTTTCTGACTAACGGTCTCCTTACTGACTAACGGTCTCCTTACTGACTATCGGTCACCTTACTGACTAACGGTCTCCTTACTGACTAACGATCTCCTTACTGACTAACGGTCTCCTTACTGACTAACGGTCTCCTTACTGACTATCGGTCACCTTACTGACTAACGGTCTCCTTACTGACTAACGATCTCCTTTCTGACTAACGGTCTCCTTACTGACTAACGGTCTCCTTACTGATTAATGGAATATTTTGGAATAGGGCTCAAACGAATGTATATCAACACAAATATATGAAATTACGTTTAAAGACAAGACATTCTATTATAAGATTTTTTCTTTAATCAAAGAACAATGTTTAAAACATATGGTATTATTCATGTAAAGCAGCAGTTTCTCTCATCTGTTTTTGTCAATGCACTAAAAAGAAAAAGCCTTAAAGCCTGCTGTTAAAATGGTTATTTTCTTCAAAAGTTGTGTTAAAGAAAAAATGATTGATTGAACGTTACGTATGATATCTATAGCAGTACTTTTGTACTATTTTGTTACATGTATTTGTAATTTCAAATATACAGAATGAATAAAACAAAATATCTATATATTGACTCACTTGGCAAACAAACAACAGAAGATATAATAAACTATTGTTCTCCCGACTGACTTACGGAATGCCGATGGTTCTACCCACCTTGACCAGCCCTTGTGGGCAGTTGAGTATGGGGTCTTCCTCCATCATTAAGAGTCGGGCATCGCTACATAACTGAAATAATGTTGATGTGATGTAAAACCCATATGAAAAAAAAAATAAACTATTGTGACAAAAAGACAAATTGTTAGGTAACAGTCAATTTCACATGTTGTTCGAATAGTTGTTTTTTTATCCAACATAGCAAGAAAATTTATACTTTAATACATTACAATTATCATCAGATGTTGTTACTTGACATTCAACAATCCTTCATACCAAGCCAAATTGATGATTCTGTTCAAGAATATAATAAGTCTAGCACTTCTATGAATAAAAATAGTTTTAAAAGTGTATCAAAAAAATCTTGGGCTTAAAATGCACAATTGTTACAAGCTGGAATCAAGCTGGAACCGGAACATCAGAAACAGGTAGATTAAATAGGATTGGAGAGACATAAGTCTAAAATTGATCTCAATAACAAGGCAAACAAATGAATTGTTTACTATAGTCTTGCTCTAAATCCTTGATGTATTGGGATTTAATTCAAAGTTAGAATAACTACATTCAGGAGCAATCTTTTATTTTTCCCCCTCATCTTTCCATGCTCTATTCTCTGACCCAAGTGCCCAGAGCAGGTTGTGTTTAAGACTTTTTTCTCATTTTTCTGTTTTCCTCCTTCATCTCTCCATGCTTTATTCTCTAGAGCCAAAGCAGGTTACAGTTCAGAGTTTTTCTTGTTTCTTTCTTTTTGTTCTAAGAAGGGCAGGTAAGTCTCTCTATGAGTTCCTTATGCTGTGGAAACTTCACTAACAACTCCTCTCTTTTCCCATCTATCCAATCTTCAAACTCGAAGCCTGAAATATTTTTCAAATGTTGGTTCAACAAGTTGTGTCTGTAACAAGTTCCAATGCCATTTGCTTAACCCATTATCAAACAATAACGACTTTTGACCAGTTTATTGCAGACAACTTTTGAAAACTTTGTGGGAAAAGTAGAAATTGCTTGTTAAGAGCTATTTCTACTTTTCCCACAATGTTTTCTGCCCTATCTGTAGATTATTTTTCAGTTTCATCATTTTTGAAATATATTTTTTGGGCGCTATTTAATTGCCATGTCAGTATGCATATTTTTTTTTTTTAAATAGTCTTTTTGACAATGTTTGTAGTGTAGTCCCACCAGATTAGACCAAAAGTCACCCAAAAGCACTGTACCAATGAAGTGGGTGCATCCTTAGATGCACTGTTAGCTGCTGGGTTTCATTGCTATCCTTATAAACATTTTTAATTCCAGACATTGGAAAACGCTACTCTGCATATTGACTGCTTTGATATCTGAAAGATCACAATCATGAACCTTTGAATACAGTCAAACTTGTGTTAAGAGGCAAGCCTATGGGACAGAGTAAATTGGCTGTTTAAGACGGGTTGGCTGCTTAACACAGATTGATTTACACTATAAATCTAACACTGGGTCTTTCTGTAGTGGCTTTTTAAGGCAGGTTGGCTGCTTAAAAGGGTGGCTGCTTAACACAACTTAGACTGTATTGTGTTTAATCTGTTTATATTTGCTTCTTCTTGTTGTTCTACATACAGGTGTTTGTTTGACAAAGAACTGCATAGTTTAAGTCAATAAAGAATTCTTGATCTTGATTACATTTCAATCATAAAAAAAGAATGACAAAAACTATTTAATAAAGCATTATTTTTGTTAAGACTTGACGACCCATTTAAACAAACTAAATGACCAAGATATATTTTAAAGCTGCAGTTAACAGATATCTGGAAATTCATGTTGTTATATTTGCTCTTTCAAACAGGCTTGCCCCGGATCAAAATGACAAATATTCATCTGACCAAAGTTGTAATCATATTCATGCGACAAGTTGGTCTGGTAAAGGAAATGCAATCTAGTGACCAAATAGGATAAACTGTGTTTAAAGGAGAATTTTGACTTTGTTATTTTTGGTTTCTTTAGAGAGGTGCATCCCTTAACAAAATTTGATAAGGTCCAAACATGGTTGTAAAGAGCAAAATGACAATCAAAATTTTTCTTAAAACACAATAATTACCACTTCTCTTGTCATCAGATTTCATTTTCAAAACCAGACAAACCACTTGCTTGAATATGATAAGAAGTTTAGTCAGATAAAGATTTGTCACTTTATAACTATCATTATTTCGGTTATTTTCTCATTTGGTGCATTTTATCCTTTTGTCACAGTTCTTCCTAACCACATGACTACGGAGTGATATGGGATAGTAAAAACTCGGGTATTCCAGTGACCTAAGAGAATTTTTTGTCGGATAAACAATTAAACCTGATAAGTTCATATTGAGTTATATCATTTAATGGTGTTTAACTCTGTATCAACATTTCTTCAGTTATGTAACGACTTTCCTCGATCCGCCAATACTAGGCTAAGGCTCTGTAGTGACTTGCCAAAGGTTACCTCACGGAACCAGAGGTGACAGTAGGGCTCTAATCCGGGACCGCCAATACTTTTTTTTATATGGATTTAACATCACACCAACATTATTTCAGTTATGTAGCGATGTCCGACTATTAATGATGGAGGAAGACCCCATACTCAACTACCCATAAGGGCTGGTCAAGGCGGGTAGAACCATCGGCATTCCGTAAGTCAGTCGGGAGACTGCCTCTCATGAAAATCCATATCCCTCTTAGGATTTGAACCCACACGAAGAGGGGCATGTGATTTCAAGTTATGTACTCTAACCACTAGGCCACAGAGGCCCCCCCCCCCAATACTTAATCCCCTACCTTATATGATGTAAAATTCTAATTAAACAGTAAAAAAGATTATAACTAGTGCGTAGGGATACTGACCTGGCATCACAACCGCGCTATACAAGGCATATCTATCCTTGTCTACGAGTTCCGCGCTATACCATGTATCGTGCGGCACCACAATTTGTCCGACACACTCCGCGTTATTCACCACATCACCCAACACGTGACAGGAGTGTGTCCCATCGTCTTGTAACATGTGAACCTGCGTAAAAGAGTCATAAAACTGATTCTTGACCCGAACATTTAATTTTGAGACTACTTTATGTCTAAATCAAAATTAAAATAATATATGAGCCCTACATGGAAATCTGAGACTACTTTTCAGTCCAAATTAAAATTATTAATTGACTCCCACATGAGATTTTGGGACTAATTTATGGCAAAATTTAAATTAACTTTAATTTATACTTGACCCCTACACAGAATTGTGAGACCACTAGTTTGAGATGGTTTTAGTCTAAATTAAAATTCATACTTGACCCCTTCATGGGTTTTGAAACTCCTTTTAGTCACCATTTAGTCAAATTTAACCCATCTGCAGACAAATTCATAAACAGATAAAATAACATTTTATTTGTAATAATCAGAAGAAAAACATTTTGTTATATCTTTACCTGGGTAAATGAGTGAAAAAATAAACTCTTTACCCATTATCCAATTGTGTGTTTTGTCCAAATAGATGAGAAAGTGCTAAAAGCAAATTCAGAAAGGTGTTTGTGCCAAGTAACAGTGTTGGGTAAAACAAGTGAGAAATAAATAATGAATCACTTACTTTAACACGTCCCACTGCATGCCAGGAGAAACCCTCGTCAGAAAGGTGTTTGTGCCACGTAACAGTGTTGGGTAAAACAAGTTAGAAATAAATAATGAATCACTTACTTTAACACGTCCCCCCGCATGCCAGTAGAAACCCTCGTCAGAAAGGTGTTTGTGCCACGTAACAGTATTGGGTAAAGCAAGTGAGGAATAAATAATGAATCACTTACCTTAACACGTCCCCCTGCATGCCAATAGAAACCCTTGCAGAAAGGTGTTTGTGCCACGTAACAGTGTTGGTTAAAACAAGTTAGAAATAAATAATGAATCACTTACTTTAACACGTCCCCCTGCATGCCAGTAGAAACCCTCATCAGAAAGGTGTTTGTGCCAAGTAACAGTGTTGGGAGGGGCCAGTAAGAAATAAATACTTGTGCCTGCGGCCCTTGGTCCAGAGTGTCTGAAATTGACAAGTCCTACAGTTAAGCTCTTAATTTCTATTAAGGTATTTCACCCCTAATGGGGAAAGTCAGAACAGAACAACGAAATCAAAGATTTAACACAGCCTTTATAAAATCGGACATGGCGAGTGGCAAAGGGCTAGACTCATAGTCTAGGGTTCCCAGTTTGAATCCCAGGCCTCAACACATGAAAGTTCAGAGATACTTCCTAGTATTTCCCACCTCTCAAATCCTTTGGATGAGACTTTAAACTGAGATCCAGTCCTATGAGTAGCCATTGGCGATTACAAAAAGGAAGTAAAACCACGGACATGACAGATATGCAGCAAATAACTAGAAACAGAGCAAAGGGAGATATCTCATTCCTTCCTGTGTGATTTTTTCAAGTGGTTCCTTGAAAACTTCAGCTGAACATGTGTTGAGCCAATATTGATTTGGTGATTTATGTTGTCTACTTTTTTAAATTGGGTTTTAAATCAATTTTCAATAGTTTCCATATGGGAATATGCCGTTCATCAGCCCCCAGTTACGGTACTTAACGTGAAAAAAAGAAGACAAGAAAAATAGATACAATGCTAATCAAAAGACTCACTGTGTCTCGGTGAGAAACTTCACCTGTCTGTCTGCTTTCCATGCCTGTACAAACGCCCCGAACCCTGATGGGTGAGGACCCAGACCAAGCTGCTTCTTTAGTCTCTCTATTTCTTCTTCCATGGTTCTCTGTGTTAGTTTAAACTCATTTATATTACAGCAGACAGGAGCAAGTTCATAAAACACAAATCAATCACTCTGGACACTTCTTACGCTGAATGTTGTTAAATGAAGCATTGCAAAGTGGACCCATTTCTGAAGTGATTTGAACCCACAACTCTCTTGTCAAGAGGCTGGCATTCTATCCCTGGACGACTGTCCTTCTCTCTCTGTGTTTAAATAGATAAATCTTAAGATAAGATTTTATCAAAGACTAAAATAGTGACGTACGTCTTCACAATTAAGAGTGATTCACTTCAGTTTTCCTTTGAACTCTGTCAATGTGATTTAACCCTTAGAACGCAGGGTAATTTTCTGAAAATATATTTTTTTGCAGTCTGCTTTCCAAAACGTTATATATCTCTTTAATTTTGATGAGGAAAGATACTCAGAGTAGCAAATTGCATTTAGTAAATTGTTGGCTGGCCTTGATCTAACCTGTTTTTAGGACGTCCCTGTTTTTATAAGCATGAAGTAGGTTCCAACACTATTCATATATGTTAAAAGTAATTAAAGCTACTTTTATAATCTTCAAATACATGTGTCATATGTACTTATAGTTTGGAGTGTGATAAGTTTTGTGTGATCTATAATGTTCTGATATGGTATATACCTGTTTTTATCAATAACTTTATATCCTGCTATTTCAGAGAGGGAATGAGATGCATTCAATGTAGCTTTTAATAGTTTAAATGTTATTCAACTTATTGTCAAGTTTCAGAGCATTTTTGCATATGTCTTGGTATTTCAAAATGTGGATAATACTTCTTTGAAAACTGTTTTAGTAGTAGCGCATGCAGGTAAATTAAAGAAACCAACTTTTAACTTCCAAGTTCCCTCGCATCTGTGAACATCAAAGATGTATCAGGAAACAAAAGGCCAAATCATACCCACATTTAACAGAAATGGAGAAAAATAAAAGAGCTGTTAATGAAGAAAAAGCAGTTTACTGTTTGCAAAGTTTTTAACATTTAAAGTTCGAATGTTAGTGCCTGCAGGACGAGTTAACGTTGCGAAAAACTAATCCTGTAGGACTTTGAAATCAGTAGTACAGTCACGAAATATTTTTGTACGCCAACTCCTTTACCAGTACCACGTGACAAAATTTTGATATAAAGATAATTCTCCTTTCGACACAATGATTTCAAAGTTCTTTCATCTTACTAAATGAGTAGTCTGCATAAATGTGTGGTTGGATAAAACATATGATTAAGATTGACACTTCTAAATCGATTGCTTACCTGTGTGTCGTAAGTTATTAACATACAGGTCAAATGATGCTGAAGTCTACAGACGTATCACGTGATTTCTAAAAATAACATCACCGGGCATAGCATAAAACTCCCACGTGCATGATTATCACTCAGTTTTTGGCATCGGAGTTAAAAAGCCATCAAAGTCAGAGACATAGATAATCTATGTCTCTGATCAAAGCACCGAAAATGAAAACGAAATTAATTTAACAAACAAAGGAACGTGACCCAAATGCAATCTATTCTGTTAAAAAAAGGTTGAAACCCGTATACCCTAATCCAAATGATCCAGTCGTAGATATTGTATTCTACACACAGTTACAGCTTGGACCATCCAAGTTGGCATACACCAAGTTTTTACAACATACCCACAGGAACCAATGCAAAATGGACCACCTTTGATTCGTATCAAAAGTTAGTCTGGGGCCTGGCCTGTGCGTATCTATATAGGCCGACCCCGCACTAGGGTATGCATGGGCCAGAACCTCGGTTATACCTTTTAATCTCCGTTTGTATCAGCCTGCATAAATACCACAATACGAACACATTTACATTACTTTTACTTTCACTTTTTATCAATTCTTATATACACCGACTCATACAAATACATTTTTATTTCTTTTTAATAACGTTTTGGATCAATATCTTTTACATCAACACATACAATTACATTTTTATTTCTTTTTGATAACACTCAAGTATCATCCTTTTACAAACTTACTCAAACATGAAGTGTTATATGTTATCATTCATAGCACTTTGGATCAATACATTTATACACCAACATATACTAATACATTTATATTTCTTTTAATACCATTTTGTATCAATTCCTATATACAACAGCACATATAAATACATATATTTTATTTCTAATCTCACTTAATTCTTCCACTCGTACCCATACAAACACATTTATTTTCCTTTAACTATACTTTTCTAACAGTCCTCATATATGCCAACTTATACATTGCATATTTTTCCGCGTGAATAACAAAATTGTTTACCTTTGTTTTTTGAGATGGCTGTATATTAATCCATCCTAGTAGCATTTGTATGCCTTCTTATTTGGAAAGACTTGGCCTGTTTTATCTTTTGAGATTAAAAAAATGTTTATATTTATGCAACAAAGACAATGAGGTAGTTGCTGGACAAAGGCTCCTTCTGGAACTCTGGTCTTCAGTGTGTATTCACTGTTTGCAAGCTCTACATATGTTATTTGTTTATTCTGTAAACATTAGATATTGTCTATTGAAATGATTACTTTGAAGGGAAGAATCTATCTTTAAATTTTAAAGTATGGTGAAACATTTGGGCCATAATTACGAAAAGTTGATAATTCTAAGACAATTTTCATCGGTTATCTGACAAGTATAGGACAGTGTAAGCATGCCTTGTTATCATTTATTTCAATGTTATTTGATATTGTTTTCATGTATCCATTTGCCAGTTACATAGATCTAGTCATAAGGTTGTTTTATTGTACCAATCTAGTCATAAGGGGTTTTCACCTTATAAGAGTTGTGTAATAAGTAATTTGCAAATAGATACCATTTATTTTGTTGACACAAACCTTAAGTTGCTTAAGAAATGAAATTTACATTTCTCCTGTTACATTTGTTTCCTTTTGTATATGTCAACCAGCTTAAATACCAGTATGGTGTGACATGTTTTAGCATGCCACTGAATGTAAAAACTTACATTTCAAAAGTATACTCACCTTGGAAATTAGATGTGTTGCATGTACATGTATTGAGTGTACATGTATGTTGGCACATTTGCTTTCCAATATTTTTCTTATTCTTTACTTTTGAACACTCAACTTATAGGCTTTTTGTTTTTCTTTCACAGCTTTTTACCATTAGAACAACAGAATATGAAACTTTGAACTTCAATTCTACATAACCAAGCTATAACACAGAACTTTCTTGGAAGAATAAAATCTACACAAACAGATGAACTCTTGCCTTGACTTTGTGCCCTTATAGATGGTTTTATGGTTAGCTGGCTGCATTACCCCCAAGGCAGCACAATATGTATCACTTTTAACAAATACTTTTATACACCAACTCATACAATTATATATGTATCACTTTTAACAAATCCTTTTATACACCAACTCATACAATTAAAAATGTATCACTTTTAACAAATCCTTTTATACACCAACTCATACAATTATATATGTACCACTTTTAACAAATCCTTTAATACACCAACTCATACAATTATATATGTACCACTTTTAACAAATCCTTTAATACACCAACTCATACAATTATATATGGATCACTTTTAACAAATCCTTTTATACACCAACTCATACAATTATATATGTACCACTTTTAACAAATCCTTTAATACACCAACTCATACAATTATATATGGATCACTTTTAACAAATCCTTTTATACACCAACTCATACAATTATACATGTATCACTTTTAACAAATCCTTTTATACACCAACTCATACAATTATATATGTACCAATTTTAACAAATCCTTTTATACACCAACTCATACAATTATATATCTATCACTTTTAACAAATCCTTTTATACACCAACTCATACAATTATATATGGATCACTTTTAACAAATCCTTTTATACACCAACTCATACAATTATATATGGATCACTTTTAACAAATCCTTTTATACACCAACTCATACAATTGTATATGTATCACTTTTAATTAACTTACTTTGAATCTTCTGATCAATTACAAACGCAGTCATACAAATAAAGCTATATTATTTTTTTATATCAATACATTTATACACCAACATATACTAATACATTTATATTTCTTTTAATAACATTTTGTATCAATTCCTATATACAACAGCACATATAAATACATATATTTTATTTCTAATCTCACTTAATACCTCCACTCGTACCCATACGAACACATTTATTTTCCTTTAACTATACTTTTCTAACAGTCCTCATATATGCCAACTTATACATTGACATTACTCTTAATTTCACTTTTAACAAATCCTTTTATATACCAACTCATACAATTATATATGTATCACTTTTAACAAATCCTTTTATACACCAACTCATACAATTATATATGTATCACTTTTAACAAATCCTTTTATACACCAACTCATACAATTAAAAATGTATCACTTTTAACAAATCCTTTTATATACCAACTCATACAATTATATATGTATCACTTTTAACAAATCCTTTTATACATCAACTCATACAATTATATATGTATCACTTTTAACAAATCCTTTTATACACCAACTCATACAATTATATATGTATCACTTTTAACAAATCCTTTTATACACCAACTCATACAATTATATATGTACCACTTTTAACAAATCCTTTTATACACCAACTCATACAATTATATATCTATCACTTTTAACAAATCCTATTATACACCAACTCATACAATTGTATATGTATCACTTTTAACAAATCCTTTTATACACCAACTCATACAATTATATATCTATCACTTTTAACAAATCCTTTTATATACCAACTCATACAATTATATATGGATCACTTTTAACAAATCCTATTATACACCAACTCATACAATTATATATCTATCACTTTTAACAAATCCTTCTATACACCAACTCATACAATTATATATGGATCACTTTTAACAAATCCTTTTATACACCAACTCATACAATTATATATGTATCACTTTTAACAAATCCTTTTATACACCAACTCATACAATTATATATGTACCACTTTTAACAAATCCTTTAATACACCAACTCATACAATTATATATGTACCACTTTTAACAAATCCTTTAATACACCAACTCATACAATTATATATGGATCACTTTTAACAAATCCTTTTATACACCAACTCATACAATTATACATGTATCACTTTTAACAAATCCTTTTATACACCAACTCATACAATTATATATGTACCAATTTTAACAAATACTTTTATACACCAACTCATACAATTATATATGTATCACTTTTAACAAATCCTTTTATACACCAACTCATACAATTATATATCTATCACTTTTAACAAATACTTTTATACACCAACTCATACAATTATATATGTATCACTTTTAACAAATCCTATTATACACCAACTCATACAATAATATATGTACCAATTTTGATTAACTTACTTTGAATCTACTGATCAATTACAAACGCAGTCATACAAATAAAGCTATATCATTTTTTATTTAATTTTGTACCAATACTAATGCACCACTTCTACAAAACTATTTTTATCCTGTCACTAGTGTCATTTTGGGACCGATAACTAGGTGCCGTATAACATTTGTGATATCCGGCACTAGCCATATAATACATGCACGTGACGAATCATGATGTCATAAGAACGACATGACGTCATATTTACATCATTCTCTACTTATTTTTGTCCTTTTTTCTCGTGTTTTATTTTCATCTCTTTTCTTTTAAAGAATACATAAAGGTTACAGGATAAATAGAATAGATAGTTGGTGTCTTTGAATGGGAAATGTTATCGGGCTCGGCTTCGGATTATTATCCGTTTCGCCTTCGGATCACCGGATAATATTCCTAAGCCTTGCCCGATAACATGTCCGATTCACGACACCATCCATCTATTCTCTATTTATTACTTTTAATAAGTCCTTACACACGGACTCATAACAATCAATTCATATTTATTTGACTTTCACTTTTTATCAATCCTTATACACCACTCATTCATGACCATTTATATCACTTTCAATATCACTTACTTTGATTCGTGGTACAGCCCCTCTTACACAAATACATTTATATGACTTGACCTCACTGTGTGATTGTTCGTATTCCTTAGCTCACATACAAACAATGACAATATAAAATTTTGGTATCAGTGTGTATTCACCTAGATTTACACTTACTCATAAAGACCTTTACATGACTTTACTTCAACATGAAAAAAAACAAATTAAAAAAAACCCTCGATTCACGTCTGACATGAAAGGAAGCAGTAATGGCGCACTTTTTTTCAAAATGCCGCCATGCTCTGATTGAAGCCCCCAAAGCGCTTTACTTTCGGGTCGACGATCGTTCTCGTCAGCCTGGTCCTCCCATTAAGTTTGTCTGCAAGGTCACATTGTCGATAAGGTCGCATAACAGTCAAAATGTGTCATTTTTATTTAAAAGAATTATAAAAAAAATCCTTTAGCATATTTTGCGTGGTCAAATTGTTAGACAAACTCCTCACAGTTATCTTCCTTGCTACGCTGCACAAATCACTGCCACCACATGGTTTCCATTCAGATTTGGATTGAAGTTAAATGACGTTTTTCCCCCAAAGTTTTTAATTGGATATAGTAATTACTAAAAACCGGGTATAGTAATGACATTAGCAATAATGTATGCTTGTATTGATTTTCGTTTTCTTTACAATAAAGCAGAAATGTGTGATTTTTGGGGGTATCGCCGCCATCTTTCAACGCCATTTCGTTTCCAAGCAGATGGTCATGAAACATTTGTGGTGGTAGTAATCAATCCCTTAAAGGGGGGTCAATGTGATGAGTTTAATTGATGCAAAGTTGATATAAGGTCTCATGCAAGACCATATACCAACTTCACAGTATCATTCCAAAATTAAAACAAACAAACAACAACAACACATAGATCTCGTCTCAAGACCGGATGCAACAATGACGCAGTTTCCTCAACATGGCGGCCATGGTCTGATTAAAGACCTTGAAACGCTTGATGTAGAGTATCGGATCGACGATTGGCAGCAGGTAAAGCGTCGCTGCGACAATCGTTCTCGTCCGCCTGGTTTCCGGCGTGTCCTCGGTGCAGTGTTCGCTGCAGCCAATCCGCGTCACCATCAGTACGTAATACGGGAGACAGCAGCCCATATACGTAGCAACGAAGAACAATACGGTGCGGCAGGCGACGAGGAAGCGCTTGTGGCGCGCGTCGGCCTGAGAACCGGAAGTCGGTGCCGTCACCTGGCTCTTCCGCTTCTGCGCCTCCTTCAGCGCCATGGCAAGCTCAGAATCTGTAATTACAGTAGTTTTAACATTTTTCATTCAAGTAATTAACATCATAATGTACATTACTCTTTAAAAGAGTTTTAATGTGTTGTTTTAAGATTGTAGAAGAAATATATTCATGACATCAAACAGCTACTCTAGGATGTTAAAACAGATGTTTCAAAGTTGATGTCATGGTCATGGACTTGATGAATTGCGGCGGGTAGAAGATAAACGTAGAGGTCAAGGACAAGCTCAAGAAGATCAGGACATTTGATGCTTTCTCGAACTCTCAAATACTGTCCATTCGCTTACATTAACAGGAGCAGACGGCTAAAAGGATTGGAACTGAATGTCTATTTCCAATTAACTAACTACTGACGTAACACCATCCATAACGCGAGATATTTGGTGTATTTGAAACTAGGAATTAGGTACCAACAGGGATTAAATTAATGTAATAATAGCGGAACGTGTTTATTAAAATTACATGTGAACTACTTTGTCTTCACTAATATACAGTGCATTAAGCATGCTTAAGACTCTTAATACCCAGTTATATTTTCTTAGCAATTCAATAATAAATAGAGAGAGCTTGATTAATGCATATTCCCGGGAATTTGTTGATTGAAATTACACGTGTCTTTACTATTGTGACTTCAGCAGGCTTTAGAAGCTCACTGTTGGATTAGATTTCTACGAAATAGTAAATAGAGAAAGCTGGATTAGTGCTTTTGAAAAGGCCTGTACGAATGCAAAATGTTAATTTAAGTCTCCATCAAATTCAAGCCGTTTTGGACGGTATACCTCAGTCAAGCAGTCATATTCACCCTCTAGAAAGCGCTAGATAAATAACGTTCTCCAATCTCTACTTCCCACCCAAATTTGGCCATTCCTACATGCTGACTTTTTTATGCTTCTACAAATTTCACCCTTTGAAACCATTGTGATGGAGCATTCGCTGTTATCAGTGCTTTTCTATCGCAATGACTTAAAAAATAACAAATTCTTTTTATCATAATATTTCTTTCAGTGCATTCATTGAAAGAAGGTGAATTTTAAAATGGTCTATGAGATTATGGGTTAGGAATATATACAGGACCCATAAAGGGCCCATGTAAACAATCAGGGGTTGCCCATATTGGACCCAGCTCTTACCAAGTTGCACTTTTCGTGCGGGTCCCATCTTGAATGTCCACATGGGGCCTTTATACAAACCCACATTGCTTGCCAGCAAACCCGGCAGACAGACGCACGGCGAGCAAGCAAACAAACCTGACGTAGAGACAACCAGAGAGCCAGTCATCTTGCCAACAAACCTGACAGACAACCAGAGAGCCAGTCATCTTGCCAACAAACCTGACAGACAACCAGAGAGCCAGTCATCTTGCCAACAAACCTGACAGACAGCCGGGTAACGAACAAGCATGACAGACAGTCATATAGCCAGTCAGCCAACAGGCAAAATTGGCTGTCAGACAACCACCAAGCTAGTCAGTTAGCCTGCAGAGAAACCTAACAGACATTAAGCCAGTCAGCTTGCCAGCAAACATGACAGACAGATGCCAATCGAGTCAAACTGAACAAACACACAAAGACACACAATCAGACATTACCCTGGAACTGTTTCGACGCGGTACGCCCTCCATTCATGGCTACCACATTTTCGTCAGATTTGAAAGCTAGATTGACATGCCCAGCTCTATTCTCATCAACTGTAATAAAGAAAAAACGATTTCAACAGCGTTTCTCTAATTTACCAAACAAAGCGAAATCAGCTAATATGACTTTAGGTATATTTTTAAATATCTTTCCGTAGATAAATCGCAGTCGACAGGCTATTGCAATTTCTCACCATAGCGTTAGACGTAACGCCGTTATAAATCATGGATAGTCGTATACAACCAGAACCGGAAGGTTAATGGTCAACTCATGCAGGGTACACATTGTTGCAATCATTGGCAAAACTAGGAGAAAAAAGAAAAGAATACCTTTGGCGCGGCCATTTTGTTCGGAAATAAAATCATTAACATTTGTCATGTGATTCCCCGCCTGGTGATCTAAAATCATCATGTTTCTCCAGGCGGTAAGATCACGTGATAGATATTTACGATATAACTCATTGCAAATGGCAGCGTCCATGATTGAGCAGGTATTTATGCATTCTTACAGCAGACTGCTTTTGTTTTCCCCTATTTTATATACGCCATGTTCTGTCGATCAATTTTCCGCAACTGAATGTTGTTTCCATTTTGACCGTGCCGTTCGCTCCATGACACTGCAGAGAATTTCGAGTTGGGGATGCGAATGAATTAAAAAGACCACTCATCGACTGCAATTTCTCTACCGAGTGTTAGATGTAGCACCGTTATAAACCATGTTTTTTTTTGTTTTGTTTTTTTTATATGGGTTTTACATCACATTAACATTATTTCAGTTATGTAGCGATGCCCGACTCTTAATGATGGAGGAAGACCCCATACTAAACTGCCCATAAAGGCAAACCATGGGTTAGCATATGCCAACAGAAGCAGAAAGCTGATGATGGTCCGAACATGGCGTATATAAAAATGTACAAAAACAAAACTTATCTTCTGAAGAAAGAAAATATACCTTTGACGCGGGCATCTTGTTTGGACATTTCTTTGTAAACATTAGTCACATGATCACCAACCTGTTCTCTACTACTAACCTGTCAAACTTGTTCGTGATTGTTGTCCGGGGGCTTCTTGTTTCGTCTCGTCAATGCTTTCACTGACTGTACCCACTCGGTCCGTAGAGTCCGTTTGTTCCGGTGGACAGATTGCCGCCTTAGACCCCACATCGCCAGACGAAGGACTGCTCGTCCTCTCTGGCTTGGTCACAGGTTTGTTCGTCCTAGGAAACACATGTAGATATGTAGGGAAAATGATGAGTAGTTGTTTGATTGCTTTATTGGGGTCTTTCAACAAAATGAAAATTTTCCTAACGTCTAATGTGCGCCAAGTTGTATACATGTATAATTCCTGGTACCTAAAGACTTTAAAATTATATAACAAAAGGGAATATTTCCCGATGTAGACTTCAAAGTTGTATAACACAAGGGAATATTTCCGATGTCTACTTCATACTAATATACCAAAAGGTTTGTTTCCTTTTACCTTTTCCATGGCGAGTCTTACAACAAAAAGGGAATATTTCCCGGTACCTGTACACAGCTAGCAGGAGATGCACGCACGATATCAGTAGCAGAATCGTCAGTTCCGACACGGCCTCCTTCTGGTAAAAGTCCTAATACTTAAATACTGACAAGTTATATAGCAAAAGGAACGTTTCCCAATACCTGAAGACTGTAAAGTTATATAACGAAAAAGGGACTGTTTCCCGGTACCTGTACACAGCTAGCAGGAGGCTCACACACGATATCACCATCGTCAGTAGCAGAATCGTCAGTACCGACACGGCCTCCTTCTGGTAGAAGTCCCAGTGTACACCATACACGTTACCGATCGAACAGAATGCCAACTCTTTAGGCGAATCGTTCCAGTACAAGAATGGCCCGATGGAAAATCCGACGGCTGCGAATACATAATCAAAGCACTGAAATGTTAGATTGGGTTATTTGCTCAAAGAGGTGGTAAATACTGTGTTTATTTCAAAGTAGTTTTCAATTGAGCCTATGCAGTTTTTAAAGGCTTTTGGGGCTTGTTTTTAAGGCTTTCATGGGATATAAACATGTTGCCACTGTTGTAAACAACTCCATCACAAAATCAAAACTACATTGTTCGGAAATCTTTACTAGTTTGCGATTTACATGTATCTGTAGCGGCATCAGTTGCAAGATCATTCGGAACACCTCGGCTATTTCTTAAAATAACCTCAGAGGTAATGGGGAGCCATTTTTGAAAGTAGGTCAGCAACGAAGGGCGTGTCCGTTTGCAATCGTATCTACTCGGAAATCCCCAGCACAAGCCGGGGATTGCCGAAAAGAGCCGATTGACAAAATATGAAACAAAGATGTGTTGATATGATCATCTTTAATGAAAAGGGTAAAGAAATACATTCAATTGTGATATATAACCAATTTGTGTGTATTTAAATACATATTTTGTGCCCATGTGCATTTTGCGTTATCCGCCGGAAATAAGGCGAATTACCCCAGGATTTCTGGTGTATTCATGTACTGCCTACGAGGTATATCTACCGACTTGTGACGGGGATTGCCGAGGTGATACGATTGTTGCAAGAGTAGTCGTAGATCTCAGCAGAAACATTGGAGAATGCAAAATAATAAAATTGTATTTATTCTCTCTTTTTCTTTAGATTTGATTTTCGACACAGACCATCAAGCTGTACTTGATAAACAAGAAAACTATCTAAACCGTATGGTACCATACTAATTGTGGGCTGTCTATTTTTTGGAAATTGTGTATTTTCAATGCATGTACTAGATCAACGCTAACAGGATAGCGGATGACATGCGTAACAAAACTGCTCGCAAGTCGGATTTAAGAAATAAAGAGGAGGTCCTGGGCTTGATCTAGGTGATACCACAATATAATTAGAATATTGTTAAAACGGGTTTAAAACAAGAAAAACGTATTAAAGGTATAGTAAGGATTTGCGACTCACACTGCTTGTGGTACTGCACTAGTAATTTATTGTTCCATAATCTAAGCACTGGCTTCGTGGCAGTTTCCATTGCAAAGACACTTCAGAGCCCGATACTTTCACTGGGGAATGCTAGAAAAGCCTTTATCATTTACCAAACGCCAAATGTTCGATTGTCCCGATTTCCCGATTTGAAAGAGTTTGAAGACGACATTTCAAATCGGATTGAATTGAAAAATAATCTTTTGATAGTGCAGAAAGCATTGTGGGAAAAGGAGAAATTGCCCGTTGAATTGTCGTATGCAATACACCGGTCAAATGTTGTTTGGTAATGGGTTACGACAACTAAATCTTTTGGACATAACATACCCATCGCAAAAAAGAAAGTGATTGTCCCTATGCAAACAAGTTTTAAAAACAGTTCTTTGTTCTTGTGCTCGGTGAACTTATAAACGTGCGGTTGTATCCTTCGGCTAGACACTACAAAGCCCACACCTAGTTCAGGTGAATCCTGTAAAATCCGTAATACATCGTAAAAGTTGACACGGCTTCAAACAACATACACAAAACAATTAAACAAAACAACAAAAAGAAAAACTCGGATCCTTACACATGACGAATGTCCCAATGCAGCCAAGCTTCGAGAACAGTTTCTTGTTCTTGTTCTCTGTGAACGGATAGACGACACTCCAGGTCAGGTCGACGATCAGCAGGATGATGCAGACGGCCGACCATTGATACGACGTCAGGCCGAGGACGATCTGTATGTTCAAACACACGGCGAACATCTGGAACACATAGAACTCCCTGAAAATACATCGGAAATGTTGCCAAATGACGGAAATGTTGCCAAATGAGACCAAACAAGCACGCTAAATGAGGATTAATCAAGGCGCCAAATGAGACTAAACAAGAATTCCAAATTAGGACAAATTAAACGCGCCAAATGAGCTACCAAGTGCGCCAATTGCGGACAAAATAAAGGGCACCGAATAACAACAAAAAGGGCCCAAAATGAGAACATATCTATCAAATGCGCCAAATAAGGATGAAATACTGGTGCCCACATGAGAATAAAGAAGGGCGCCAAATGATGACAAATCAAAGGCGTCAAACGAGGGCAAAAAAGAGCGCCAAAACGACGACAAAAAGATGGCCAAAAAAATCTAACACCCCGATACAACAAGAAAGCTGTGTTAAAACGGCTGTAAAACATAAACAGACTGTCTGGGAATAGCTAATATCTGCGAAGCGATGTAAAACAAGTAAAAAGAAAACAATAACAAGTACATTTGAATTAGATCTAAAAAGAGAAAGAACATACTTACTTGAACAGTATACTGAACACGTTAAGGAAGCTATGAATGGCGAACATGAGGTCACCACACGTCATGAAGATGTAGTACAACATGCGATGGTCAGCCTTCACCAAATTCCCTTTATACACGACCACCAGTACGCCAAGGTTCATCACTATGCCTGCAGTGTAAACGAACCTCGATTTGATCAACCTATTCAAGGGTCAACGTCTCAGTAACGACAAACCCCTGTACTACGACGCACCACAAGCACAATAAATCTTTTTGTCTACCTACGCACCGCATCACAGTAGAAACATACGCAAAGAATAGTTCTTTATGGCAAAAAGAAAAATGTACACGTGTTTTGCCTGTAGTGTTAACGGGCCTCGATTGGATAACAAAGTTTTATCTATGTATCCGCTTAAAGAGAACTTTATTATCTCGCGTATTGGACAGAGAAATTAGTTGTTATTTGGAAATCTGGTTTTGTTTTCTTTCAGCGGTTGTGGAAACCTTTTATAACTAGATCTATTCATGTATTTTGAGTTACGAAATACAACAACATGTGAGTGGTCGAGCTTGGTTTCTAAACATTTCTCCAGCGTACAATATGCATATGACGCTTGTTGTATATTCAATGGCATGTTAGTTAAGCCAGTTTACCTAAACAGTGTAACAATATACGCGAAAACCCACCCCATTAACATATCAACACATGTACACTAAGCAAACAAACGCGAAATAATGATACATTGTAAAATGCGCATATGTACTTACCTCTGTTGTAGACCACATTTTGATATCTCGGACGTAAAAGTGCATACGATTTTTTTTATTGAATATGTTATTTCAACAGCCAGCAATGTGCAAGGTGTGTAGATAGTTCAAAATACATAATTAAATAATGAACATAGATTTCCCTACAATGTGCCCAAAGGTCAGGCGTCAGGATGAGAGATGTTTTCCCACAGCTAACACCTTTATAGCTTTATTTAACCCTTTATAGACCGAAATCACGGGCCGACCATCTTGGATTCAAAACGAGGCTCTTAACGCAAACAAACCGATAATATCATGTCCGCGTATCACTAATGCTTCTAGAATTTTTAATTTCATCGACGTTTTCATCAAAATATTAATGAAACCAGTTTCCTTATTTTATACTTTTTATTTTTCCTTGTTACGCCCCTGCAGTTCTAAATAACATAACTACAATAATCATATTTTGTTAAAAGGCAAGATAATTTAAAATCATGATATTAACTTAACACACGCATGCAACAGGAATTTGATCGTTTCCGACCTGATCAAATCGATAATTTTTAAACAACCGTATATTAACAAACTAAACTTGTTTACGGTGATTATGCAATTAGAATATTATTTTGACAAACTTTGGTGTTAATTAAGCATTTTTATTTAGAAAAACATCAATATGTGTACCTCTTATTATTGTTATTGTGTTGAGCAATGAATATAGGCTTTATTCTTATTGCGTCTTTACCCATTTCTTCCATGTAAACCTTGGGTTGAAGACGAAAATCCCCAATTGTCTACACACAATTTCACACCTTTCATTCCTTATATTCCATATTCAATGGAACGTGGTTGATATACAGCAGGTTGATAAACGTGTCGAACTGGTTGTATACTTCAAAAGCTGGGTCCAAATTATAGAAAAAGGTTTCTACATCAGCGGCGTGAAGATAAAGGATTTAATTGTGGAGTAAGTGATTGATAAACTGTTTGAGGACTGCTTTCTCCACACCAAATTAACCAAAATAGATAAGAAATTTGTTAGAAAATGGACATATTTCATTTTCGTTCCAAATTTTTCAAATGGATATTTATAAATGAACATGGAGGATATCAAAATGAACATTGATCACAGAGTCCTTTCTCGTTTTCTGTTTACGTATACACTTGATTTCCTTATCCTTGCGTTAAGAGCCTCGTTTTGGTTGATCTGAAAACGAGGCGTGATTAGGGTCTATTGTGAATGTTCATTATCTACAGTGGCTCGACATCGGTGCACTGGTAGAGAGTCGGTCTCGTTTACCTACTGAGTGTCCCGGGTTCGATCCCCGTTAGGCAAGTGTAAAATTGCTGGGACTAACCCATAAAACGGCTCGAGTACTGGTTAACCCTTTCCCAAACAACAAATTATCGACTCTCCCAAATTGAAAGAGTTTGAAAGAGTTTGCAAACGATATTTCAAAATGGGATGAAATTGGAAAATAATCTTCTGATAAGCCAGAAAACGTTGTGGGAAAAGGAAAAATTGCTCGTGACGAGCAATTTTTCCTTTTCCCTCAACGTTTTCCAAAGTCGTCTGCAACAAATTGGTCAAATGTCGTTATTGTTTGGGAAAGAGTTAAGTATGCAGCAAGCAGTCATAGATTGAATTTGTTAAGTTTCAATTTAAAACTAAAGAGTACCCACAAAACTATGATGTTTTAATTTGATTTGAAATAGTGTGTGGAAAACCCCCAGATACATCACAAGGAATGCTTTGATATTGACAATATGAAAACATTGATGAAAATCCTCATTCATTGATCATCATTGATTTAAAGGCCCATTGAAGGAAACTAATGCTATATCAAACTATATTATTTGGTAGACTTTTGGGTAGATTCAAAAAGTAATCACCAGAAAACACCATCAGTACAACTTAAATGAGAAAGTAAACCAGAAATAGCACAGATTAGCAAGTTGTATAATTCAGATTTCCTGACGCTTCACCTTTGACCTTAACAGTTGAAACATACATTTTTTAGCAAACCAGAATTCAGAATTCGTTGTTTTGAATATGTACACAAGCAGGTTATTGATAAACATGGAATTGGAGATAACTACATTTCAAGCACAAAATAACTAATTTTAAATGAGTCTCTTTGATAGGGTCTCAATGCATTCCTAAGCTAATGACTTTCATGAACATAATAAAAGAACTCCATATAATTGTTCAGTAATTTATTCGACACCTCTCCTTTGATGTGCCTTTGATTCAACATTGAATAATTTACTTTCTCTTATTTTCATTATATTTGTTTTGTTTCAATTGTTTCCGTTTCATCTGAATTAAGCATAGAATTATAGGCAATGATATCCAATATGTCCAAAGGGAATAAAAGATAATGAGCAAACGGGCGAAATCGCTCCATTAAACAATACAAGTACATTTCTATACTCTTATGTATATTTGTACTGATCTCAACAAACATCTAGCAGACCTTTTAAGAAACCACTTTAAAAAAGATAAATAATCGCTTATGAAAAGCAATTCCCCCCTCATGCCACAAATACTTCATTACTGCTATCACAAAAAGCGAAATTAATATTGTAAACTTTATAATCTTGAATATCACTTTCCATTATGACAAAAACTCAAATTTCCAAAGAAGGCAAAGGGCTCGCATCACTGAAGAAACGCTTATCAATCTGATTCATTGACGTCAAAATTATTTTTCATTACCAGCATCCAGCATCCCCTTTCCATATACATGTATCCTTTGTCCATGAGTAAAATGCGGATGTAGAATCGAGTCAATTCATCATTATGATGATAGCTGTGAGTTTTCAACCGTTTGTTTCATTAACACATTTCCCCTTATGGGAATTCGTTACGCAAGGAAAAATAAATAAAAAATGGTTACTGATGATATCGGAATGCGTTACACAGGTACCAGTTACAAAAACAATTTTTATTATATACTTATGAGTGAAATACTGGGATTTCTCAGTGCATTAAGTTTCAATTTTGTCACAGTGAATATCATCACTAGTGATGATATCAAAAAGTCATATCATCACTAGTGATGATATCAGTTTTGACGGGACTACTTTTTTTACCATTCCTTTGCATTAATATTCCATTTGGCGTTAATGGAGGTGTTTTGGCAAATATATTTTATATAGTAGAATAAAATGAATAGAATAATCAACTCCATTCGATAGATATCAAAATTATGTCATATGAATAGGTTGTTATCATGTAGAAAAAACTCGTTCTTCGAACTCGTTTTTTCTACATGATAACAACCTATTTTCGTGGCTTATTTTTTATATCAATCGAAAAGAGTTGATTTTCCTCTATTTGTTACTGGTACCTGAGGTTCGGTACTGGTCAAAATTAAAAGCAACAGCAGCAACAGAAGTAGTCAAAGGGCATTAGAAACATTATTTTTACGTGACCAGGTAGAAATGCGTGTGGCAAAAGGTTGGATTGCTCATTATATGCCGTTTTTGGTTCTTTGTTCACAATGTTTCTAAAGATGTATGCTAATGATCCATCAAATTGAGTTATCATGGAGTGCTAGTGTTCTCGTGACATTTCCAAATGTTTCGCTATAGGCTTTAGAATGATCGACACCCTTCCAAGTAACCGTGCCACAAATTACTACACCAATGCAGATCTTGTTTACGCGCTGAACTTACCTGCACATTTTAAAAGACCAATTAAGACGACAACAGCCATTTCTCCATCAGTTAAAGCGAGTGCCTCTATTCTCGTGACATTTTTTTATGTTTCGAGTTTGGAAGTCAGACATGCGACAACCTTTTATAAAGCCCATAACCTCAATATGAAACTACCTTCCTAGAAGCATGGTAACAGACTCAACTTACCTGCAAATCCTAAAAGACCGATTAAGACGGCAGCCACCATTTCTCCGTCAGTTAATGCAAGTGCCGTCGTTCCCGTTACGTTTCCCAATGTTCCGTTGACGTCGAAAGTCCCGTTCTCGCCAACCCGTGTGTCGTGCTGTTCGAACGGCATCTCTAACAAGCGACCTGTCATATTCTCTCGGGCGGCGTCACTAGAAAAAGACGGTACTAATTCGATTGTTGTTGTTGTTGTTGTTGTTGTCGTTGTTACGGATTTACATCGTAATTTGGTTGTATTGTATAAATAACACTGATGGAAAAGAGGAAGTGTTCCATTTATACTTATTTGTCCCTTATAAGTATTGTTTTATTGTTCTTATATTACTAATGAAATGGAGAAAGAGTTCCATGTTTACTTATTTATCCATTATATTCAAAGATCAGACAAAGTTGTTTAAACCCCTTAAATGTTATTATGTTTTATTGTACTTATAGTAGTAATGAAATAGAGGAAGAGTTCCATTTTCACTTATTTGCCCATTATATAAAGAGATTAGGCATATTTTATTTACTTATTATTCAATTCTTTTGTAAGAGGTTTACACGTGCTAAGAGTAGTTTAATTGTATTGTATTAATGAAATAGTACTAATGAAACAGACGAAAAATACCATTTTTAACTGATTTGTGCAGTAAATGCAGAGATTAGACAAAGCTGTTGAAAACAATCTTTTTATGTCAGGCCATAAATGCACAAGTTTTTAACACTTTCAAAAACCGGTAACAGACGGGAATATGTTGGTTTCATCAGGCTTTACAGGCACTGGGTTTCTCCCATCGTGTATTAGTCTGATATTCCAAAACTGTTGACGCGATTTAAAACAAAAGCAAGAACAAAAAATACAACATAAAAAATAAAGGTAAAATGCAGTTGCAAATGTGGGTACATGTACTCACCCTCTGTAACAATTTCGCTTCTCTGCTATTCCCACGCTGTAATGAATGATAGGCTAGCTAGTGATTCTTCTATCACAGAAAAAACGATAACTCATTATCTGGCCGTTATATATAAATGGTCAACTTAGAAGGCGGGGTTTGGAGGTCTATTATGTACACGTGACACTTTGGAGGCGGGGTTAAACCTATTTAATGCACTAGCATTGGAAATCTTTAGAAACCAGTGTAACTAAAGGGTAAATTGCTCGAATTAAGCAATACATCCTTTTGTCACATTGGTATACAGCCCAAATTATAAAATAATATGTTGGGTTTCTGTCTCGGTCCCTTATAGCTGTCTTTTATTATTCATTGCCAATATGGACAGATTAGCATTTGCCATATAGGGAAATTGTAAAAGGTAAAATACCTATAAACCACCAATTTGAAACTCATGATCTTATTGCATTACTTCGTTAGTTCTCGGTATTCACCGGTCTGGGTCGGAACTATTAGCAGTTCCGGCCCAGACGCTTGAATTCGTGCTAGCAAACGCCTGCATTACAGGAGACGCCATGATTAACCCAATTTCCAACATCAAAATTTATGACCGGTCCAAATTGAAAGATGATACAAAAGACAAAAACAAAAATCAAAATCTCTGAAAAAAATGTTAGAATTACTTTAGTTGGTAATATTTAATTTGGTTGGGAAACTAGAACTTGTCGTATAAAAAAAATATGATGAAATGTTTACGAGGAGCAATCCCATTTCTTTACATTTTACTTCCGAAAGTCTTCTGCCGCAAAAGCGGTCGAGTAAGGTATTATTGAACAAAGAACTGCATGTAATAGATTTATTAACAACGACCAAAAATGTTCAACCCCTACATACTTAGTTTCTAAAACCTTGAATTGTTTCGGCGTATGGAGATATTTTCTTTGATAAGCAATTGTTCCCTTGATATATCAATATTTCCTTGTGGGTTTACACATTGCTTGTTTTTATATCCCAATAAAAATGTAAAAAGGTTGTGCATCATAAATTGGACGTGGCAAAAGTGTTACACTTCGACAATTCATTTCATACACCTCTGCAAACGCTGTTTGAGAATTAATTCCAAAAATACTGTGGAACAAGAACACTTATTCACTTATTCTACATTGAAACGAGGCTGGGCTAGTCACGTGGTACCTGAACAGCAAGTATTAAAGGTGCTTGTTCGCGGAAGAGAAAATTTGATAGTCAAAATAAAATGTGACTTAAACAAAACAGATTTTGAATTGTTGTTTGATATGCAATTAAAAGTAGACATTGAAAGCATAATCAATTCAGGGGTGCCAATTTACATTGTATCTACGCATGTACTGTTTATATGCGATATATCTCCAAAGCGTTGTCACGCTTTCTGGATTGTAAAACATGTTACACTGTAATTCACAGTATGCACCCTCATAAAAATTATAACGATATAATGTTGCTACCAGTAACTATTCTTCAGTGTGCATCATATAGCAGTATAGCTGTTGGACAGTTTTAAAGTTTAAAGTACTTCCATTTTTTCTCAAATCCGTGAACAAGACCCTATAACACGTCATCCATTATCACCATACACATTAATTGTTGACACACCCAGGTGTGGGTGGGAGTGGCCAGGTGTCGGATGCTCCTTAATCCATTACCAAACAATGACAACATTTAACCACCTTGTTGCAGACGATTCTGGAAAACATCGTGGGGAAAAAGAGAAATTACTCTGTACTTTTCCCACAAGGTTTTCTGCTCTATCTGAAACATATTTTTCAATTTCATCACATTTTGAAATGTCGTCTGAAAACTGTTTCAATTTTGGACTATCGAGAATTTGTTGTTTGGGAAAGGGTTAAAGGTATCGAAATGCGTGAAACGAAACAGGTAGAGAAGGGCTATGGACGTAGTTATGCACTGACATCGCTTTGATGCCAACGCAAATTGGTAGGGGTTAGAAAAGCGGAACGAAATAGAGAGCAATGGTTACAATCAGATGTCATCGGGTCTATCAAATGAAAACACCTCTGTCGTATTATGGAATCCACTTTCGTTGCACTTATAAAATCAACTCTGCTTTTACTTCCAAACCAAAGTAAAAGTAGACAACAACAACTACAGCATGCAGATCTCGCGTACATGCAAAAGCAAACTAGCGCTCAGAAAATCTGCAGAACTGGGTAAAATGAGTTATAAATTATGATAAAATATGTTGAAACATAGCGAGAAACCACAGGATCATAACAATATAACGCCTGTACTATTTATTATCTATTTTTCAAAGGGCTATTTTCACAAATTTGTTACCCACCAATTTAACTTCATTGTTGGCATTCGAGTAACATCTAAAATAGCAAAGAGCGCTCGAATTAATGAGTGGCAATCATCTGGTTAGAAAAGCCATGTGAAACACATAAAATACTGTCATTTATCATTCAAAATGGAGAATTTCTTGGGGTTTATTGGTTCCAAACGTTTCTCGACTGACTTTGCCTTATGGCTAATTGTTAACAAACCCAATAGTATTCACTCTTTAAAAGCCCCATGTAAACGTATTACAGTCTCAATTCCTCTGTGAAAGGAAATTTGAAGTAATTTTAAGTTAGTTTACAGTTTTTCTATATTTTTTACAATTCTAGGGTAAATGAGCACAAGTATGGCTTTCTTTAAATTACCTGCAAAACATAAAACATGGGGGTGAGAATGATTTGATTCATGTTACATTGTATTTCAATCTCAATGGAAAAATGATAATTTAAGGCAGGTAATTACTATTGATATTAACATAATTCATTGGCATTAATTTTGTAAATATAAATTCAAATTCAGACTTATTGGGACAAGTGGCTTGGTGAATGTAATTGAAATGACAAATGCCTTCATAATTATATTTCAATTCATACTTAAACCATAGCAAATACAATTTTGCCATAAGGGGTGGACTACCTTATTAAAGTATGACTTTTGCGTTCTTGTTTTGGGAGTGATGACACCAAGGTCGTTCACGTGTCACATTTGCCTGTTTAAATTGGTATCTCCTGCGAAAATTATTATTATTATCTATGGAAGCACAAAGGTTTTGCGTATAAACCGACTAATCAATCATAATCAATACAGGTAGGCGTCATTGTTCACAACTGTTGTGTGAGTCGTGCTAATTGGTGAGGAGCCTTTGTACTGTCTTCCGATAATTTTGCAGTAAAGCGGTTGGCGCTAGATATAGAATTGAACAGAACATGCATTTTATTTGACGAAAACATGGTATACAGTTATGTTCTCATACAAATATAATCTTGACTTAAGGCTAACACAAGTACATCAGTTTAAAATAAAAAGGAAGTTATACGGAACAGGGTCATTGCGAAAACGGTAGTTTTTCACATAGTTTGAATAAGTATTAAACTGTGGGAGATATACAATTTAGCAATTGTTTTAAATCATACGTTTGAAATACGCGAGGTGAAATTTGCTGGGACTAATCCGCAATTCGGTGCAAGAACTGATTTAGTATTCAGGAAGCAGTCATCGAGAGTGAATTTGACAAGCTTCAAGCTTCCGTCACAAACTTGTGACGATGTAAAATGAATAAGATTTATATAAATGCTTTCTGTGAAGATAATGCCACAGAAGCTTTGACGTTTTGTCGATTTAGAGGATCGTTTTCGGCAAATGCTATAATCGCAGCCTTTCGGAAATAGAATAGTCTGTTTAAATTGATATTAATCTTTTATACAACAAACAACGAAATATTTAAAGAAAAGTTATACGGAACAGGGTCATTGCGAAAACGGTAGTTTTTCACATAGTTTGAATAAGTATTAAACTGTGGGAGATATACAATTTAGCAATTGTTTTAAATCATACGTTTGAAATACGCGAGGTGAAATTTGCCGGGACTAATCCACAATTCGGTGCATGAACTGATTTAGTATCCAGGAAGCAGTCATCGAGATTGAATTTGACAAGCTTCAAGCTTCCGTCACAAACTTGTGACGATGTAAAATGAATAAGATTTATATAAATGCTTTCTGTGAAGATAATGCCACAGAAGCTTTGACGTTTTGTCGATTTAGAGGATCGTTTTCGGCAAATGCTATAATCGCAGCCTTTCGGAAATAGAATAGTCTGTTTAAATTGATATTAATCTTTTATACAACAAACAACGAAATATTTAAAAAAAAATCCTTTCAGATATCGAAAGAATGATTTCTTTTCCATCACTATCAATGAGATACCCTCCCATCACATCCCATCTTTCTCAAGTTGACTCGATTGCTTGTCCCTTGACTCCTTCCTTATTCCTTGTGACATACATCTGTTCATCTCATTTACTCTCTCAATCTGAGCACATCGGGTTTATCCAATAGAAAACACCTCTGAAATAATAGGGATGACGCCATATTGTTTCCCGCGAGAATGACGTCACTTTCTTTCGTTTCTAAAAATAGATCTTGACTGTAAAATCCAAAAAGTCGTTAAATTTGATTAAGGAAACAAGTATACATGTCACAACAACAAGTTCGCCATTTGGTATGAGTTACTGATCAAAAATGATTAAAAAGGATGTCCAACACTTCCATACACATAGAACTACTTAACATGCACGCTTAGAAAAGGTGTTCATCGGCGGATGCCGATTTACCCGAAAAATTGTAACCCTACACTTATATCCGAGGTGTATTTCACAGCTCACGGAAATACCCGAGTAGTTCCGATTGTTACTCTCTATACAATAATAGCCTGGCGCCAGGCGATCTAAAATACGCAACAGAATGATAAAACAGTTCAATTCTATCACAAGTATTGAGTCCGTTTGACACTAGGATAAGAACAATCCCATGTGAGGGAAACTTGTTATACCCGGTAAATGTTTCTCGTGGAACTTGTTCCGAAATGGCCGGTTCATGAGCCACGACAAACTCCTCACAGTAATCTCCCCTTGCCACGCTGCATCGATCACTGCCAACACAAGATTTTTCATCCAGATTTAAATGATGCTGTTTTGTTGAGAGATTACTGAATATCTTAGTTAATTAAGTAACATTGAATGTCTTGTTGTATTGATTTCTGACCAGTTAAGTTGAAAAAAAAAATGATTCAAACGTAGATATTTTATTCTACACAGTTACAGCTTGGATCATCCGAGTTGGGAGGAACTTGATATAATCAGTTAGAAGTGTCTCATAAGACAAACTGGCTGGCCCTTTCAATAGGGGTGACGCTATATCAAACACAAACATTTACCTTAACCTAAAACCTCAAGTACGAATAAAGTGATGTATAGACGAAATGACCAAAAAGGTGTGGTGTCATTTCGCTAACCTAATTACACGTAACCAGTTTCAAATAACCTGTAACTCATCAATTGATTAATTAATTAACGATTTTGGATTTTTAATTATAACAAGGCTTGCCATGCACTATCGAGTTTCAAGATCTTATTACATTCTGTATCCGAAAAGTTAAATGCAACCTTATCTCATAGACTATTGCCCATCCTCACTGACAGATCTATGGGTTAACCGGTGCATATGCTTTGTACGAAAACATTTTGTGTATTTAATTGTAATGTTTCTCCTGTGTTTGAATGTAACAAGTATACAGTCACCGTGGCCTTGTGGTTAGGGCGTCCGCCTCGGGATGGGGAAGAAGAATGTTCAAGCCCACGGAAGACGAATGCCCGGAAAATGTTTTGGACTTGTTCCGAAATGGCCCGTTTGAGAGCCGCGATCTTGTTAGGTTATAATCAATGGTTGTCGACATATATTTGCTTTGCGCCTGGCATAGTGATAGACGTTGGGAGGCACTGAGTATAATTAGAAAAAAAGTGTTTCATAAGCCAAACTGGCTGACCCTTTCACAAGTGGACACTATTATATGTAAAAAGAAAACCATTAGATAATAAATGATCATTGGTGAAGTGTATTATCCTTGATCCTTGTCGCCAGCATGGTGTCGTTACCCATTTCATTCTATGGCCCGTTATGAGCGGTGAAAATTGCCGGGGCTAACCTACAAATCGGCGCGAATACTGCTTTAGTATCCAGGAAGCAGCCATCGACATAGAATTTGATAAGCTTCAAGCTTCCATCACAATCGATGTAAAACAAATAAATGAACTTAAAAGTACAACGTACACAGTCATGTTCACACTAACTCAAGGCTGTTGCAATCACTCTCGCACATCTCACCCATCCTTCCCTCCCTCTCTTCCTTTCTCCCTTCTCTCTAAATAATGAATGCCTCTTTGATTGTATCCCAGTACTCGCACCGATTTGTGGGACAGTCCCGGCAATTTTCACCTCGCCTAACATGGATCAAACCCGGGACCCTCGGTACAAGAGGCCGATGCTTTACCTGCGTGGCCCAATGATAAAACGGGTTGTCAAGTAATCCATGTGCTCTGGGTGCGATTCCGACCGGCGCCGCAAGCTCCGTAGGGGTGTCCTTTGGCACAATGATTAAGACTTTCAGCCTAGACTAGTAATTTCGAGTCATAGGAAAATCGTAATATCTAACTGAAAAAAATCTAAGTCTCATATGCACAGCATTTGGCTGTTAATCATACATCAATTTAACGCTCATGCTTAAAGAGTCCATAGAAATCATCGTGCCGACTTCCTGTTGAAGTTTTATTGTTTATTTCGCAAAAAGAAAAACATAATGTTTCCTCTGGATAGTGTTTCCATATGCATTGATGTAAATGTGCGAGCACTGGTGAACTATCAAAGAAGCAGTCATCGAGAGTGAAATAAAGCTTGAAGCTTCCGTCACAATCGGTGCAAAGCAAACAAATAGAATTCATTACCAAACAATAACGACAATTGACCTGCCTGTTGCAGGCGACTATGGGAAACAATGTTGGAAAAGGAGAAATTGATCGTGATGAGCAATTTCTCCTGTTCCCACAATGTTTTTTACCCTATCAGAAGATAATTTTCAAATTTCATCAAATTTTGAAATGTCGTCTGCAAACTCTTTCAATTTGGGACAGTCGAAAAGTTGGTGTTTGACAAAGGGCTAAACTTATCATTTGGCAACGCAGGTAGCGCAAGGGGTTATATCGACTCAGTTGGGAGGGGCAAGTCATGTGATATCGAAACCACGACATATCTTTTTCGCGCCTAACGAAATATCGCGTTACACAGCGAGATTTGATACGTTTGCTCCGAGACTTGATACTATGTACGTATTACATTTCCACCCATTGTGAGCATAGACGTCATTCTAGCCGATATTATTTTACTCTCGGTGACTTGATTACCCCCTTCTTCCCGAGATATTGATTACGACGGCCCACTTAAATGAACCCACAAACCAGCCGTAACCTACTTTGGAACGAGTCAGGACCCCGTTCTATCAACCACTATACGACTGTCGTATATTTACAATCCATCGTAAAGCATATACGATTCCAAAAGGTGTTCTATCAACCTCAAGTCATACATAAATATACGAGGATTACATAAATTTCAATCGTATATATTTCCGACTGGTCAGGGGCAGTCGTAAACTTTACGATTTGCAGAAAACGCTAAATGTCTCGAGTGATTTCGAGATGACGTCAAAAGATGGCGGCCATTTTTCTAGGATTTGAAAGATTTTATTTCATTCAGAACAAGAGATATATACTGTTTATAAATAAACTAGATTTACACAACATTATTGCATTCGCACATGCATATTATTGATTTTAAACAGTGAAAATATATATCCGTTGTCGTTAAACTAGTTACAAATGCACGGGCAGGGACCCCAGGCTATAGCAGAATCTTCGGTTTTGGGGCAGAGACAAACAGAAATATGTCTTGGAAGTAATTTCTCCGCTGTCCAAAGACAAATTTCTTTAGGTCTTGAATTTGTCATAGGGGTTTCTTGAACAATTTGGTATGGTTGGGTGAAAGTGTCTTCAATGAATGAACCCGTCTATTTGCGGGGCTGAACCTAGCCTGGAGTCCTAGTTCGCGGTATACAAACGGGCCAGGCTCCGCCAGGCTAGGCTGAACCAAGAATCATATAGCATTGCCTTTCTTGGTAATCAGAGAACAAACATCTATAGCCTGGGGGTCCTGGCCCGTGTGTATACCCCGTACTAGGCTAACAGGTCAGAAACCCAGGCTTACAAGAAGGCAAATAGTATGCTTGGCTATTATGGGCGTAGCATGCGTGGTACCAGCAAGGAGACAAATACAAGAGCGTTCATTGCGGTGGGGCGCTCTAACCTGAAGTACTGCTGCAATCCGAACACATCGGGTTTATCAAATGAAAACACCTCTGAAATAAAAGGGATGACGCCATATTGGTTCCCATCGGTATGACGTCACTTCACTTTCGTGTTTAAAAATAGATCTTAAATGTGAAATCTAAAAAGTGGTTAATTTTGATTGAGGAAGCAACTTTACATATCACAACAACAATTTCGCCATTTGGAATGAGTTACTGACAAACAGATTATTTAAAAGGATGTCCAACCCTTCAATACACATTGAACTACTTAACTTACACGCTTAGAAAATGTGTTAATTGCCGGATGCCGATTTACCCGAAAAATTGTAACCCTACACTTATATCCGAGTTGTATTTCACAGCTCACGGAAATACCCGAGTAGTTCCGATTGGTACTGCTGCAGCTGCACTGTGTGGAATCCTCGCACACAGGACTCTCATTAACAAGAGCAGGACAGCAAGCTTCGTCGCGAACAGGTATCACAATATCAGCAGCGTGCCAGATATGATGACATTACTTCAATGGAACACCTTGGAGGAACGCCGACAAAAACTTCTTTCGATATTTTTTTTCAAAATTGTAAACCATTTAGTAGCAATTTACAAACAGTACTTCCTCATACAATCATATTCTAGAAAATGTCATTCTCTAAATGCTAAATTCAAACCCTACTCTACAGCGTCTGATTGTTTCAGATAGTCTACAGCTTCTTCCCCAAATGTCTACCCCTATTGAATAAACAACCAGCAACAGTGGCTGAGGCCCCCTTTTTGGTAGTCTCAATAATGATCCGTGAACGAAGCTTTTTTTCACCATTTGGACATTTATCGTGCTTCGCTACGTCTCGAAGGCGTCAGTCAAAATAGCAATAGCCTTCGAGACCAGTTATCTGGACTACCTTTTTGGCATCTTCAAGACTTGAAGATTGGGCTTTCAATCCTGTCTTTCTAAAGTAGCCATTCTCCTTCGGCTGTGAATAGCACTGTGTGATGAGCTAGAGCTGTGTCAGTAGGGTTTCACACATTTGTACCGCCACAGAAATTGGATAGTTCTTGCTCTGATGGTGCGAAAGGAGCCTGCAAAACCTTTCTATTTTTCCTTTCCTAATGGTATGATTATCTTGTCCGCTATTTCTTTAACTTTCCTATCATTTGACTCGTTCTTTATAATCTTTTTGTTAAACGCACAGGCGTGTAATTGTCAAATACGACAGAACAACGCATCAATGTAGAATAAAAGTAGAAGTAAGGTTGCCCCGTGATTTAATTCTTTATTTAGACGACAACGCATTCAGTCGGCATAATAAAACGCGAGTTTTCGCGCATGCGCATGAAATATCCTAAGTGAAAGTAAACCGGAGACATAAACAAGTATAAAATTTCCCTTTAATCTTATTTATATTTAAAAGTGTGGTATTTGAAAAGATATCTAAACAATACAATTATCAAGGGACTGCCACAGATCGAAAAGGACACATGTAGATCGCAGACTATCACTCTTTTAATCTTGGAATGTTTGGATTTTCCAACCTACCATATTACCGGATTAAAACGTTTCCGGACATATTTCAAAATATCAATTCAACTCGTCTTCCACACCCGACATCTTTATAAGATTATATCATCAATAACATCATAATATATTGATCATGTAGAAGATGTTCTTATAGGATGTGATGTGTATGTGAGTTCTCAAAAACTTTGTATATGACATGAATTTATTATTTCAGAATGAGTCATAAGATGTTATGTAGACTTGTTTATTTTGTTTGTTTCCTATTTATTTACACGACTCACTCTAGAGTTTATGGTTCATTACTGGATAGCCTACCACTAAAAGGCTAGGAAGTGTGTCCTGCCAAAGGACACTCCAAGGTTAAGTGATTGATAGGCAAATGGGACTGTTTGCCTTGTCTCTTACACTAACTACCACACCACTGCAGATCCTTATGTTTGCCTCTCTGTAAATGATGAGTAAAACAGAATTTCAAAACTAGCTGTTTTAGTAGTAAGTCAGGTTTGGATACTATGCATATCACATGCTTCAGAAAACTTTGTTGGCCGTAGGCCCGTGACTGACTAAAATCCCTGAGATCTGACAGATTTTTTTCATGTAGACAAAGAAGAAAGTGTTAATTTCGGTCCTATTGGGGCTCTTAGAGTATCGGGAAGTGCGAAATCAAAAATGTTAACACTGGTTCTGCCTTTATCCTTAGGGTTTTGTGTTTAAGTCAAATCAAGAAAGAGAATTCAGACCCGAGGTCTTGAATTGAAAATTGTCAAAACTCATATGAAAAAAGGCAAGGAATAATCAAAGCGAAAGAGAGTTTAGATTTAGCAAGGAAAGAACAAGGCAAAAACGAATTTAGATTTAGCCTACAAGATTGACTTGAGTCTCAGGCAGGGAACAACAATTTTATTTCAATGACATCAAGAGCTCAATTAGCTTGGATTATCAGTTTTTTGAAAAAGCAATTCACCCATTTAAAAGATATCTGACAACTTGATCTAAATCATTCTCAAACCTGTTTCAATGATGTATGACAAGTACCAATACTGAAAGTGGATAGACGCAGGTCTCTCATCAAGCAGGATTCAAACCCATAACTGACCTAACCCTGTTACCTCTGTACTCCTCAGAGATTATTTTAAGTACTCACAATGAATAGAGGATTAGGAGAGGAGATAAACATAAACAAGTAAAAACCTAGGACTCTTAAAAAATTATATGAATCTTTTACAACGAAATAGTCAATAGGTATTTGATGTATAGATAATGCCTTTATCATTGCAGAAATGACAGAATGACGGACCAGGATTGGCCCATAACGAGTGTGGTGGTGGTGGCCGATATCACAAGATGTCCAGCCGGCTATTCTACTGTATGTATTGATGATAGCTTTTCTTAGAATAGATCAAAGTAAAAGGTTGATAATCATGTTTAGCCCAGATAACCATGCTGGTCAGATTCATTTGCATTCTACAGTATGTATCAATCAATTAATTAGTCAATCAAGCCTTTCCTAGTAACCTGCAATAGCTCACAGTAAAGGTTGTTAACGATGTCAGGTCTGGATAATCATGCTGATAAAAGTCTTCTATATGGATTATTTAAAAGAAATAATAATTTTGGGTGTTCAATATAACCTTGCGTATCAGGGGCCGCACTATTCCAAAAAGTGCAAATGTTCACAAAGCTCTTTGGTTGGATTCAAGTTAAAGTGTGTACACACGTATTTTGATTTTTGAAAAAAATGTAAGAAAAAATACAGTCCATGTTTTGACTGCCCATAAGGAGCTGGGTTATAAAGATTAGCCGCTACTTATACTTGGATTTGACTACTACAGCCTGCACTGTTATCTATTTTGCAAACAACCTATAAATCATCATACTAAAAACTTTCAAAACAAAATCGACAAAAGAAAATTTATCCTGTCACTAGTGTCATTTTGGGACCGATAACTAGGTGCCGTATAACATTTGTGATATCCGGCACTAGCCATATAATACATGCATGTGACGAATCATGACGTCATAAGAACGATATGCGTCATGTTTACATCATTCTCTACTTATTTTTGTCCTTTTTTCTTGTGTTTTATTTTCATCTTTTTCTTTTAAAGAATACATAAAGGTAACCGGATAAATAGAATAGATAGTTGGTGTCTTTGAGAAATGTTATCGGGCTCGGCTTCGGATTATTATCCGTTTCGCCTTCGGCTCACCGGATAATATTCCTAAGCCTTGCCCGATAACATCTCCGATTCACGACACCAACCATCTATTCTCTATTTATATATTCTGCTTTATAGATCATAACCTGTATTACTGTATGTAATAAGCCTCTAGCTGGTCTACTGTCCTTTAATTTGAGACATTGCTCTTGAAGTGTTTTCCATTATTCATTTTTATTGGTACATGTATTTGACATTCAAATGAGACTACATTTCATGAAATTTGAATTTTAAGTCTCTTAGCAAGTGGTGATTCATGTGTCTTTTGTGCCCATTTTTGCTCTAGATTGACCGCACATTTGACAGATCAGAAGAAGCGGATTTGTGGAGGGATGGCCTGTTTGGTAGACGAGTCACACGGTATTTGTGTGTAGAGAGATCGGCACCAACACCTGTAAGTCTCTAAACCATGTTCTGAGTTGATTGAATCATGTTAATCACAGAGCCTCCCCTTGAATTTTTTTTCTTGTCGCAAACATTTTCGCAAATTGGATTTTTTTGGAGCCAAATTTGAGAAAGTGGAGCCAAAAGTTGAGCCAATTTAAAATTGGAGGCTTGATGGTAATTATTAGAAACGAGTAGTGAGAAGCTTTTTGTTCATTATAATGTTTTAAATCTATGTACAGCAGCTCATTACTTTATTTATCTTATCATAAACTACTATTGAATGTTCCCATGGCTAATTAAATAGTTTTACAAAAGAAATAATTTGATGTCAATAAAGAGTTGATGTCAAATTGTATAACACCTGATAACAGACAAGCAAGAATGGTCCCCCCATGCTTCATTATTTTGCGTTTAATATAAATGTATTTTAAAGATACCATAAGGGTTGTCTGAAAATACCTCTAAATTATACAAAAAAACATGAAACACATAACTCATATGAATTGAGCTGAGCGGATTTATAAAAGAAAATGAAACAAGCTTTGGAATTGACAGAAACCAATGTTAAAATAAAAGGTCTATTTTTTTCTATGTTTTTTTCAATTGGCAATAAATTGCAAAATCAGTCAGTTTATAAAGAAAATGCATCTCTCCAACTTTGTAGTAAATGCTTCATTGTGATGAACAAGCAACATACCTAAAATAGTTACGTTTTTCACCGTCTTTAATTTTCATCACCCGACAGTGTTTGATAATTGTCATCTAATTTTCACATTGTCTCCGATCATGCGTTCGCATCAAACTGTTACATTTACACAATGACTGCAGGGATAGGTATCAGGGCAATTTCACACACGCGGCGCAAACATAACTGTTGCCGCACAAGTCATATGAAGTGATTAAACTTTAATCCGATAAGTGACAGTCATTTGTGTACAAACTCGGTTGCGTGCAAACTGCGAAAGATACAGGTCATTACCGGGCTGGTTCCTGTGTTCATACACGCAGAATGCCTCGATAAGTCCAGTACGGGAACTGGCTATTACTCCGGGTCGCTTATGTCATGCATGATTTGTAAATACAGTTGAATGATTATCAAATTTAAATAGAACTGAACTGCGAAGGCTCAGTTGTTAACAAATCAGATTGCAAAAGTAGGAGTCTCTTGAATGGCCCATATTTGTGAAATAATTGTGATTTGTCTCTCCGCTCTGATCAATTGTTTTCATGTGGAAGAGCAGTAAGTGACTTGCATTACAAATGTGTGTAGTGCCAGTCTAAGAATGTGCAAGGAAGTGATGGGTGCACTGACTATTGCGATATAATTGAAAAACTGTTAAAAATTGCATAAAACTTCATTCCAATTGATATAAGTGATGGAAATTTTCCTGTGATATCTCAAACAAACAAATTGTTACAGGATGGAGAAATTGCTTGTAATGAAAAACAATATCTCCTTTTATTACAATGCTTTCCATAAAATACCCTTTTTTCATTATTTATAATTTTATTTTACTGTTGTTTTCAATTTGGAATTGTCATACAATACCACATGAATTAAGAAGTAAATATATTTTCTACCAGGGTAAAGATGTGCTTGTCGATGTGGCCATTATCCAAGATAGGGAGCCTGTACCCGCAGGATTTGCTGCCATTGATTACACCCATGATACAAGTAAGTTAGATGTTTTGGTAGAGTGACAAGTCAATAAAATCTTCCTTAGTAGAATACCCGTAATCTAATGTTTTTGAAATATTGGGAGCCTTAAGAGACCTGTGTTTTAATGAATATCGCAATTTAACAGATCACGTTATAAAGGGGTTGCAGTGTATATTTAATCTCAAGATAAAGAAATTGAATAAGTGTTGTTTTCTAAAACCTTAACAGAATGATATTTACTATTGTGAGATTATACTTGACACCTTAACATTCATGATTGAAAATCATTAAAAAAAACATTTCAATGTTCAACGTGTAGACAATCACATGTCAATTAAGGAGATCCTTTGTAACGTAAAGTATAGGAGATACATACTTTTAAAGAAAGTATTAAGAGATTATGGAACAAATTAATTCTACACCTATTACAATTTTTGAAAAGCATTTCATTGTTCGCTTTGTTGACAAACACATTTCAATTAAGGAGTTCCATTGGAACGCATATTATATAGCAGATAAGTGCTGTAAGGGAAATAATTAAGAGTTTATGGTTCATATAAATTCTCCTTTTATCCCAATGTTTTAAAATATTTCATTGTTCACTTTGTTGACAATCACATTTCAATTAAGGAGATCCTTTGTATATATAGTATAGCAGATAAATACTTTTAAGGAAAGTAAAAGTATTAAGAGATTACTGGACATATAAATTCTCCTTTCATCACAATGTTTTAAAACATCTTTGTGTTTCAGGGGAGCGAGCAATACAGAAGAAGATTCTTTGTGCACACTGGAAGTACAGTAACCTGACTACGACCGCAATTTCAGAGTTGATAATTCTTCCAAGGGGTACCAAACGACCGCCTAATAATTATACCATGGTGGGGTAAGTGTTCTTAACATTGGACTTATTGGACTCTAGTTTAAAATATTATATAGACTTACTTCTTGGCACCTGCAGCAAACAATTTCAGAAACTGCAAACAACTTCAGAAACTGCAAACAACTTTAGAAACTGCAAACAACTTTAGAAACTGCAAACAACCTCAGAAACTGCAAACAACTTCAGAAACTGCAAACAACTCCAGAAACTACAAACAACTTCAGAAACTGCAAACAAATTCAGAAACTGCAAACAACTTCAGAAACTGCAAACAAATTCAGAAACTGCAAACAAATTCACAAACAAATTCAGCAACTGCAAACAAATTCAGAAATTGCAAACAAATTCAGAAACTGCAAACACATTCAGAAACTGCAAACAACCTCAGAATCTGCAAACAACTCCAGAAACTGCAAACAACTTCAGAAACTGCCGAGTCCATTAAGATGGAATTTTGTTAGAGACAGGAATTCTACTTCATATAAATTTTGTAGTTGATAAATGTACTAGTGGTTTCCATTTGAAAACAGGTCAGATGGCCAAGTCGATTTAGCATTGTTGTGGTGCGGGGTTGGAGTCCTTGTCTGGCAGCATGGTTTTCTCACCTTGGTAACATTTGCGCCCAATGTACATGACCTACGAGAGCTACTGTGATAGCTTCTTAGATTTGTTCCACAAGCCCATGCTGTTACCCAGGCAATTCAAGATGAATTTCATAATGGGTTTGACTTGGAGGCTGGCCAACCTGTTTGCATAAGCACAAAGTCGGTTTAAGCACTTTAAGGGTTAATATCTATTATATTGTTTGTAGGGATCTCAACAACTTTATGGGTTAATATCTATTATATTGTTTGTAGGGATCTCAACAACTTTAAGGGTTAATATCTATTATATTGTTTGTAGGGATCTCAACAACTTTATGGGTTAATATCTATTATATTGTTTGTAGGGATCTCAACAACTTTATGGGTTAATATCTATTATATTGTTTGTAGGGATCTCAACAACTTTATGGGTTAATATCTATTATATTGTTTGTAGGGATCTCAACAACTTTATGGGTTAATATCTATTATATTGTTTGTAGGGATCTCAACAACTTTATGGGTTAATATCTATTATATTGTTTGTAGGGATCTCAACAACTTTATGGGTTAATATCTAGTTATATTGTTTGTAGGGATCTCAACAACTTTATGGGTTAATATCTATTATATTGTTTGTAGGGATCTCAACAACTTTATGGGTTAATATCTAGTTATATTGTTTGTAGGGATCTCAACAACCTAATGCTGTGTTATAAGATGTCAATCATTCAGACTCAGTCACCTATGACTGATCCTGCAGCTCCACCAACATTAAACATGTAAGTTTAGTAGTTTAAACATATACATTTTACATCAATTGTGAAAAAAGTTCTTACAACTTAGATTAATCATTCTTGGAGGACAGGAGTCCAAGTGTAGAACATCGGCCTCCGGACACGAGGGTGGTGGGTTTAAATCCCATGACAAGCTGGTTCTGCCTTGTGACCTTTCATAAATCCACACTCAGCAGGAGTACAGGATATGTATCCAGGAAGCAGAATCAAAACATGTAAGTTAACAAACAACAACCTGTTGTTACCTCTATGACAATACGACAGTGTCTGATTTAATGTTTGAATTGCATAAGTTAGTTTCATTTTAAATGCATGTGAATAAGGAACATTTAATCATTGTCTTTTTATGCTTTTCAAAAAGAAAATCTCCATTTTCCTCTATTAAGGATTTGTAAATGTTTGATTTTTCAAGACTGCTTGCTACTGTGCATAATGTATTTCCTTGAGAATTTACGGCGCAATAAACTTGTTTTTATTTGTCTTGCCAACATAACAGGACTGGTCTTGCCAATAATCTACCATACTCCCTGACCCCAAATCAGCCCACACTGCAGGGCTACAACCAACAACCCATACAGACAGGGTACCAGCAGTCGGGAAATTCCAGCTATTCACATCCAGGACATCTCGAACGAACAAACAGTATATTGAACGCCAGCTCGGCCACAGGTAGGGTTACAGAAGAGTCCCAAAGGCCTCAGTGCCCTAGTGGTTAGAGTAAATGATGTGTAAATTTATATTAACATTGTAATGAACCTGGATTTCTTATTTATAAGTGAATTTTCCAATTAAAGATTCTGTGTCCGTCCCCTTGTATTCTACAAATTGGTTGATTCTGTTGGCTGTAGACTGAATGACAAATTGACCAGTCAACAAAGTTTCCACATATAGTTATTGGTTGTTTCAAAGAAAGAAACAAGTCTTGATATCAAAACCCACATACCCTCATCACTGTAGATATATGGGTTCTGAAAAAAGACCTGATCGATAACAAAACTTAACAGCAACTTTTTAAATCTTTATATGAATTACTTCCCGGGAAACAAGATTCGAATGTTTTATTTTGCTACCAGTAGGAAAAGATTATAATTCATTGTATCCGGATTTTTATACCTTTATCCTTTGAGAGGAATATAGATCGTAATGTTGGTGTTTATTTCGAGCATTAAATAGTTTTAGTTAAACTTTAAGCAATAATCATTTCATATGAATACTTTTTCTAGGAACCAATGTTCTAATGTTATCACACTTTTTCTTAATCAATATGAAAACTAGATTACTATTAAACAAAACTGCCTTATTGTATCTAATCAGTTTGTAAATTCGTTATTAATATGTACAGTCTAACTTGTGTTAAGCAGCCATCCTTTTAAGCAGCCAGCCTGCCTTAAAGAGCCACTACAGAAAGTCCCATTGTTAGATTTATAGTGTAAATCAATTTGTGTTAAGCAGCCAACCTGTCTTAAACAGCCAATTTACTCTGTCCCATAGGCTGGCCTCTTAACACAAGTTTGACTGTAAATTGTATGCCAAATAAACATTTTGTTTGTAATTGGTAAATTGATATACTGTCCTTCACATTCACAGCAATCTCTGGGATACCATGGCAACTAAGTCAGAGTTTACAAAGTATGCAGAATATGAAAGATGTGGGTACCATTATATTTCTTTATTACTGTCATTTTCAATAATTTTCAAATGATATTAGGGCCTCCATTGCCAAGTGATTAGAGAATAGGGGTACGTTTTACTAAACAACTTACGGACAATATTTGCGCAAGTCAAAACTTATGAACATTGATATTATCTTCAATGTAAGGACAATATTGCAATGTGACACGTCATTGGAAGCGTCTCGGAGAGACGATTCCAATGATGTGTTACTTTGCAATATTGCTTTGCCAAATATTGAAATAAATGGAGTTGTTGTTTAAGACTTACGCAAATCTTTAGCGTAAACTGTTTAGTAAAACGTTGCCCTGAACTTGAAATCACATGGCCCTCTCTGTGACGGCGTTTTATTTACCATTGGTGAAGATTTTAACATTCTAGAAAGGTGGTCTACTGACTGACCAACCGATGGTTCTATGTAGTTTGACCAGTTCTTGTGGTAAAGTTAATCTTGAGCTTCTTCAATCTTTGATGTGAGGAAAAGACCATACAACTATTAAGTTAAATAGTTGATGTTTATTGCAACAGATGTGATGAGTTATATGGAATGATTGAATTGACTTACTCAAATTACAGGTTATGAAGCACTTATTGCAGAAGACTTAAAAAGAAAAATGTGACAAACCAGGGCTCAGCCTGGCTGGAAAAAAGTCTGCGCCAGCACATTCGCCAAATGACATAAATAGGAGCCAAATCAAAGAAGTAGGAGCCAAATTCTGAGCAAATGGCTCCAATTAAAATTCCTGTATTTTAAACACTTTTCATGTTATAGATGTACATATGTGTTAAATCCTCTTGGTTAATTATTTCTGTTTGTAATATTTCACCATTTGTATTAAAATTGTAATGTCATAAATATGCAAAATTAAAATGAATCTTTTATCTCAGATAACATCAAATCATATTGAAGACTAGTTTGAAACTGAGAAGAAGGAACTGTGAAAAATGAACATTTTTCTCTTTTGCAACAATGGTGTCCATCCAAAATGATTATGGAAATCAAACTGCGACAAAGAATTCATTGCTTAAAACAACGAACTGTCCAAAATCCTGAAAAGTACATATTTCTTCTGTTGCTTCTTTTTTCATCTTCTGTTGGTTTAAAATAGGATGGCCGATTCATTCCTATCAAGGGGAAAACAGGGGTCGCACAATCTGATTTTGATTTTCTTTACTGCAATTGCCAAATATGTTCCTTCACTTGTCTGTATTGTGGTTGTAAATCAAATTTCTATAAGAATTTACCTGTATGTTATGGCTTTTGGACAAACAGTGTTATATGGATGTTTGTAAAGAAATTCGTCAACATAACAAACTTTTTGTAATAATATCTTATACTTATAATCGAGGGTTCAACACAAGACTATAGCAAGTGCTTCACAAACCTGAAGCACTTGCTATAGTATTGCGCTGAACCATCGTAATGTTGTTCCTTTATTTTTTCAGATACAAATCCCTTCAATAGGTTACAAATCCCTAGGGGATATAGAGAGGGAGGTAGGTTTTTGGAGTATTAAAGAGATATTTTGCTTGATTAGCCTTTCAACTTTTCTTTATCTGTCTATTTCTAATCTTGAGCAAGAGTTGGGAGGTCATTGATGCACTATTCGTATTTAAGAATAAATTTGTTTGACTAAAGATAGGTTTTTCGCCTTGTATTTTTGAGCAAGATTTGGTATGTCTTGGTAGTACTTTTCAGATTAAAAAAGTTATTGTATGTGCCTTTGACCAAAGATAGGTTTTCACCTTTTCTCTGACAATGAAATAGCTTGAAAAAGATACTATTTCTCTCTGATTATGGGTGGAAAGTTTTGAAACCATTTTTACAAAAGTATTAACTGCTCATGAGAAATTGATCATTTTGTCACAATAATTTTAAAGACTTCTTCAGTGGATGAGTCAACGTGAGGTTTTACAGAGTAAATGGATAAGTGATGCAATATGTTGTTTTCTGTTTCAGTTTTCTTACGACTTTAGCATAGAACGAGCTACATCTGGATCAAACAATCGATGACATGACATAACCAGATACAACAATCACTTGTTTCGGAACAACTTCAGGCTCCAGAGTGGCTCGTCTGTGATTTTGTGACTGGTTCAAAATCGATAACAAAAAACAAGAATGCTAAAAAAAGGTTAATGTATTGAGTGTTTTTTGTCTCACTGGGGAAAAGTTATTGTGTTATAATGAAAAATTGTACTTATCAATGAACTCTTCTTTGTTCAGATTCTTTTTTGTGATTTCGTCAGATGTGCTCAGACATGTATATACATGCATGAGGGCAAAGGTCAATACAAAAAAGCTTTAAATGTATAACAAATGGGCCACATCACGGGAAAAGGTGCACTCGGACATAGAAAACAGTGTAGCCCCAGACCAGCCGCCATGTTACTGATGTGGCGGCTGGTCTGGGGTTACACTGTTTGCCATCTTTGAGGACATCAAGTTCTACCTTTGAATAAATGCAAATGATAACTGTCATGACTAGATGCTGGAATAATAGCGCTAAGAAAGAGCTGAGTCAGTGGTTTTTATTTATGTCCGAGTGCCCCTTTTTGCGTGACGCGGCCCAAATAATACTGTTAATAACTTAACACATCTTCAGCTGGTGATTTGACTTACAATTATGATGAAAAGGAGATACTGCTTGTTGTGAGCAATTTATGCTTTTTGCAAGTTTAATTTTAAACTTATTTATTCTACATAGATTGTGAAAAAAGTTGTTACAACATAAATTAATCACTCTCGATTCAGCTTCCTGGAGATATCCAGTACTTGCACAGATTGTAGGTTTATGAAAGGTTGATAAGTGGATCCTGCTTCTCACAAGATTTGAACCAACACCTTTCATGCTCTACCTCTGGACCACTGTTCTCCACAATGTTATTTTTCCTTTTTATTGTTAAAGAATAAGTTTCAATCAAGTTTTATGATTGCAATTTGACGAGTCACAAAATTTCATGTTTGAAATGGCTTAACCTTCCAATTGATAAAACACTCGTTAAAGAATACTATTTTCTCTTTAATTGTCCTTTATCATTATATGCTAATGTAATTCTTAACAGTAAAGACTTGATGAAAAATTAAGTTGGACAATTCTTTAAATGTGAATCTGGGTTTTTATCATAAAGAATTTCTATGTCATAATTTCTATTCAGCGATTTGTATATATCGTGATTTTTGTGTATCTGTGCAATTTTTGTTTTAGTCTATAATAAAAACTGATTAAAAAGCAAGTTCATCACCAAAGTTAGCTGCAAATGTCTAATTCATATTTACTCATGCGCTTGTCTATCTTTTAGATATTGGAATATCACAAAATTGTAGAAAATTACTAAATCTGGTACCCAAATTTTTTTTTTGTTATCGATTCCTTTCCTTGTATAATACAGAAGTTCTTTTCCAAATATTAAATGATTTTAATTAAGAAATAAATTCTTGTTTTGTTTTAATGACCCCATAGCCATTTTATTTATATGATGTTTATCGCCAGGTCAACAATTTCGGTTATTTAACAGCTTTTCTAGACACACTGGTATTAGGCTAGGGCTCTGATGTGACATGATCTGCCGAAGTTCACTACCACATAACAAGAGGTGTTGGTTGGGCTTGTACTCGGGACCCTCGAGATTCAAGTCCACCACCTTAACCACTGAGCCACACAGGATCCAGCTGTTTTATTAGTACAATATGTGCAAGGATAATTTCTTTATTATTTTTTTTTTTTAAATGGGTTTTACATCACATCAACATTATTTCAGTTATGTAGCGATGCCCGACTCTTAATGATGGAGGAAGACCCCATACTCAACTGCCCATAAGGGCTGGTCAAGGCGGGTAGAACCATCGGCATTCCGTAAGTCAGTCGAGTACTGCCTCTCATGAAAATCTGTATCTCTCTCAGGATTTGCACCCACGTGGAGAGGGTTTCAAGTTCTGTACTCTAACCACTAGGCCACTCGGTTTTACAAGTACAATATGTGCCAGGATAATTTCCTTAACAACAATTGTTACACCAACACAGGTTATATAAATCTGATCCTTGCTAATAAGAACTGGATTGTCACATGTTGTAAAAGGTTGCAGATTTTAAGGTAATGCTGTGCAAAGCGTTTCAGTTTGGTTAAAAAAACTAGGTAAATTATTGCTTCTGTCGACTGTATTCTTGGTAAAATGGAACAGCATTAAGACTGCAGTTCCAGCAATCTGAACTCGTCGGGTTGAGTGAAGTAAAATGAAAGCTGCCATACCTTTCTTGCAAGATTTCTTTCATTGTACAGTGACGTCTCGTTATTCCGAACACGTCCGTTCCGAACAAAATGTCCGGATATCCGAAGTAATGAAGCAGAGCATGTTCTTATACACATCAAGACATTCACAGTCTGTATGCATGTGTATACTTATAACCCTTTAACAAAAGCCAAATTGTCGACCGTCCCAAATTGAAAGAGTTTGCATACGACATTTCAATACGTGATAGAAGTTCAAAAATAATCTTCCGATATGGCAGAAAACATTGTGGGAAAAGGAGAAATTGCTCTTTTACTCATAACGTTTTCAAAGGCTGTCTGCAACAAACTGGTAAAATAATTGCGTTCCCTTACAATTTCGTTCGGATTGCGAGACATCCGGTTAATCGGGGTCTGGATAAACGAGGCTCCACTGTACTATTTTCAATAAAGGAATGCTCAAGCTATACATCATTACTTTAAGTCTAAAATTAAACATCTTCAATATAAATTAAGGAAAATTTGAAATCTCCAAGCCTGAAAGGACCGGTCTGAAAATTAGCAGGCTTGCACCTCTATCTAGATTGAACTACTCAATATAGGAAATGTGTTAAAAGCCGGAACAATTCGCCCGAAATATTGTAAGCCTACACTTACATACAAGGTGTATTTCTCAGATCAGGGAAATGCCAAGGTAGTTACAATATGAATCCTACTTCAAATTGAAGTAAAACTGGTATGGAAACGGGCAAGCATGGAGACATGAACAGGTCAGTGAAATCAAGGTGAAAAATGTGTGGCCACAGTGACTATTGATGAGACCATCTCACAGATTGTTAAAAAGATGATTTAATTTAAGGGAATTAACTCAGAAATTTGAGCTATAGGTGTAATCAACATTAATATTTTGATACATACAATCATTGTCACTAAAACAAAATGCTATGAAAGAGGAAGCACGAGTCCCTAGACCACAACCACATATTTCAATGCAGTACTCTTTAAACACATATTGTTCATCAGTTAACCACAAGAATTGAAAGAAACATTAAATGTGAAATCAGATGGATCTTGAAAGGTATATTGTTTGGTTAGTATTGATGTGTTAATTATTCAAAACTGAAGCATTTCTATAAGTTAATGAGAGGTCTAAGGATTTCATGCCAGTTAAAGTAATGTCTTGAAAATTTCCATAAGGCGTTAATCACTTGTCAACAATTTTTCATTTATATAATTACTTTCCTGGATCCAATAGTACTAGGTTAGGGCTCTGAAGTGACTTGCCAAATAGGTCGCTCCCACAAAACAAGGTGTTTGTATGGCTATAACCCAGGACCCCCAAGCAGGACAATGAGAATGTTAGTATTTGGAATACCAATTCCTGAATTTAGTACAAGGACTTAAAATCACAGCCTCACTATTCTATCAACAAAGACCTAGTAAACATGTTTATTAGTTATTTGTCAATGAGATATTTCCACCTCTGTTGTAAAACAAGAATCTATAACTCGATTTTTTAGCACTCAATTATTATCATCTTACAACCAAACATAAAATTCACCCTTTATCTTTTCTAATAATTAAACTTTTTCTATTTAGGAAGTTTATCAAAAATTGCCATTTAGAAATGGCATAAATGTTACGACACATCCGACAGAAAAAGGCATATTACTTTTGGGATGTTTCATTTACAAAACAAGGTGTTTGTATGGCTATAACCCAGGACCCTGAGAATGTTAGAATACCAATTTCTGAATTTAGTACAAGGACTTAAAATCACAGCCTCACTTGTCTATAAACAAAGACCTAGTAAACATGTTTATTAGGTCTTTGCCAATGAGACATTTCCACCTCTCTTCTAAAAGAAGAATTTTTAACTCGAATTTTTAGCACTCAATTATTATCATCTTACAACCAAACATAAAATTCACCCTTTATCTTTTCTAATAATTAAACTTTTTCTATTTAGGAAGTTTATCAAAAATTGCCATTTAGAAATGGCATAAATGTTACGACACACATCCGACAGAAAAAGGCATATTACTTTTGGGATGTTTCATTTACAAAACAAGGTGTTTGTATGGCTATAACCCAGGACCCTGAGAATGTTAGAATACCAATTTCTGAATTTAGTACAAGGACTTAAAATCACAGCCTCACTTGTCTATAAACAAAGACCTAGTAAACATGTTTATTAGGTCTTTGCCAATGAGACATTTCCACCTCTCTTCTAAAAGAAGAATTTTTAACTCGAATTTTTAGCACTCAATTATTATCATCTTACAACCAAACATAAAATTCACCCTTTATCTTTTCTAATAATTAATCTTTTTCTATTTAGGAAGTTTATCACTAATTGCCATTTAGAAATGGCATAAATGTTACGACACTTTACATTACTTTCGGGATGTTTCATTTAAAAAACAAATAAAAAAGATTGTAAGTGCATGTAAGCCTATAAACCACATTTAGACCAAATTATTATTTTGACTTCATAGGACTGTCAATTTTACTACCATCGATACATTGCATATGGATTCTTTAACATTTCTAACACAGCCTCTTTAATTTCAGACGACACGGCCCTTTCTGTGTATGGTAAATCTTTAGGTAAACATTTATCCATCATTTTTTGTAGTGGAGAAAAAAAAGGGGTTAAAGCATATATCAATGGGAATATTCTATAAACCCCGTCGTACATTGAAAGTGGTAAATTATCAATGAGTGTGATTATCTAAGCAATGCATTGTTTTGACATGATTTAGGGAGCAATCAAACAGTATTTGGGCATTTCTCAAATGTGTTTGGGCAATGGGGTGCACATCTGAAGGGGCAGGGCATGGTGCCTGCTATTCTTCTTTAGATATAATACTACATTATTTCTAGATCAAGGTGGTGACATCTTCTACTTTACTTACACATGCATGACCAACCAGTCTAGTGCAAACAAATTCACCAGACATTGAACTTGATCCAATAATAAATTGTAGAGGGATGACGCAGTATTAACCAATAATTGCCAATAGATCATACATTGTCTGGAGTGTCCATAAATTCCCTGAATCTTATCATTCTCATGCAAATAATTGACAGACGGTCTCAAAGATGTATATGGAAACCCAAGGTAATGTGAAATTATAATAGAGGTCACCAACGCCAAGTGAATTTGTTCACACTATACAAACCAAAGGCTTCTTTCGATAATTCATCGTCTATGAATTAAAGGCATATATATACCATCTCAAATAATAAGAAAATCACTATCAAGGTAAACATCTTAACCCCCATGTCAACCAGCAATAACTACTCATTACAAATGCTTATTAATAACATGGGTAAAAGTTCAGAAAAGTGAAAATACTGAAATTTCAAGCTGGGGGCCGCAGGGCCCCCGGTGGGTACAGGGCAACGCCCTGGCTGGGGGTCCCGGGGGCCGGAGGCCCCCGAAAGCTCCTGGATTTTAGCATATTGGAGTGAAATCTGAGGCCTTTAAATATACTTAAACACTGATATTATTCTCTACATTTTGAAGGTGAAATAGATGACAACACTACAAATCAAAGGTTTAAAAGTTAGAAAAGCAGAAAGTTGATCTACACAATGTCAATTTATTTTCACAATCAGTAACTGTAAGATGAGAAAGTTACTAATCACCCAAAAGTCACTTAAAATTTTTCTTTTCAAAAACACTTTTTGTTTTATCAAAATCCGTCAATGCAATCAGAAACAGCGAAGAGTTTCACAAAATTCTGCGTAAAATTTCACCATGACATTCCTTACGTTCACGGACGGATGCACGAAACCGGTAGTTTTTAGCAAATTTTCACTAATTCCTTCCCGAAAATATCCAAAAGCCACATACCTTCGAAAGATATGTCCATTCTCTTTCGATATGATGCGGTTACAACATCGAGCATCGGACACACAATTCACATTTGCGATATTAACAATAAATATTCACTGTTTGACGTTTGGAGTCGGCCATTACTTTTTCTAATCGGAGTAAATAAATATCGTAATCCCATTGGTTGTCAAAATTAAAATTCGATTGATTCGGCAATTGTCATTGTTTTCTTAACCAATGGGATGACGTTATTTATTTACTCCGTTTAGTGAAGATAACAACAACAATTTGACCTGCCGGTCCTTGGACGTCAGGAATGTCATGGTGAAATTTTACGCAGAATTACAACCCCCCCCCCACCCCCCCACCCCCAATTTCCTCCTCGAATTTATGTGATTTGGAAAAACGGCCCTGACGAAGATCGGAAATACGGAATTCCGTCATAATACGGAAAACTTTTACCCATGTAATAATAAAGGAACAACAAATACGTATTCTTTGACAATTTTTTTTTCCTTTTTAAGTACAGAGAATGTACATAAATGTCCAGAGATAACACATAACACCTGATCTGTTATATCCAGAAGTATCACACAAGTGTTTATCGGTTGGACTTGGCAACTCTTTCCAACTCATCCTTCTTCTTAATGGCGTGAGAGTTGGAGGATCCCTGAAAATGGACAACACAGAAATCTTGAGTTATTTGGTCCAGTGATAACTTTTCAATTGAAACAAAAGAGTTTTTTGGAATCAAATCTTCAATTCAATGGGCTTTTATGTTAACTTACAGAGAAAAAAATCAAAAAAAACATTTATGGGTTATCTGTGCCAAGTCGATAAAAAAAAAAAAAAAACCCCCGATTTACTCATTATTTATCTGCATCACATTTTCCAGAAAATGAAATTAAAGAAAAGTTACTTCATGGCTTTTTTAGCAGGGTTTCGCACTGCCTTGGCAATGACGCTTCCATAAAATTTTCAGTACATGGGTGAGAATTGTGCCACAAGTCTGCCACTTTAACCACTAATTCATCAGTGGTGCTGTGAGAGAAAAGTATTACCAATCACACTCCAACATCATGTATGCAACAAGGAATAGAAAGATAAGCTCAGTACTAATAAATACAGATAAAAAGATCCCCTCACTTAGTCTAAACAGAAATGTTTAAAACTTACCTTTGCAGCATTAATCAATTCATCAGCCAGACATTCAGCAATGGTCTTGATGTTTCTGAATGCAGCACCTCTGGCTCCGTTACAGAGTAGCCAGATAGCCTGGTTAACTCTTCTCAATGGAGAGACGTCGACAGCCTGTCTTCGTACTGTACCAGCTCGACCGATTCTTGTGGAGTCTTCACGGGGACCGCTGTTAATGATGGCATTCACCAACACTTGGAGAGGGTTCTGTAATTAAAGATTGAAATATATCATATATATTATCATGTGAGCAGAGCTTCATAAATAAATAACAAAAACGTAGACATATTTGACATATCAACTATTCATTTTAAATCAACAAACCAATATCATTTTTTTTGAAATATGAAGCATGCAAAGAACTTGCAATAACTTTTGTCTGTAAACACATTTTCTATCTACATTTAGAAACTGCTGCATTACATCAATTTGTTGAGTGAAAGTATCAAAACTCAAGAATTTCAAAATCAAAAAAGTAAATAAACAACAAATGATAATATAAAAGATGTATTGTTTCGACTCCATTCTCTACTAGGAAAAGAAAGCAGCAGTAAGGACAAAAGAGTGTGAAAAGACAAGACAGTGCTTTTGAACGAAGACTTACTGTATTCTAACAAACTAATTAGAATTAATTGAATAAAGTCATTAATTCATCATCAAAACAATCACCAACAAGTCAGGTAAAATGTCCATCATAGAATTACCTCTCCAGTCAGCAAGTGAATGATTTCGAAGGCGTGCTTCAGGATTCGCACACTCATCAGTTTTTTCCCGTTGTTGCGACCACGCATCATCATGGAGTTGACAACACGCTCAACAATTGGGCATTGTGCCTTCCTGAATCGCTTCACCTGCCATCTTCCAGCTGAGTGAGGAAGGTATTTGGCAGATTTCTCCTTGACTGCAATGTAATCCTGAAAGGTAAAATGGTTTCTCATAAACAAAGTATATCTATTATATAACATAACTTGTACATGTATCATAAGTTCATAACAAGTCATTCTTTTTATTGAGACAGTCTTGATGATAACAAGGTGCTTCCACATAACATAGATGATCATAATTCAGGCAATCTGTCTTTATATGGATGTGACTTATTTTACCAGGGCTTTTTTTCCTTGAATTGGGAAGAGGCCTAGGTATATTTAATTTGGGAAATTCTTTTGATTATATTGCTGTATTGGGAAACCAAAAAAGTTCACGACTTTGAATCTTTGGGACAGCGCAACATTTTAGAGAAATTTCTAATTAGAAAAGTTCCTTTAATGCACCACTGTTAAATAATGAAAAAAGCCCCGACTTAGATGGTCACAGCGCAATCTGTCCTTATATGAATGCGACTATTTCTACACATCATTCTTTTTACCTTTCCAGCTACTTTTGAAATTTTTTTTTAAAAAAAACCCCAAAAAAACTCAGAATTAATTCATATGGAAGAGAAATGTATGAAAGGTCTATCAAAAGTCTCTGAAGGTAACTCTTAATAAAACAGATGCTTGAGACAGCACAACAAAACAGTTCTCATTCTCTTAACCATATTAGTTAGTTAATAAATAAAACTACACTTACAGTCAAACTGATGTCACTGACTTGAACATCCTCGGTTGTCCATTTTCCAAACAATTTGATCTCTGGTAGTTCAGCTACTACGGTCAATGTGGATTCGTCCCAGTTCTCCATATTGCCTGATAATAATAAATAGAATTTGTCATTTTGAAATTGAGTTTGAAAGTAATGCTTTCTACTATTAAAAAAGTCCATTTTTGAAAATGCTTATAGGCAAAATAAACCATTTCCTTGGAATGAAATTCTTTTTACAACATTGCGGATGTTGTCCCCGATCACATATAATTAGTTTGACTTAATGACTGACTAGTCAAACTATAATTTGACTTTTTCGGGTATTGAATATTGAGAAATTTTGCATCGAACAAAAACTCACATGTGATCAAACTTATCAAAAGATTCATTTAATGGTGGACAGATATGAAACACTTTTTGTCCAAACTTTCACCATCTGAAATTCCGATATTAAAGTAAAATATCAAATTATCATCCTTCACAGTTGTAAATTAATCTTTTTTTAATCATACAAACACAGGACATGTCGGTATTCCACATACTTACTTTGAACGTACAGTTTACAGGCCTTTTATAATGCTGATTTTGGAGCTGATTTAAGGCCTTTTTCACATTATATAACAGGGGCCTATAAAAGGCTACTTCCCAATAGGAAATTTCTTTAAAATTATGCAGTTTTCCCCAGAATTCAAAGTCATACAAGCTTTTTGGCTTCCCAATTCAGCAATTTAAGTGATAAAATCTCCCAAATTCACCAGGCCTGGGTCTCTTCCCAAACCATGAAAAAAAAGCCCTGCCCTATCCACCTCCCTATATACATTTTCCCAACCAAACGCTGAAAATTCCTTGATGAGAAATCGTTCTTGGAAGCTGTATAATATGTTTTAGGTACAGTGAAATTCAACACAGAAAAATTAATGATGACAAGTTTCTCTTGCCTCGCTTCCCGATAAAACAAAATTAAGGTTGACATGCTAAAATCATTAAATTTAACGTTTTTAATTATCTAATCAATGCCACTATTTGGTGGTATGTAACTTTATTTTACATGTCTTATCAAATGACTTGTGCATTAAATGGGTTAATCCGAAAATGTGAACACTGTAAAATCCACCACCTTTTTGTTCTTCAAAATTTTGACAGCTCCATCAGAAAATTAAAGACAATCTTCACATCAAATTAATTTGACTAGATGTAATCAAGGCTTAGCGAGGCACAATACATGTCCAAATGTTGAAAATTTTCGGATTTGATGCACAAAATGGCCTTTCAAAGTCTATTGATAAGACAAGATATGTAAAACAAACTTAAATACCACCAAATAATGGCATCAATTGCCATCAAACAGTTCATAGTTTTTTTCACATTCAAGTGTGCATACACTTAGAAAATCTACCGGGAGCAAAAAAATGTCACCTAGTGTTAATTTACAAAGTTAATTTGCGGAATACAGACTTGTTAAGTGCATGGATTGATTAAAAAAGGGTTAATTCACAACTGTGAAATAATTTTCAATAACAGCCGATGGTAAATGGGTCTTCAAACGGTTTGTCCTCCATTGAATGAATCAATTGAAAGTTTGATGTGACAGGCGATATTGCCCAATACATAAAATTCTCAATATTTCCCGATCATGTCAAATTAGTTTTACTAGCCACTGCACCAGTGAAACACTTATTGGTCGGGAGCTGATTCAAAATGTGCTTTGATCACATGAGAATGGGAAAGCTCCAACTAAAGCATCTAGATGTGTTCAACAATTGATATTTTGAATGAAAAACTCATTGAGTCATAAAATAGCAAATTGTCACTTAGGAAATCTACCAATAATGTCAAAATGTGCTTGGAATTACAAGGATCTTAGGCTTGTTCAACCATTTCGGTTCATGGGTCACAAAGCGGTTGGCTAAATCACTTTATTGACACCATATCAGCAAATTTGAATAGAACGGTCAGCTAGAACGATCATTTCTCTTTCATTCTGAATTAATTACCATACATTCGTTAAACGCTGTTAATTTTCTAACATTTATTTTCATCGTCAACGCATGGAAAGTGGAAAACGGGTGAGGAAGACCAAGTCACTTAAATTGAAATATTGGGCGGAAAACGAAACGAAAGCCGTCAAAACTATCTAATCTAATTAGTTACTATATACAACTATTCAAGAAGGGAAATACAGGCCAATGAAAGACTTAAATCAATGTTATTGCCATAAAATATGAAAAGAACAGCAATTTCACTCACCGTCCAGTTACTGGCGGAAGTAAAAGAAAGATTGGGGAACACATGCTTCCGGTTGGCGGAGTTAGAAACTACCGACAAGGAGGAAAATAAACAAAACCAAAATGAAATGAACTGTGGATAAATGATGCCATGAACGAAATATTCGGAAAGTTAATGATAACGAAAGTAATCGCACAGAAACGCTTTTGACATTTTGTCGCCTACAAAAAAAGCATTGTGAATTACAATTTCGTTTTCATATTTGACAAATACGTATTTTGTATCGTTCCAAATATTTGAAAGAGACTCATGTCTGAACATGGAAACCAGCTAGTTATCCATTCGTTTTATTCAGTTATCTACTACGATGTTGAAGGTTATGCCCGGAAACTTCGCCTAGCCTAACGGGGATCGAACCCGTGACCCCGGAACAAGAGCCTGACGCTCTACCATTGACTGCACCACTGCCGTCCACTACTGAGCATTAAGGCTTGCCGCAATAACACTGAGCCATTGTTGAAACGGCGTTATAATGAAATATTATTTCATACCAAAAACAAAATTTTAACAATATATCTGACATATCACGGCATCCAGTGATGCTGTCCCCGAACACGTCAGGCGCGTAGCTAGCCCTCCATGGATGTGGATTCAGGAGTAACGTACGTAGGAGTTCCAAGGGCATGCTCCCCAGAAAACTTTTAAAAATAATGGTGTTATCTGATGCATTATATGCGATTTCATAGTCAGATAGAATGAAGGGTTTATAAATGTTTGTGGTTTAAAAAAAATCTTGATTTCTTTTATTTGGGGAGGGGGGGGTTGTGTCAGAATCATGCGGATTCAGCCGCGTACTCGCGTATAGCCAGCTACGTGCCCGCATGTGGTATTTTGTCACAAGCAGTACTGAGTTTACCCGGAGACATAGTTCTAGTCATGTTACATGTTTCCATGTCTCTGGTTTACCGACACACATAGGCACATGTGGTCAAGAGGATGAAAAAGGAGAGCAATACATTTACTTCGTCAACCAATGTGGTAATTAGTGACTTGTCCAAATATCAAAGCAAAGCAGGCGACAAGAAACGACGCGTAAACCTACTAAACCTACAGAGAGCATTATAACAACATAGTAGATAAATCGCACGGAACATGTTATTTTCTAGGAATACCGTCTACCGTTTGATATAGGCTAAATGCCTAAGCCTGTGACTCATACGGCTTCCCTCGATCCACCAGTACTAGGCAAGGGCTCTGAAGTGACTTGCCAAATGGGCACTCCTACGAAACCAGCGGTGATGGTGGGGCTCGAACCCGGGAACCCAAGTTCAAACACGACCACTTTAACCAATCGGACAGGTAGGACCACAAACAGCCTTCGACATACTGCTTGCAGAACATTACGGTAAAACTGTACAATGTATCCCATTTCAAGACATACATGATTCTTTCTTTTGTAATGGTTTACCTTCCAATATACCTATTTGCTTCTGAATGCAGCGGTTTGGTTAACATGACAAAACACAGAAATGCAAATACGATCGTTTATTTTAACGTAACACAAGATAAGAAATATAACAAATAAAAAAAATTCAGTATCTACATTATGATATAAGGAATAGCGAATACGTACATTGGAACCCAATGCACAAAAACAGTTGTCAACATTTACATAGAACATTAACTTAACTTGCTTATTATTCGACCAATATCAACAGTTTGTTCTGCATTTCTCTTCTCAAATCGTATCGACAATCAGTTTTGTTCTTTATTTCTTAAAATGCCAGTCTACCTTCCTACCCCAGGGCTATCTCGGGGGTTAATACTTTTCCATCTGAAGATTTTGGCTTCATGTTGAATTTTACTAGTGGAAACATATCGTTTGGAGTGATCGATTAATCTAACAGTTTTACAAATAGTGATAACTATCATTACTTCATTACATATTCTGTCATTTATACCAGAGAGATAGATAACATATTATCTATGTCTCTGTTTATGCTTAGTGTTTTCCCTTACGTTGACAAAGCGACCTATAGGCACAATGTGATCGATGTATTACTATATAATTACTTTACTGTTTAAACTTAAAGATCCTGGACGTCATACACTAAATGTATATGAAAAAATGTAGAATTTGCGTATGGTATTCAGCTATGCTTCTAACAAATAATCATTAAAATAATCGCCGAAATCGCGGTATAAATGAAGATATTGACGGAAAACCCCCACGGCCTCGACTTTTGTATGTTACTACAGCTATATGGTAATTAGTTACGTCACGTGGGCTGTCAAGTGATGATGTACACCTAACTAAGAAGACACTAGCGTCAGCGTCCATTTTTGTTTTCAGCGTGTAGTCTTAGTATCACGAGAGCGTCACGTTACGGTTTTTCATAGCTTGACGCTATATTTAGATTATGTCGGATTTCCCTCGCATTTTTATAAAATGAAAACTGTCAAAATTCATCTTATATGCTTTTGGTTTCTCTTCTGAAATGTTAAATTAATCTATATTCCTTTATTTTCGAAAGTTTCAAACAATAATCCTATGACGCACAGAACCTTTAACACATATCTCTTTAATAAAATATTCGTTCGTTCGTTCATGCACTAATCATACCAGACACGGAATGCTTTATTCGTTCTTTTACTGGCATCTGAATGCTAGAATGCTATAATGAATGGGTGTACAAATGTACAAAAGAAACGTTACACTTATTGACACACACCCAAAACCCATTCTATCCAGATAAGACTGTATATGGTTTGTGTACATGTACACAGTTTGTAAATTTGATCTCCCTTTTTCACTTTAGAGACAGGCAAACAATTAACTGTTAACATATCATAATCAATTGCATCAAATAAATGCCTTTTGTAAGTATGGATATAATACAGATATGAAAGTAAATAAAAACGAATGCTTATAATATAAATAAAATTCAAGGATGTAAAGTAGGCCTACTATATCAAAAGTTCAAAAGAGGCCATAATTCTTTCTAGATACAATCCGCGATTTCATTGTTTTATATACGCAACCCCCTCATGGCATTCAAGTAATAAGAATTTGAATGAAACTTGGAAACAAAATATCGAAATCTGGAAAGAAAAGCAAGAATACATAAGTCGTTACAAAACTTAAACCTTTACTTAATTGGACGCCAACAACTCAGAAGACATTAGTTAATACCTTTTTCTCCAAACACAGGTGAGCTTAAGAACAAGGGGGCAAATATGGCCATGGTCCGTGTTCCGCTCACCTTAATGTTGATGTTTAAAATATCACAGCCTTTAAAATAACTAAGTTCTAAGGAATAGCCATGTGTCATCTCGAGGTAATACATGTATACTTTGCAATGAACTAATACCAGAATTTTGGAAGTTTTATACAAAATCATTGCTGCAAACTGCATGTACTTCCGGTAGAGTAAATATTCTTTTAAAAACCATTTTCTGTATACATCTGTAGAAGATCTAAATAAAAAAAGTATGACAAAAGGTGTCAGTACACTGTACCTATCTGTATCGTCTTCCTGCGATGATTCTAAGCAGTCCATAGTCGCACAGCCTTAATATTCATTGCAATTTGTATCTTCTGACACTGTTCATTTTTCTTACGAGTTCACAGTATGATAGCCTTAACCCATAAAGTGCTGGAACCAGCTTCATGTTTATGACACTAGATAAGATCCAGGCCGGCCGCCAAGTAAATTGACGACTGGCCTGTGATTAAACCTGTTTGCTATTTTGAATCCCATTCCCCATAAAAATTAAGCAGATTTATATGGCTTTGGAAAGCAGACGACACGAAAATTTGTTTTTGGAACATGACCCAGCATTCTGAGGGTTTAACATTCATTGCAATCTAAATCATCTAACACTGTACATAAACGGATTGGAAAGAAATGTTAAAGATCGAGATAAGAGTTCCCTTCTCAAAGCTGCTTGTTCACAGGTATGAGCATACTGAGATATCAAAATCTGTTTTCTATAAAACTGGATAACAGCTAAACTGTCGTATAAGTTACGCTGCGAAAACATCATTGAAAGAAAAAAAACATGTTTCGTAGTTTCTGATTTATAGTCTGTATACAATGAAAAAATGTGTACATTCAGATCCGGAAGCGTTGCAAATGTTTTGAGATTTACCGTAGAGTGACCGTTCTAACTTTGTTATATTGACACTTTCAGGAAACTTTTTGCGATAAAAATGTTTCAAATAAAAAACTACTTAGTTTCAACTGAATTTTATTTCGACTTGCAAACTTTCTCATGTGTGAACGGACAGCTTCAAGTCCGTTGTAAACAGTTCGTGTTTTATTCTTCCTCCTCGTCCCTAGCCGACTCTATAACCGGATCTCGTACTACGTCCTGGTAGGCCGGCGGAGGGGAACCCTTCTTAAATGTCACCTTGCTGACTCGGCGCGGCCGAATAGGGGGCGCACGGGAGGAGGCCCGTGACGTCTGCGAGGCACGTGACGGGAGCGGGGAATCCCGGGAACCCCGCAGCTCCGTCAGAAAGAAGGAAGTCCCGAACGCAGCGTCATCATCATCTGAGTCTTCGAAACGCACGGTCATGTGACTGTGACTCCCGCTCCTTGGCGAGACTTTAGAGCGCTTGTCATTCGGATGTACTTGGTTGAAAAACGGCGGCGGTTTCATCTGCCGCATGGTGTGCTCCGTAGAGGGCACCACCTTGTTGAAGGTGAGATTTGTGGGCGGGTTAAACATGATGAAGTCCCGCCTTCGCTGGACGGTAACGCCCCCGTGAAGCACCGGCTTCGGGTGGAACGTTGGAGAGCTTGCACGGGTCGAGGAAGACACGGGTCGATACAGGGGCGACTCGGGCCTTCCAAACGCCTTGGACTCCGGTCTGTAGGTTTCCACAACCTCGCTCTCGTACGGCCTGTACGGTGGTTTGTGCCGGCTGGATCCCGGCCCGACGATTGTGTCCCGCGCCGACCTGGATGCAGAAGCTGGGGCGCTGTCGTTGATCCTCGTTGCCGTTGTTGAGGGTCGCGTAGGAATTTCTTCGTCTTGGAATATGACCGATTTACGGCCCGTCGCTGGGCGAATTTCAGTTTCTGTTTCGAAGACCGACGTCTGTTTGAGGAGGGATTTTGGCGGCAAGCGCGGGATGTTTACCTTTGGTATGATATATTTTGATGGAGGCGGGTGTTCCATGTCTTCCTCTATTTTGTTATCGTGGTCTCTAGGCGACGGGGTGTTTATATTGACGGACCGCGATGAGTCGTACGGAGCAGATTTCGCCCGTGAAGCCATTGCGGATTTGAGCGAGCGGTTGCTTGCGCTCGTCGCTGCCCGCGCCTCTGATTTCAGAGAGCGGTTACTGGCGCTCGTTGTGGGTCGCGGGGAAGACATTTCATAAATCGATTGGTATCGCTTTGAAGGTTTAATGGCGTTTTTCGACGACCCCTTCTTAACGTTGGGATGCGGTGATTTCGGAGACCGCGGCGATACTTTGTTGTCTCTGGGCGAACGACTCTCAATCGCCGTCGACAAACTCTCACTCGCCTTGTGGAGCTTTAAGGTAGGCGGGGCCTTCTTGTCATGGGGGCGTGTCTTCGTTTCTAGCTCCTCCTCCTCCTCAGAATCATCTTGTGGGCGGTGCTTACTCGCGGCGTATTCCCGCTCTAATTTCCTCCTCTGGTCTTTCTTCTTTTGCTGCTCTTTAACTATCTGTTCGACGGAGAGCTCTTTTGGGGGTCGGTACATCAGCTGGGGAAGCTTCTTGTTGATCGGGATCTTTACTGGATTCGGGGTTGGTTTCCGGTGTCTGGAATTCACCTTGCCCGTAACGCCGAACTGCTGAAGCGGGTATGCGTTCTGGAGGTGGTGTCGGCCGGGAACCGTGTAGCGCACCGTCTTCTTCTTCACCGGGAAGTCGAAGAAGTGGTCCGCGTTCTCCGGGAATAAGACATCCGTGTCCAGATTCTTGTACGGATCGTAGGTGCAAGGTGGGTCCAGGTACTCTGTGGGATAGGCGAATGGTTCCCGTTTCGGGAGTGGCGTGGGCGTTCGGTGATCCTCGTCTTCGTCACCTTCATCTTCCGTGTCGGAGAAATGCTTAATGTCCCCGTTCTTGACTGGTTCCTTGCTGATGATTGGGAACCCGTCCTCGTCGAAACCGAGAACCAGTCGCCGTTTGAAGTAGACGTTGTAGGCGATGTCCGGGAAGTCCGTGTAGAGGGAGATCTGGTCCGCCTCCATGTCGTATTTGGCCCGGTATTTCGCACTAAAAATAAACAAGGTGCAGTCATTTCTATCAGCTTAAAACAAACAAATACAAAAAAAGTATTTCTATGCATTTTGTGAATGGTACACTAGGTTCTGGTGCAGTGCTACTGTTAGGCTCAAAATTGGTTCGCTACTCGAAAATGATAACCAAGACCTGGTACACTCAGGCAATGCTATGCTTAGTCCATCACCAGTTTGGAAATGTACACCATTGTATTGTGTGCTTTATTAATACGGTTAGCACTAAAAACAATAACACAATCATGCGACTGGTTTGAAATGTTAAGGACATGATACTGTCCGGTTTTAAAGGGTGACCGAATATATAGGGCAATCACGGTAAAAAAAGATTTTCAAGTAGTTTGAATAAGTATTAAACTATATAGACAATAAATTAACCTTTGTATTTAAACATTACTCCCGAAATTAAAGGCTATCTGGAAACGTTATAACGTGGCAGTTTTGACGTTTTGTTGATATGGGGATCGGTTTTCGGCAAATGCTATATAATGCTAAGTTTGTTTTTATTGTGCAATCGCAATTGTCTCTTCCGTTAACGCTTTAATAAAGAAGAGAGCCATGTATATTCTTATTTCCAAAGACCTCATAAATAATAGTAGGCACAAACACTTGCAACCTTTATACACATAAATACATTTACGTGTTATTAGTTTTTCAGAAGGGAACAGTGTTGGGAATTTCCGAAACGGCATGACGGGAGAAGGATCCTTATGATATTGGGTAATTCTTTAAAAGTAGATTTTCGTGTCATCTGCTTTCCAAAACCTTAAATATCTGCATGATTTTGATGAGGAGAGATACTCATAGTATCAATCAGGTTAGGTCACAGGTCTGGATCTAAACTGTTTGCATAAGCATGGAGTCTGTTCCAGCACTATAAGGAAACATTATAACACCCATTTCTATGAAGCAGAAGCCAGCCTTACTTGAGATAGAAGCGCCGAGAGAAGTAGACGATTACAGAGACCAGAATAGCAAACAAGACCACGCTCACTAAGGTCGCTATCAGGACTGTAATAAAAAGGAAAGAATATGTGAAATTGTCTGCTTTATCTTCAAATAAATTTATATTATATCACAATGAAATCTCACTACTTTGAAACAATTAATATATCATTACAATGAAACAAATAAAATCTCATTACTTTGAAACAAATTATATCTTATTACAATGAAACAAATAAAATCTCACTACTTTGAAACAAATAATATTTCATTACAATGAAACAAATAAAATCTCATTACTTCGAAACGAATAATATCTCATTATACAATGAAACAAATAAAATCTCATTACTTTGAAACAAATTATATCTTATTACAATGAAACAAATAAAATCTCACTACTTTGAAACAAACAATATCTCATTACAATGAAACAAATAAAATCTCACTACTTTGAAACAAATTATATCTTATTACAATGAAGCAAATGAAATCTTATTACTTTGAAACAAATAATATCTTATTACAATGAAACAAATAAAATCTCACTACTTTGAAACAAATTATATCTCATTACAATGAAGCAAATGAAATCTTATTACTTTGAAACAAATTATATCTCATTACAATGAAGCAAATGAAATCTTATTACTTTGAAACAAATAATATCTTATTACAATGAAACAAATAAAATCTCACTACTTTGAAACAAATTATATCTCATTACAATGAAGCAAATGAAATCTTATTACTTTGAAACAAATTATATCTCATTACAATGAAGCAAATGAAATCTTATTACTTTGAAACAAATAATATCTTATTACAATGAAACAAATAAAATCTCACTACTTTGAAACAAATTATATCTCATTACAATGAAGCAAATGAAATCTTATTACTTTGAAACAAATTATATCTCATTACAATGAAGCAAATGAAATCTTATTACTTTGAAACAAATAATATCTTATTACAATGAAACAAATAAAATCTCACTACTTTGAAACAAATTATATCTCATTACAATGAAGCAAATGAAATCTTATTACTTTGAAACAAATTATATCTCATTACAATGAAGCAAATGAAATCTTATTACTTTGAAACAAATAATATCTTATTACAATGAAACAAATAAAATCTCACTACTTTGAAACAAATTATATCTTATTACAATGAAACAAATAAAATCTCACTACTTTGTAACAAATTATATCTCATTATTTTGAAACAAACAATATCTCATTATTTTGAAACAAATTATATGTCATAATTTTAAAACTTAATTATATCTCAATACACTGAAATAAATTGCATCTCATCACAATGAAAATGAAACACATAATACATACTTGTATAGTCTGGTGGAACAGGGGGCACTGGGATTTCTGAAATAGAGAAAAAATTAATCTTAACTCAATATAACTTTCGCGAAAACAACCCAGGCAACCTATTCACACATTGGACCTACTGAACATATTATTATAACTCTTTTAGTCATAAAGAATTTTGTAAGCTATCCAAGTTGAAAGCAAAAACAAATCGATGTCATAAAGAATGAAAACTATATCTTCATTGTGATTATGATAAATGTAATAATACTTTATTTACTCAATTAAAATTTATAGATAAACTGCTGCTAATCTCCCATTTGGGCCCTCTGATTAAGGATTTGGGGATACAAAAATTAACAAACAATTGTAGATTAAGACAAAATTTCTCCTATCAAGCAAATTCTTCTTACATCAAATTAATTCTGTATCTCAAGCTTTCTCTTATCAAGCCATATATTTTTACATCAAATATTGTATATTGAGCTATCTATCAGACATGCTTTAAATAAAAGAAATACCATTTTATCCTGTCACCAGGGCAATTTACAAACCAATAACAGGGTGCTGTATACGATTTTTGATATCTGTCACTAGTTCACATGATCTGTCAGTAAAGATGTTGGTGTTTTATTTTCACTTGTTTGTTTGTTTATTTGAACCGTTTAGGTTAACAGGTTAAATTGAATAGATGGTTGGTGTCTTTTGGCTGACATAATAATATCTGTACCTCTTGCCTGATAACATTTCTGATTCACAACACCAACCATTTATTCTCTAAGTACAACATTGAAGAGAATGGAATAAAGCTTTGGTGGACTTTGGTTCATGCATAAGAAATGAAGAGTCAGAGCATTCTTTTGCACTCTTCATCAATGTACAATGGAATATACTTGTTTCTTTTCTTTGCCATGATATGACTAAAATACAGTTGAAAACAGTGTGAAATCCCAAATCAAACCAAACAAACATGTATCTCTTGTTGTAATTCATTTCATTGCTTATCATACCGGGATTTTGAGTTCAATATGACCATATCTGTACACAGCCCAGAAAAACTCTGATAAAAAGGGAAAACAACTTTACTGTAGCAGTCTGCCGAAGTTCTAGCTCCTATATTGGTGGTAGTATACCCAGAAGGACACTGTTCACATGACGTTTGACTTGGGTCGGACTGGTAGGTTCCCCTCTCACAGTAAACACAGTACTGACCAATCTGGTATGTTCCCTTTTGGCACTCGGCTGAAATTTGTTCAGACAGGTGAAAAAATGATCTATTAGAGTGAGTTTTATATGATGTTAAGGCTCACAATTGTATCATTAACAGTTGATGGATCTATGGTGTCGCACCTGTAACCAAGTACATCAGGGTTGTAGTACCAAAAAGTAGTCCCATATTGAATTTTAACTTCTTGTGTATAGTTTTGCTAGTAAGAAATGAGATGGTAGAACACCAATGGGTTTCATGTATAGATAATGGCCATGCAATGCTCTAAAAGTTTGTTTTGATTGCCTATTGCAGGACTATTTATTTGGGATGTATGAACACAAATGCTGGTGCCTCAGCAAGATTTGACAGCTTGTGAACTGATAAACAGTACTAGTAAAAAATGCTCCACAGAAAACAAAACAACCGAGACATTTGAGGTGTCCATTCTTATTACAATTCTTTAGAGTTTAATGAACCAACTTGATGTTTCCACATATAGCTAATTGGAGAAAAACTATTCTTAAGGTTAGCAGAGCCTGGAAAATATATCATTTAATATTAAAGTCAATAGGAATTCAAGATCTCAAAAGTAGCAGGCATGTGGCCCTACCAAGCATGACCTTGTATACCCATACAATCAGTTAAGCTTGGGGTCATTGATTTATAAGCCGGACAAGCATCATTACATAAATACTGTTGGCTCAATCAAGAAAACAACTAGACCTGAAAGTTAAAGGGACTATCTTACAAAATGTGGTATGTGAGTAATAGACCTCAAAAAAATGATTTCAACAATCCCCATCACTACACAGTGAACCCTCGTTTATCCGAACACGTCCGTTCCCAACAAAATGTCCGTTTTGCCGAATAATCCGGACTAATGAAGCAGAGCATGTTCTTATTCACATTAAAACATAAACGATCTGTATGAGCGGTGTATAGTTATAACCCTTTAGCAAACGCCAAATTGTCGACCGTCCCAAATTGAAAGAGTTTGCAGAAGACATATCAAAACGTGATGAAATTCAAAGATAATCTTCTGATATGGCAGAAAACATTGTGGGAAAAGGAGAAATTGCTCGTCACGAGCAATTTCTCCTTTACCCACAATGTTTTCAAAAGTCGTCTGCAATAAACTGGTCCAATAATTCCGTTCCCTTACAATTTTGTTCGGATTGCGAGACATCCGGATAATCGGGGTCCGGATAAACAAGGGTTCGCTATATTCGTCTTTAAGCTGCTGATTTTAATACATACAAATTCGTTGTATACAGGCTCTATATAAATGAATGCACAATAATGTTACTTCCAATGGCCATTATCCAGTGCATATAAAATAACAGTAAAGCTATTGCAGTTTTAAAAAAATCAAGTTTGAACCATTTTCCTCACAGCTGTGAACAAGCAGCTTTTAAACAGGGTCTTGATATGAATAACAAATCTAAAAACGGCTGAAAAGCACAAAAAAAACTTACCACACACACCGCTAGTTGGAGCCTGTCCAGAATCACAGGCAATGGAGGTAACAACGATTATATCCGTTGCTGGGTCGTTAACGACCACGCTGTATAGAGTACCGTCAACATATGTGGCAGACAACAAACCCGCATTGTTCTGTAATTCCGTAACTGTACCTTCTATTGCTGTCAGTGCATCTACAACTTCTTGAATACCTGGTCCCACTGAAAAGGGGGCGGGGAAACATTGTTGTTTTATGCAATCTTATTATGATGATTAACTATTGGTCCTGTTGTTCTTCAGGACTGCTATTGCTAACCTTTTCACTCCCTATAGCGCTTGATATATCCGGGGGACTTAAAGCACCTTAGATACCATATCCGCCACAGATGAACGGCGTTATATGGTAGTATGTATAGAAGCACTAGGTACAAGTAAGCGTATAGAGGGTTGGTATATAGTGTAGTCTGAAACTTGATATCGATTTTTATGAATCATTGATGTCATGTGAGCATCTGTTACAGGCGGTGCAGGGTAAATTCTGTCTTTTTTGCCATTTTTCCACATTTTCCCTTGGAATACTAGGGAGTAACAATGACTGGTAGTGAAATAGTAAAGGAATGCTCAAGCCTGAAAATCACTACCTGAAGCCCGAATTTAAACATCTTCATTAGGAAAAAAGAAGGAAAATTTAAAACCTCAAAGCCTGTAACAAAGTCTAGACCTGAAAATTAGCAGGCCTGGTTATTGAACTCCTTTGTCATTGTACAATTAAGTCTGTTTCCCATATGGGATTTTTCTGTCTTGTCCAAATAAAAAGAGATGTTAAGCAGACGATCATTATCAAGTTAGCAAAATAAGAATGTTGGCTATCTCGGCCTGGATTTATTTTGGGCAGGTTTAATTCAGCCGGATTAACTCGACCTGCTATACCAAACTAGTAGTAAAAAATGTGCAGTTCCTCCGAACATTGATCAAGGCACTTAATTAATAAATTACATCTTAAGCTCTTGTTAACTACCAATTAATTACTATCTAGACAGCGCCTTAATATCTAATTTATTTTCAATCAAGAAACCATTCTAATTAGTTATCATATGATTACCAACATGTGGCATTTTTTGGTCTAATCACACTTTGTATTAATCCCAGTTGTGAAAGTAGATGAGAAGTGCATCAATAATCTTGCTTTCTGTACCTTAATGGCTCTGTGGTTTTATTTAATTTTTAGGAGACATTTTATCTTAAAAAAAAATCAAAATATCAACCTTTGAGACATGTTTTATTTTTCAAATCTAACTTCTTCAAGTACTATGATAATTCAATTTCTGTAGCAGGATAAGTAGAACTGCCCAATATATCAAGGCAGACCAAACTCCGCAAAAACAAGAGTTCTTTGTTTGTATGATGTTTAACACTGTATCAGCATGTCTTCAGTAATGCAACAGCCTTCTTTGATCGAGCAGTATTAGGGCCCTGAAGTGACTTGCCAAAGGCCACTCTCACGAAACCAGAGGATCTCTGAGTTCTAATTCCACCACCTTAACCACTGAGCCATGTAGGAACCCAAGTTCTTTTTTATATTCAATAGAAACCATTATCACAAATGGCCTGGAGAAATCTATTTTTGGTATCAATGATTCTCAAGCCTTTGATACAGGTGGCATAAAAAACAATCACATACTTACCATTGTTGTCGATATAAAATGATGTAAAGTCCAAAGGGTCTGTGTTCTCGATTGGCACCGTAATCAAGACAACTAGACGAGAATTCCCCGAGACCGCCTTCCGACGCCTATTTCCCGTCTCCACACATCCTGTGATTGATATGACGATAGAACACCGCGCATTGTTAAGGACACAAGAGAGCCCATTTGCGGCTGTTTGAAGTGACTCTTGAACTGTGTCCAAGTCGGCACATGGCACGTCTCTGTTCAATCTGAATGTCATTGAGCAGGTATATTCTTTTGGCTTTATGATCTCTGAAATTTGAAGAAAAAGAAATATTGAGACCATATCATGAGGGTTAAGTGCAATATGATAATAAGTGCTTTGTGTTTGAAATGAACTAACTATAGACTTGCATTGAACCCTTTACAACTTGAGGGTCCAATGCAAGACCATAGTCAATGCTTCATTTACTTAATTGACACCATAGACTTCAATAGAAATTTCACATAAAACAAAAATAGCTAATACCATTCATCAAATCAAAAATGCATTTTCATTATGAACTGCAAATTACACATAACTCAGAAAAAGCTTATACACTTCATCAAAGCAAAGTAGCATTATAATTAAAGATGCAAATTACACATAACATTGACACTGCTTAAAGACTTCATCAAAGCAAAGTAGCTTTATGATTAAAAGCGAAAAGGCTTTGTCAATGAATGTTGCAAATTACACATTACACATCAAAAGCTTATACACGTCACCTGAGCAAACAGGCAAATCCTCAGCCGGTATCCACTCATAGTTGGTGGTATGGCCACACGTATAGTTCCGCCCACTCTGTCCATTAGGTAGTATGTATCCTGCGGGGCATGTCGGGGTACAGGTGTTGTTCTGCAGGTTACACGAGGCTCCACCCTCGTTTCCAGGTGCTCCACATTCTGTATGGTAAAGAAGATTGATTAGGTATTTGTTTTAGACAGGATAGACAAGATTGATTTATACATGTTATACACCAGCGTTGTTTTAAAGCATTGTGCAAATCAGTGCCAAAGCGTAACAAAACTTGATTAAAGCATCAGTGTCATAATAGATTGTGAATTAAACATTATCATTTGAACCAAGCTTCATTAACTCTGACAGTAGCTCGCCATTATAGACTTCTATGACATTAAGCCTAATTAAGTTGTGAACACATTCCACTTTGAATACAGGGGTCAGGACTTTGAAACCTGGCTCAGCCAATATTCTTTTCAAAATTATATGAAGTCAATTTGTCCTTTATTTATTTTCTTTTTTCAAGACAGACCAATAATGTCCATGTTGGGAAAGGAGTCGGAGGTTTGAAAAGAATATTTTGCAGAAGTGATGAGATGATATTAGGATCATGGACAGGTATGTTGAGTGCCCAGGTATGACTGAAACAAATGTTGAAAATAGTGTGGAACTCCTACGGGTGCCAAAATCTGATTTTGATCTAATTGTCCATGAATGGAAAATCTTTTTCTGAACTTGACCGAATAATGGTTATATGCAGTCTAACTTTTGTTAAGCAGCCATCCTTTTAAGCAGCCAACCTGCCTTAAACAGCCACTAGAGAAAGTCCCATTGTTAGATTTATAGTGTACATCAATTTGTGTTTAGCAGCCAACCTGTCTTTAACAGTCAATTTAGTCTGTCCCATAGGCTGGCCTTTTAACACAAGTTTGACTGTAGTTAATTTCAGTAAAATTTCACTTTCCCATTATGGCTTTTGGACAAGCTGGGCAAAACAGACAATTTATCTCAATATGGGGTTTTCCAACAATCTGTAAACAGCATTTCATTTATTTCAGACTTTCTTGGATTTCCCCAGTACTAAGCAGGGCTCTGCAGTGTCTTGTCCAATATAAAATACCAGAGCTGCTGGTTTAGATTGGACCCAGGACCCTGTTGTCATAAGTCGTGCACCTCATCCACTGGGCCACACAGGACCCCATATCAAATTCATGTTAAAACCCATTGTTCCATATGGGAACTTGTGAGTGGTCCAAATTAAAAGCAACAGCAGGTGAAACAAATAATCTATAAAAAGAACTATGTTTCCTTTATAAAATGGGATAGAAACCGTCAAATTGATATATTGCTAAACTACATTTCAAATTATTCTTTTACCAAAGCAATTAACATTTTTCCTTTAGGCAGCCCTTACCTTGATAGCTCCTATATTGTGGGCGACAGTCGTGCAGTGGTAGAGGGTCAGCCTCTTGTACCGAGGGTCCTTGATTTGATTCCAGTTAGGCGAGGTGAAAATTGCTGGGACTGACCCACAATCAGCTCAAGCACTGGTGTTGTATTCAGGAAGCAGTCATCGAGAGTGAATTTGATAAGCCTTAGGCTTCCATCACAATCGATGTAAAATAAATAAGTTAAAACTAAATATTGTGGAAGGGGATTTGTCGACTAGTTTATTTATAAGTTAGACTAACCCTGACAAGGCTCTAATGTGCATTCAACTGTTTCTGTTTTATTGCCATCACAATCGTCGCCATAGTTACTCCGAGTTGGGTTGTTACACAGCCGATATCTATCGCGTGTTCCATTTCCGCAGGTCGCTGAACATGCCGAGGAGAATACCCACTCACTCCACCCACCATGTACTGAAACAGATGACACCATTATATTGTTATATCTAGGCTTTTTTTTAAAATAGGTATATGTAAGCTCATATTCATTTTAATAATATATATTGAGGCTTCAGAGCAAGACTATAATAAGTTCTTTATAAAAGTGATAAATACATGTACCTGTAACTAGCAATGGAAATAACATGTTTGCGTTCAACGCAGTGATAATTTATGGCCCAAAAAATCTCATAAATTTTCCCTAAAACTCATTACTTTCATTCATTTTAATCATTTTTCTATATAAAAACTAGGGATGGGAACGAATATTCGAATATTCCAATAGCGGGTCGAATATTCGAATAGCAAAATAGTATTCGAATATTCGATTTTAATGAACCCATATTACTGTATGTTTACCATAAATTTTATTCAAAAATAATGTTGTTTCATTTTCATTTTCTTCCTCTAAACCGATCCCAAATATCGAAGAACGTGCCTAGCTCCCAGGTGCAGTTACGATGTTTTTACAACGTATGTCACACAGTAAAACACCTGTGACAAATTACCACATCTTTTGACAGTTTGCAAAACGATTAATTCCTAAGTGTGAAAATAGTCGATTTTAAGCCGCTAAATCTAACACCTTAATGATCTGCACTTGCTCCTTATTATCCAAAACAAGTCAATCACGCTAATTGACAATTGTCAGTGTCAACCAATCACGTAACTTGTTTGTCGTGAAATTAAACAATCACTCTTTCAATAACCAATCGTAATCATGATTGCATATGCACGAAGACCAATCAAATAATGTGTTAGAAAGTATATTTTTCTTCAGAATAATTTGTCAAACTTATCTTCATTCTAATTTCTACATCTATTCGATAAACATCACAATGTCTCCTTCACGTGTCTGGAATTACTTTACTCGTTCTGCCGACAAGTCGAAGGCGACCTGTATACAGATATCGGCTAGTATTCGGACATGCAGACATTCGGACATCAAAACGAATTCTAAAATCGAATATTCGAATATATTCGAATAGTTCTAGTCGAATATTCGAATAGTGATTTCACTATTCGTTCCCATCCCTAATAAAAACCCATTGATTTTTGATATTTGGTCAAAAAAGCCCATTGATTTGAATTAGAAAAAAATCACTGGCGTTGTATTCCAATACAAACTTGGTTAAATCATAACACAAAATAGACAACATTGTAGACCTATAATGGTTCTATATAAATCTTAGACTGTCATTGCACATATTGACAAAATTTGATTGTTTACGTTTGGGAATAAAACTATTCATTTCACTAACATTTTCATTCATGAATTTTTAATTTTGATTTTCTATGGCAATCAACTATTTTATCATGGATTGTCTTTTGGCAAGACTTATTTTCCAGCCAAGTGCTATATTTTGATGGTAAAACCAACAAACAGAGCAAGTATAACAAGTACCTAGTAACTCTTCGCAGAAAGGTCCACCATATTCGTCAGTACAGTTACATGTATAGCCTGCAGTATCATTGTGTACGCAGACTGCATTATTCTCACACCCATTAAAATCACAGTGATTAATTGTTGTTGTGTTTATTTCTGAAAATAGAGACAAAAAATATATACATAGATAAACATGTTGTATTATTATAAAACATATAAATGGTGAACACATAAAGCAAACTTTTTACCAGTTTGCCAAATTTGTTTTTTTTTTGTACAAGATTACGAAAAAAACTCAGGAAAAGGAGCTTTTTCATGTTAATTTTTTTTACAATCTCAGGAATACAAAAGGAGTTAGTTAACCCCAGTCAGTAAATTTTACCAGATTGGGATAGCAAACTAAGAAAATAAATTCTTGCACATGTCACCTCAGTGCCACTGAAACTTTCATGGAACATTTGTGCAAATTAGAGAACTTAATGCAGGTATTCAAATAGACAACACAACCAACCTGGGAATGACAGTGTTTTTCAGTGATCGGATAAGATTGTGTCTTTGAGAGGTTAATTTGCTTGGTTTGTTACATCACCAAACAAAACTATTAGACAAAAAAAAAGTGAAACACAACTCACCAGCACAGATGGTTGGTATATATTTCATGTTGTAGTTTCTGAGACCCGCCAGACCGTCCATTGTAAAGGTGGCTCCGGACAGTGATCTCCCGCAGTCCGATGAAATTTGGAGCATCTCGTCCCCAGAAACAACGCCGTTAGACACGCTCAAACCAGCCACAACTGAAACAAATAACCCTCTTAACTGTTTTCTTAAAAAATCCACATAAATAAACAAACTGTAAGAAATAAGTTGCTTGATTTCATCATATAATTATCAGGAACATGTCATATCCTTTTTTATTGCTTTGCCAATTAATTGATTTTTTTACTTTTTACTCATCAAATTATTGGGGTATCAAGTGACTTAGAGGCCCAACGGGTGTGGTATTGTAAAAATATGTTTGTGGTATTCTATTTTAATTAACACATATCAGGGTGAAATTATATAACTATGTTCTAATTATGTTTATACTTGTTTTTGTATTTTTTTCCAAATTAATCAATTTCAAACAATTAAGAAAGATTTAATCAATTAATTGGTGTCAGCCCTAGCTAAAAGAAAGGAAATAATCACCAATTGATATCAAATGCTTATCTTATTGATTAGTCACTTGCCTGTGCCAGCATTAGACGACAACATAAGCTTATCAGGAAGGGCCACTGCTGAGTTGAGGGTGGTGCTGTAGGCTGACTCCCCGTTCTTGTACACCACCAACTGTTTGGTCGCCCAATCCCATGTGATGCCCAGCATTACCCATACCCCAGGCTCTATCTCCACACCTGTTGGCTCATTGTCCCTGTTAGGGGATATAAGGAAAGGAAATAGATGTATCCTTAATGAAACGACCCCATTATTTGTTTTTGCATTAATGCATCTTTAATAGAGTGAATCCGTTGTTTGTATTGATGATCCGTAAAAATTGTGACAAACGAAGTAATTGCTATGTATGAGCAACAACTATTATAAGTGCCATTTTATGACAGCAGTCTTGAAAATCTGGTGCTGAAAGTTAGCTTGCAGTTCTTGTAAACAACAGTGGTTCAGAAGCCCAATCTCATATAATGCCACCAAGCCTCATTTGCTAAGTAAGTATCTGGTCCGAGTTAGAACGCAGAAGCCTTGCTTTCAGTATCAAGCTTTGCCAATTTCATTATGTTGTTTGAATAAGTCAACGTAATATTTCATATTAGTCTCTCACAACTGATCAATTATGTTCAAGCCATCAGTTTGGGAAGCTTGTTGTTCAGTGCTTTTGAGAATAAACTAGGATCATGGATAGATGTACTTAATAACATAGGGGTCTTAAGTTATCCTTGGACCAGTATATGTACTATGTAATATAACAATTATATTACATAGCACTGACCCAAGAAAAACAATAGACCCCTGTGCTTTAACACAAAATTTGACCGAAATACTTTTGAAAATGGCATTAAACTTTTGAAATAATTGAAAACATTGAAGTAGTCTAATATGAGTTTGATTATCATAAGCAAATTTTGATTTTGTCATAATGACATCACGTTTTACCTTTCAATTTCATTGTTTTTTTATTGAAACGTTTTCTCCCTTTGCTAATTCTTTTTTTACAAGAACCGAGAATTTCAGAAACGAACTTATACACTCAAGTTCATTGACCCTTTGTCATAGGCTCCCCAACCAGCCAAAATAAAGATCTTTATCTCAACGAATGTAAACTGGAATACATCAAATTGCAAATAAAAAATGTCTGCAGCATCACCTTAAGGTATATAAAGAATCAAAGCAGCAATTTATTCTTGTGTTACTATGGCTTCTTAAGACATCTGCAACAGATGCATCAAAGTATGGCAATAATGGAGTAAAAGAGTTAAACAAGGACTCACCAGCCATTAAAAAGAAGCTGTGCATTAGGTTCTGTCTTCAGGGCAAATGCATAGTCTGAGTCTGTTTCACTGTAGTAGACCCCGAGCGTGACATCGGGTTGTTGTAGATTATGTATCCAAACTACTGCGGACATCTGTTCTCCAACGGTTGTCAAGAGAAACGACGGCTCGGCACCAAGGAAGAAAACATCATAGGCTGTAATTATAATTTTAAATGAATTTTCAAACTTAAATCTAACCTTTTATTAACAAATTGGAATTAAATTCTTAATATTTAATTAACAAATTGAAAGCTTAGAACGGGAAGATGGCGGATTAAAGGGTTTTAGACCAATACTGGTTATACCACACCAAGCGCAAGTGGATTTCATGAAAGATAAAAATGGTCTGGTAATTTTCGATTGATATAAAATTTTGCACACTTAAAGGTAAAGCTAGGGGTTTATAGTCTCATATCTATGCTAGGCATATTCTATTCGGGCGACTCTTACAATTACCTCCCCGATCACAGGGCGATAAACCGGCCATTTACATATGGCGCAAATGCGGCCACGGCACATAGGTTGATTCCCTCACAGGTACCCATTTATACACCTGGGTGGAGAGGAGGAACGTAGGATGCATTTTTTGCTCAGGAAAATTCCGATGATCCGGCCAGGACACAAACCCGGGACCCTCCGATCACGAAGCCGACGCCCAACCACTGGACCACGGTTCCCACTTACAGTATCACATGATTCCCAATTATTGTCAACACCATGTCAAACAATGTCAAAGAATAACAATTTGATGCATTTAAGAAAGAAATATATTTTTGTTTTCATTGCAGCGTTTTTTAAATAATATTGTGAAGTATTGTCTAGGAAATACAAGGCACATGGAAAAGTGCACTGATCAACATAGTATGAACAAACTTCTGTTGAAAATGGCCAGTGGTTAAGGTAGCTGCCAAGGGACTAAGGCTCAATCCAATCAGGCATCATTCATTTCATTGGAGTATTCTTTATTTTAGTTTAAACTTATTCATCAAAAGTGAAAGAAGCTTGAAGCTTTTAGATTTCACTCTTGATGAATGCTTCCTAGAAACATGACCAGTCCTCGCGCTGATTTGTGGATTGGTCTTGGGATTTTCACCTTCCAGTATCGAACCAAGTACCCTCTGTATCAGAGGCCCCTGCCTTTGCTAAAACACTTCATAGGCCTAACCTAATTCTGGTGAGTCCAAGGCAAAACATAATATTACTAGAAATATTGTTGATACTGTGCTTAACCCTCCACAATTAGGAGAAAGTGGCATAATACTCAAAACCAATTTTACACACATATGATTTCTTACCAACACAGTCTCCTGTAGAACTGGCTCCTGATATTGTTGTCCAAGTGCCAACGGGACACCACTTACACACCATGGTTCCCAATTCATCTTGGTAAAACCCAGTCTCACACAAGATACAGGGAGCCAATCCGTCAGGAGAGTAGGAACCAGGAGAACATCTATCTGTAATACAAAAAGTTTACAAATTTAGTTGTTATGGTTCCCCAGTGATCCTGTTAAAACTTTTGTCTTATACATGATGCAGGGTGCCAATTGAGAAAATCTTTCTGTAATACCAAAAGATTTAATCAATTACAAACTTAGTTGTAATGGTTTCCCATTCACTTTGATAAAAACACTTTCTGAAATTAGAAACAGGGTGCCAGTTCGTCAGGCAAGTAAGAACCAGGCAAACATCTTTCTGTAATGTGAAAGAAATCAAACAATTACAAACTTCGATAAAACACTTTCTGAAATTAGAAACAGGGACCAGTCCATCAGGTAAATAGGACCCAGGAACATCTATCTGTAAAACTTAACAATTCACATTCTTTATCATTTACTAACAGGCACTGTTTCACGATTCATTATGTTTAAAACCTGTCTGAAATAATAATCAGGCTGCAAGTCCATAAGGTGAGTAGGAATGAGGTGAATATCTATCTGTTATACCAAACATTCTTAATCATACAATGAGAGGTGCTGGTTCCCAATTCATCATGATAAAACACAAGAGGCAGGGTGCCAAACCCTCTAAAGAATGGGAATCACAATATATGTATATGTATATGTGTAGAAGTAAACAGTTTAAACAAAGCAACCTAGCTTTAACTCAATATCCTTTGCCTGCACAAAATAATGGATAGCTGGGCTCTTCATTGGACCAAAATATTATGAGCCATTTTGGCTAAGCTACCCAAATTTTCTTTAGCCACTTGGATTTTTGCAAAGCCAAATTTGGCTAAGTCTTTTTAGCCATTTTAGCAGAAATATTAAATATAAATTACAGTTCATTTGTTCAATTTACAGACCAATTATTGAAATAGGCTAGAATGGTATTTATCACATAATAAAATAAATGATGTGTAAATTGAACAAATAAATAACAGTTCTTGTATCAGCCACTTCATTGTGTGGTTGTTCTTAGTAGAGTACTACATCCTATACCTCAATAAATGTTTACAGAACTTTGGGACAGGGTTAGAAAGACGACAGAAAATAATTAAACTTGCATGCATGCACCTGGCATGATTCATTTTTTAAATAAAACAAAATAAACATTTAAAAAAAGAATATAAAATAACTTTTGATTGTAAATAAAACAAAATAAATTAAACATTTTAAAAAAGAATATCTAACCTTTGATAAACTCTATAATGCTGCAGCGTTTACGTGATCTGGGAGTCATTGAACTGGCAAGTTGACAGTACTTGTACAATAATGACGTTCTTTTTACTAAATGTGGGAGTTCCAATGCATTAAGATATGCTCATAAAAGGTTATATTTCCTTGAATGTTTGTTTTAATTACCATTTTTCACCGGGAGTCCCTTTCCCTCATGTTGTTGTTGTTGTTGTTTCGTTGTCCGTAAATTCCGTACCATGGAATTTCGTTCTAATATTGCATCGATGTAATCATTTAAAACGCTTGATATATTGAATGTGTTTACACACAAATAATGTTTTTTATTCGCGTGCTTTTTATTGCAATAAGTCCCATATCACCTTTATGAGTATCTTTTTTTAACGCAGTGAGCTACAGAAATAAGTATCGAAAACGTTTTGGTGCGATTTATTATTCTGGTACCGACTTTAGTGTGACACATAAACTAAAACCGGGAACCGGCCTGTTTAAACGTTTTCATTAGACGTTGCTATTGGAAATATACATAATGTCTGGTCTCCGGATTTTCTAAAAGAGCGCTTTCACTAGAAAATCGGCTAAGGAACCAAACACTTCTATTCATATTTAAGCTGTTCAACGTCAAACTATTCAATTTTAATTAATGATTACCACTCGTAGTGGCGAAAAGACTTTAGCCATTCTTCCCAATTTCGCCATTACAGACTTTATACAAAATGGGGTCAATTTTACTTTCGCCAAATTGACGAAAGGGTACATTTCTTTTTTCGCCAAACCAAGTTGACTTTCGCCTATGGCGAGTGGCGAAGCTTTATGAATAGCCCAGGATAGAATACAGAGCATTTCCTATTGGGTTAAAATCCCAGCACTATCCTACACTAACACTATTGTTGCGGTTGATCCAACTTTGGAAAAGCAGTTATGGGCAGTTAGATTTGGGGTTTTCCTTCATCAAGCAAAACCCTACATCAAACATTAGTCAGACATTCCAACACATGATAAATACTGTACATAGAATGTAAAAAAAATCAATAAAAGATTTATAAATGACATTTACTTACCTATGCAGTCTGTATAATTTGTTGCACCCGTTATTCGAGTATCCGTCTCAGTGGGACATGTGACACAACTTTGGCGCCCCGTCATGTTATTAAAACTCCCTTGTTCGCACTGAACGCAGGAATCCAGGGACGCAGAGTAGAAGTATCCTGGCCCACATTCCTCTAGAAGATTAAAAAAACAAGAAATGTGAGGTATCTGAGTGGTTGTGATAAAGGCCTTGTATTATGGGGATGCCAGGTTCAATCTGCTACAGTGGCACTGGGATTTTCAATCTAAACACATCTTGTTTATCCAATGAAAACACCTCTGAAATAATAGGGATGACGCCATATTGTTTCCCGCAAGAATGACGTCACTTTCCTTTCGTTTTTAAAAATAGACCATAAATGTGAAAACTAAAAAGCTGTTAAATTTGATTGAGGAAACAACTATACATGGCATAACAACAATTTCGCCATTTGGTATGAGTTACTGATAAAAAATGATTTAAAAGGATGTTCAACCCTTCCATACACATTGAACTACTTAACGTGCAAGCTTAGAAAATGTGCTAATTACCGGATGCCAATTTACCCGAAAAATTGTAACCCTACACTTATATCCAAGGTGTATTTCACAGCTAACGGAAATACCCGAGTAGTTCCGATTGTGGGATTTTTAGTAGTAGTGTCCTCGGGCAAAACACTGCAGGGCCATGCCATGTCTATTTCTAGTGAAATCAAGAGAAGCCTTAAAATAACTGAAATACTGTTGACACAGCATTAAAACCCACATAAGAAAAGAAATGACATGCTTAAAGCTATTTGCTTAAAATCTATGCCCCTTCACCGGAAGATTAAGCTTCATAAAACGTCCTGACAAAAAAAGGAAAAAATGCACTCTGTCTGTTCCAATGGTTTCTACTAAATATCACAAATAAAGATATCGATTTGAATTCTTTATCAATGACACCTGTAGTTGCTCCTAATTGGGCCAGTCACAAAACACGAGACTAGGTTTATTGTCACACCCCTATAAACAATGGTAAGTAAATCTAAATAAGATTTCATATGTGCTTTAAAAGGACACTTTTGTAAATGGAGGAAAAGCTAGATAGAGAAATGGTTGGTGTTTTGAATCTGAAAGGCTATAGGGCAAGGCATAGGAATATTATCCAGTGAGCAGAATAAAAAATGCAAAATAGGAAAAAAAATGGAAAATCAATACTGACATGAGAGTATAGCAATCACATGATCTAGTAACAAATAACAAACTTGTTTATACTTCAATCAGATTGGTCAATATATTACAGCATTTTTTTTTCTTCTTTGTTTGGGTCCGGTTATAGGACCCTTAAGCTTTAATAAAATCTAGGTAACTTTTTTTTACAAATTCAAGATTTTTTCCCCAAATTAGTTAAAATCCCCTTAAATGATTTGTAACAAAACACTTGAAATCAAATGCAGACTCTTGACTCAAAGCATGTATTAACAAAGCTACTGTAATCTTTCTGCAGTATCCAAAATTCAAGTTTAAAAGAGATAAGATACTTATGAAGAGTTTTCTGATTTGAAGACAAATCCCAAAATTTCCAATTATAAGAGAAACAAACCGAAAGGACGCAAATTTTCCTAATTTCCACTGGACCCTATCCCAATTGGTGAAAAAACCCGCTGTATTAAATTATAGCATATAAAACCATATTTGCACTTAAACCCACCACAATATCTGCCCACTAGAACACTCCCTTCCTGACATCTGGGCAGGTCGCTGGAGATGGTTGACAGCCATTGGTTGGTCAGGGACACACCTACACTTGTTAAGGCCCCACCCTCTACGCTAGCTGTGATGCTATTGGACAGCGAAGACATGAGGTCAATGGAAAGGTCACAGGCTACATCATCCTTGGCTTCTGAAATTCAATTTATTCTTCTTTAAAAGATATGTTTAAAGGCATGTCAAACATTTTTAAAGGAGTTATTCGGACTCACTACAGTAGTATTAGGACATGGTTCAGAAGTTTTTTTATTGTTGTTAGATAAACAAATAAAAATAGCCATTAAAAGCATAATCAATTCAGAAAGCGCAAGAATATTTAACTTTGTAAAGTCTATATGCTGCAGATCTCAAAATCGTTGCAACATATGAACTGCTGGCAGGCTCTATAAACTAAAATACCAACCAGTTTTGCTCCAAATGGCTATGCTCCAGTGAGCATCATACAACAGTATAGTTGTTAAATGGTTTAAAAGAAATAAAGTTTTAACTTCATTATTTTCTCATATCTGTGAACAGGCAGCTTTAATACAAAAGTAAGTTAAGTCAAAATTAATATTGGTTTCTGACACAGGTTCCATTTGGGTCCTCTTCCCCAGCGCGGTATCAACAATTTTTCAGTTATGTAACGGCTTTCTTGGATCCATAAGTACTAGGCTAGGGCTCTGAAGTGATTTTACAAAAGCCACTCCCATGAAACCAGAGGTGTCTGTGGGGTTCGAACCCGGGACCCAAAGCTCTGAGTCCACAGCCTTGACCCTTTACCAAACACTAAATTTTCGACTGTCCCAATATGAAAGAATTTGCAGATGACATTTCATAATGTGATGAAATTGAAGAATAATCCTCTGATAGGGCAGAAAACATTGTGGGAAAAGGAGAAATTGCTCGTTTGAGCAATTTCCCCTTTTTCCAAAATGTTTTACTGAGTCGCCTGCAACAAACTGGTCAAATGTCTTTATTGCTTGGTAATGGTTTAACCAATGAGTCACACAAGACCCTTAAAATGACTTACCATCGCATGTTACAATAATAGCAAACTCCACAGCCACAACCCCATCTGTACACTCTGAACTCATCTCCCCAACAGAGCATGCGTATCCCATGGTGCAAGCAGGATATGACATCACTTCCTGTCCCAGAATGGCCGCCCAGTCTGTCTCGAAACCTTGCGTATCCTCTGTTGCGCATGAGTCGGCTGTGTTGTAAGTGAGCTGTAATGTGTATGTGGCGTCCTGTACAACTCCAGATGCTGTAAATATAGAAGTAAGATTAAGATGTTATGTAAATGAAAAATTGTTGACATAGCATGTATCTGTTAGGTAAATGAAAAAAATGTTGACATGACATTAAGCTTATCAAAAAATAAGCTAGGTTTATAAATGGGGAATATGTTCATTTCATTTTTCTTTTGTTTTGGAATGAAATGGAAATATGGGAACCATCTACACAGACTTATTACTTCACATGTCTTAACCTATCAAGGCATTTTGTAACGACCCCCAAAGGGAACAAAACAGCAGATTTTTCAGGATTTTAAATCATACAAATTACTTAACAGTCAAACGTAGTTACATCTAATGATATGATAATTGTTTCATTTCTATTACTGACCAGGATGAATATGATAAAAAAAATTGTCAGATAAAAATTCGTCATTTTGATAAGGTCTGCCTTCGTTGAAAATAGCAAAATAACAGAGTCAAATTTTGGCTTTAAACTCAATAATTACAACCTATCTGGTCATCAGATTGCATTTTCATTACCAGAACACTTTATCAGTTGAATATGATAACAATCTAAGTCAATTGAAAATTTGTCATTTTGTCTGCTTCTGTTTGCAAAAAGCAAAAACTGCAAAGACAAAATTGTCATTCAAAGGCAATATTTTCAAACTATTTGGTCATCAGATTGCAGAAAGGATGAAAAAAAACCCCCAAACAATCAATCTTACCTATGCAAGTACATATAAACCATACTCCCATAGCGAGAAAAATGATAACAACAGAACGAATGAAAAAAACAACCCAGAACAATCTTACCTATGCAAGTAGCAGGAAAATTCTGCCAACTCCATTCTGAAGTATTCTCACATGTGTACACATAAGCCATATTCCCATAGTGAGAAATATGATTAAAACAGAAAGAATAAAAAAAAAATCTTACCTATGCAAGTAGCAGGAAAATTCTGTGAACTCCATCCTGTAATATTCTCGCATGTGCACACCTAAACCACACTCCAATAGTGAGGAAAATGATAACAACAGAAAGGATGAAAAAACAAGCAATCTTACCTATACAAGTAGCAGGAAAATTCTGTAAACACCATCTTGTAATATTCTGTGAGCTCCATACTGTTATATTCTCACATGTGTGCACATAAACCACACTGCCATAGTGAGAAAAATGACAACAACAGGGAGGATGAAAAAACAAGCGAACATACCTATGCAAGTAGCAGGAAAATTCTGTGAACTCCATCCTGTTGTATTCTCACATGTGTACACATAAACACTCTGGTAGGGCAGGATGAATCCCTCGTCACAAATAACGGTACACGTAATCCCGATCACAGAGGAGCCTGTAGAGTTGCCCGTAGCCGTGCCGTTACCTGTTGTACCGTTTGTGCCCTGGACGTAGTCTGTACAGTCCATCTGTCCATTGGTTGGTGCCGCGGGTAAGGGGCATACCACCTCTATATATAGAAATCAAACAGAATCAAGAGTGAATGTACAAGTTGTAAAAGTTTTTCACAATTAATCTGAAGTCAACAAATGAATTACAACTTGAAAAAAGCATTATCTTTTACCTTTTTTTTGTTTCTTAATTTACAGGAAATATTGCACAAAAAGAAAAATGAGTATTCATATAATTAAAAAAAGCCCAGTTTATAGGAACACCAGAACAAAATATAACATGTCTGCTGATGCTTTTAATCAAGGCCAATGTTTTTAACTCAATTGAAGTCATTGCGTCTTTTTCAACGAGCAGAGGTGGTGAAACATGATTTTGATAGACAGGTCTTTAAATGCCAAGTATTCAAATACACTTGTTTGTATAATGATTATGTAGTTCATTTTAGTAAAGATTCACATGTCCATTAAGGCTTTCTGTCAAGCTTGGTAAAACGGCCATTGATTTTGCCAACCCTGATGAGGCTCCAAAAACTGATATATTATGGTGTATACCCTCATTTTAATATTAAAGTGTCTATGAATCAGCATTTTTTTAACAATTCCTTTATTAAGAAGTTTGAGAGAGGGCCATATGTAACGTTCCTGAAACATTTATGCAAATTAGGGAACCCAACACATTGTTAAAGTGAACATACAGGTATATTTATAGACAGCACAACCAAACAATGGATGATAGTGTTTATTCACTGATCTAATAAACTTATAATGTCATTGAGAGGATAACTCTCTCAGTTCATGACACATATTTGCAACAAAGCAAACGAAAAAAAACTCATGTTCCATAAACATTTGCCTTATCATAATGGGCGGGAGCCATTGTAATAAAAAGATAAATTGCTCAAAAGGAGCAATTTATCTTTTTGTTACAATGGTTCCGAAAGTCTTATGTAGTGGATGCATCAATTGTCAATTTCCATTAAGCAAGGGTTTAACTCACCGTTGCATGATGGGTAATCCCAGTCCCAGTATGGTATAACCTCGCCCTCTGTGGTCGAGTTGATTTCGCACTTGACTGATGATTGGCCGTCAAGATCGTATCCGAAGTCACATGAAACTGTGCAGTTGTTTCCGTACTTGTAGCCATGGCACACGTAATTCATGTTTGTATCGTTCATGAGATTTGTTACATTACCGCAAGAATATTCTGCAATATATGTAATAATCATTTGTAAGTATTACATAAATAAAGTTTCAAAAGGCTCTTCAGTTGTAACCAAAATGGTTAGAAATAAAAAATGATGGAGAATGCCATTAACTAACAGTTTTTCGGGCAAGGTATTGGGTGAGCAGAAACCCAGGAAATACAGGATGTGAACCTGAAAAAAATACTTTGTTTGTACCATCAAGATTATATATTTTTTTTATCATCTTGAGAATTTGATCTGTTTTCCCAAGAATATATTTTTCATTTTCGCGTTAAAAACAAAGCCTACTAGCATTCACGGGATAATAGAGAAAAAAACTCAAGAAAATAAAATTCGAAATCTTGCACCTCAATGTCACCACACGCAAGGGAGACAATCTCCATTTAATACAGGTGATGGTTCACCCTTATATGTACCATCAAAACACAAAAATATGCCCCCTGTGCATTACCTTCAACATTGATCAGTACATTACAGAACGGAGACCGGTTGTCATCATTATCCACAGCTTGATAAACCACCGGATATTGGCCGGCACTTAGTACGGTTCCTGGCTCGATCCCTGAAATGCGAACCACGCTGACCGTCCCGCTGTTGTCTGTAGCTTCTGGGATTTCCCATGTGACTGCTTTTGATGTCTCGTCTTTGTTTAGGTATACTACCACCATAGGTGTACATTTGATCTCAGGTTGAGTAATATCTGAAGTAAAAATCATTAATGGAAAACTGTGCATGTGGAATGTTAACATATATTTGAGCACCTCATACATTGTTATAAAGTGTATGTGTATATAAATAGAATTTCTTTAACACTGCACAACAGGCTGGTATTCTGTTATATGACTTGCACTGAGGAAAAGTCATTCAAAGCACAATAAGATTGTTTTTAAATCTTCAAAGTGTATACAGTGAATCAAAATGTATTTCAATCCAAAAGCTTGTCATCAATTCTGTGATCTACCGCATATAAGCTACACATACTTCGATAAATCAACCCTTCCTGAATAAGTTTTGCTTTGAATAACTACTTTTTAAATGTATCTCAAACAATAATACAAAAAACATATTGTTCCAAAATTTTAGTTGGAATGTCAAATTTTGTCTTCTGTGAACATGCACCTTCAATTACATAAATACAAGTATTCTAAAAATGTAAGCAAAATATAAAACTATTACCTGTACAGTAGGGGTCCCCAGGTATATCCCATGTACCATTTGGCAAGCATCGGGCGTAGGAAGTAATAACCTTATCATCAGTCGTTGAATGTAAAACGGCATCATTATACGCCGCGGTTGCGGCAACCATCGCATCAAGTGCTTGTTGTTTTAGGGCTTCCTTGGCAGAGGCTTCAGATTCAGTCGTATTAACAACTAACTCTGCATCGTTCATTGCTGCGGTTGCTGCGTCTAATGCGGAAGTTGCGTCTGCTAAATCAGTAGTCATGTTATGTACAACAACGCTTTGTACATTCAAAGCTTCGGTAACCCTGGCAACTTCAGCTGTCAAGGCTGCCACCTGACCTTCCAATTCGGCAACATCCGGATCGTTATTAGCGTTTGCTTCTGTTAGGTTATGCTCAGCTATTGTAAGGTTTGTTGATAACTCACTTTGTTGTTGTTCCAAATTTTGTAAAACCTGGTTTTCTTGATCAAGAAAGTTAATGGTATCCGTGACGGCGTTTTGGGAGGTCGAGACAATGTCAATGGCTGTGTTCAGATCGGCCACCGCCTGATCTGCAGCGTCCCTGGCGTCTTGAGCTTCGATGCTACAAGAAAAAATTTGTGTAAACCTCTATCAACATTTTAAATTCACTTCATCGCACCTGTTGTTAGCTGAACATGCAATTGAAATTTAAAAGTAAAATCAAGCCTTGTTTATCCGAACACTTTCGTTCCCAGGAGTAGTGTTTGTATTAACGAATAATCTGGAATGAACAATCGGCAAGTATCAAGTGAAATGTTTACCTATACACTGTTTTTCATAATAACTACTTTGAAGTAAAAAAACCATAATAGTTGAAAATGATTGCCATACATTGTCTCCTGATCGCTGTCAATGCAGTGAGTTAACACCTTTTACAAACTCGACTTTCTGCACGCGAGGATAATTACAATTAGGTTAGACCAGTTAACTGACTAAATGACAGATATACAAACAATCAACACATTTTATTACACTTCACTTGATGACATTTTATGATCAAGCATACATGCGAATTTGCCAAAGGTGTGAATGTCGGATTACCGTATCGTCAATTAACATAGGTTACCGTAAAAAAAAAATCATTTTGCTGGTTTCCGGATGAGTTGTGCGCATATTCTATTAGATGTTAGGCTTGGTTCCCGACTTTTATTGTCCGGATTCGGAACGCGGATTTTCCAGATAAAACGTTGGAATTAATGAAGGTAAGGACCGTTCCCTACAAATTCTGTTAGGATGACGAATAATACGGATTAATGACGTTCAGACTATTGAGGCTTGACTGTAATAAGTGTTTTCTCTATCTAAAACACATCATATAATTAAGTTTCATACCCTTGTGGTCCTTGAATTAAAAGATGTGGTGCATCATATAGTTAAGTATAATTTGGACAAAGTACTTGTAAAAGAAAAAAGAAATCATTTCATTATATTTATATAGGTGTGTATGACCCTAATTGACATGGTCTATAAAGTTTATAATTCAGCTTTTTGTCTATGGCTATTTACAATAACATAGAATATGGCTTAGACAAAAAACAACAACATTGGGCACAATATACAAAAGTAATTCAACTATGGTGATACTATAGGAATTGACAAAGTCGGTGGTTAAGGAAAAGCAAAAGTGTTTAAAGGTTCATCACAAAAAACAAAGCTCTACGAAAGATATCTACAAATGCTTAGTATTGTCTTTCTTTTTGAAGACGACATTAATTGTATAAAGATTATTAGAATTAGGCTGTAGTACGCAACACAGATTTTTCCTACATACCTGCGGTTATCATGCAGAGCTATTGCATCATCAAGTGTAGCCTGCAAGCCATCTATTATCCCGTCCTCCGCAGCATCATTTCTCAGCGTGTAGCCGGACAGACATGTGGCCCAACAAACGACGTCAAAGTCATCTGCGTTTTGCTCGCATACAAACTGCATGTTGGTAAAGTTTCGAGATTCGATGGGATCTCCTGAGCATTTGACAGCTATAAAATTCAATAAAAAGATGTAACTCTCTTTACTTTAAGTTATTGTTCCTTATTTGCTTTAATACCTTTACTCATATCTACAACTTTTATATCAACTAAAGCAAACTACAAAAGAAAAAACTGTGAAAAAAAATGCTTCAAATAACCAATTTTCTCCTTTTTTGTGTTGTATCTTATCAAGTAACATCTTAACATCAAGAAAAAAGTTCAATCCTAATACGATAGTTCCTGTCTGTAACAAACTTTATTTTCTATCATTTTATAAGGAAGTGGGTCAATTGAATTTTTTTTATAGATTTCCTATGCACCTCAACAGCCAGTTTCATAGACCCCTTACATAGCTTATAACCAATCAAGAAAGACCCAAATCTTTAATTGGTCTCACTATAAATATAGACATTCCTTAATTCAGCCTGAGGTCTATCTCTCAAGAAAGTCCAAATCTAATGATAAGGGCATTTGAACCCATGCTAATATATAGTTTCAAGTTAAGAAAGCATATCACTGGGCTATAAAGGACAAAAAGGTTAAATATGTAAAAAGATAAAAAGTAACTTATCAACTAGTGAGGATTTTAAAAACAGAATCATGATAATCATATCTTTATAAGTAGGTAATTCACAACTTCAAAACATATGGGCCGCGTCACGCGAAAAGGGGCACTGCACTCTGACATAAATAAAAACCGCTGACTCAGCTCTTTCTTAGCGCTATTATTCCAGCATCTAGTCACGACAGTTATCATTTGTATTCATTTAAAGGTAGATATTCATTTAAAGGTAGAACTTGATGTCCTCTAAGATGGCAAAAAGTGTAACCCCAGACCAGCCGCCCCGTCAGTGACATGGCGGCTGGTCTGGGGCTACACTGTTTTCTATGTCCGAGTGCCCCTTTTCCCGTGCCGTGGCCCATATTATATCTTGTTAATGACAAATCATTATTTCTAATGATAAATTTTGTAAACCACAAAAATAAAAAGTGATGCAAGGCTACGATTGGCAATGATAATAATCTTTTTTAAACAAACTAGGTTATCAAATGAATGATCAAGATTGAACTTACAAACACACTGTGTTGTTTCAACAGCAAACGACCAGTTCCCATTTTCCTGACACGTTACCAACGATGCAGACGTGTTGAGATAGTAACCGTTGTCACATGTAATGTTGCAGACGCTGCCACGGTAGTTAAATATGGAACACATCGTCATACCGTTGGTGATGTGTACAACAGGAGGGCATGCTGGGACTGTGGATAAATTGTTTTACATTATTTATATGTGGGTTTAACATCGCTTCAACATCATTTCAGTTATGTGGCTATGTCCGACTCTTGATGATGGAGAAAGACCAAATACTCAACTGCCTATAAGGGCCGATGAAGCCAGGTAGAACCATTGGCATTTCATAAGTCAGACAGGACGCTACCTCTCATGAAAATCGAAATGCCGTCACCAGGATTTGAACTCATGCTGAGATAGGGTATGTGATTCCAAGTTCTGTGCTCTTAGTTCAAAGTAATGTTTTGTAATTCGTTTAACACGCATTTGATTAAAGCTTAAACTTTTTCTTTAAAACCATTATCATATGTATTTTCTCAATGAAATGAAAAATAGAGAGATAGTGATATAGGGATATAGGAAGATAGTGATATATGAAAGAAAAAATAGAGAGGTAGAAATAGAGAGGTAGATATAGAGAGGTAGAGACCAGTGAGAATTACAAAGCAGATGCCTCGTTTACATCATGTTTCATGTTATTTTAACCTCATGTCTTCTGTAAAAGGAATTGAGTGAAATAAAGATTTTGTATTGTATTGTATTTGTACTACCGAAACCCCCTTGTTTTACTTCATTTAAACAGTTTTGCAGTTATACTGTCAATTATGACTTATAACCCATGGCGGAAGCAGAACTACATTTTTAGACTTATCAGCATTGTGTAAGATTATCTCTAAAAAAGGTTAAGGATATTCAAACATTGGCAGTTGATATACATGTATAAATACAAATTCAAATGCCAAAGATTTAGACATCTAAAGAAAATAACAAGAAATTGCTTAGAACTTTCCATTTGCTAGAATGGAAATTACCTGAAATAGCAAAGAAAATGCTATTTTTCATAATTTGAATTATTTTTCATTAACATTTCGAATCTAGGCAATTTCAAAATCTTCATTTTTTGTCTGTCATAGGAATGTTAAATTTTAAAAGCAAATCAATCTTTTGTCACAATCCTTTTTTTATTCCAAATGCCAACATTTTCAGTAAATTAAGTGTTTATTTTTCATTTATTGAATTGAGGTTTAATGGCTAACATCAAAAGGCATACATACAAAATAATTTGAAAACTTCCTGCCAAATTGAAACTACAAGACTTGATAAAAGTTCAACCTCAAGTAGCATGTATGTGCTTAATAGTTGCAGAGCATTTCAAAAATGCACAATTATTACTTACGTTATTTGTAAAGTTGTCTGAAATTTCTTTGGACATCTTTGCAAATTTTGCTAGCAATTACATGTCTCAATACCAAGAAACTATTCCACATACAGTCTAACTTGTGTTAAGCAGCCACCCTTTTAAGCAGCCAACCTGCCTTAAACAGCCACTAAAGAAAGTCCCATTGTTAGACTAATAGTATAAATCAATTTGTGTTAAGCAGCCAACTTGTCTTAAACAGCCAATTTACTCTGTCCCATAGGCTGGCCTCTTAACACAAGTTTGACTGTATTCTATATTAAGGTGTGTGAATGTATGTTTGTCTGTGTGGATGCACGCAAGGAAATAATTTAATAGGACTTACTTTCAGACGTAAATGTGAACGCGCAGACAGACTTAAGGTTGTCATCATCGGTAGCCATGTACGACACAACATAGTCAGTTCCTGGGGATACAGAGCCAGCCAACGAAGAATTTTTTGCCGGCCCAACAATCTGCGTCAAACTGAAATAAATAATACAATTATACATTCATAAACTACGAGCACATTTTGGCATATGACTTAAGCCTTTATCTTCATATATAACTATTTTGATGCATCACATCTTTTATCCCAAAATATATCAAAATGATTAAAAAAGACTACCTTGCATATAAAAGGTTTTACAGATCATATGGACAGTATATATTTGATTGCTATGACACGTTTATTACTGCTATTCACTAAATGTATGGTAATTACATGAGCCATGACATGTTTTCCTTTCCTTTTACAACCAACCTTGTTCTAAGCGATCATAAGTAAAGGAGACAGAAATATGATCCATCAATCTGAACACATCGGGTTTATCAAATGAAAACACCTCTGAAATAATAGGGATGACGCCATATTGTTTCCCGAGAGAATGACGTCACTTTACTTCGTTTTTAAAAATAGATCTTAAATGTGAAATTTTAAAAGTCGTTAAATTTGATTGAGGAAACAACTATACATGTCACAACAACAATTTCGCCATTTGGTATGAGTTACTGATAAAAAATGATTTAAAAGGATGTTGAACACTTCCATACACATTGAACTACTTAACATGCACTCTTAAAAAACGTGTTGATTGCCGGATGCCGATTTACCCGATAAATTGTAACCCTACACTTATATCCGAGATGTATTGCACAGCTCACGGAAATACCCGAGTAGTTCCAATTGATGATCCATAAGTCAACCAACAGCTTTATTTGGACTTGCATCCTGCATTTAGATAGTTATAGTTGGAGCAATTCATACAAGTGGTCGCTTGAAACAAAAAAGATTGTATATGCAAATGAAAGTATTTGCAAATGAAAGAAGATGAAAGTATTTGCAAATGAAGGTTTTTGCAAATGAAAGCAAATCAAAGTATTAGCAAATGAAAGTATTTGCAAATGGAAGCAAATGAAAGTATTTGCAAATGAAAATAAATGAAAGTATTTGTAAATGAAGGTATTTGCAAATGAAAGCAAATGAAAGTATTAGCAAATGGAAGTATTTGCAAATGGAAGCAAATGAAAGTATTTGCAAATCAAAGTAAATGAAAGTATTTGCAAATGAAGCTATTTGCAAATGAAAGCAAATGAAAGTATTTGCAAATGAAAGTAAATGAAAGTATTTGCAAATGAAAGTAAATGAAAGTATTTGAAAATGAAGGTATTTGCAAATGAAAGCAAATGAAAGTATTAGCAAAAGGAAGTATTTGCAAATGGAAGTAAATAAAAGTATTTGCAAATAAAGTAAATAAAAGAATTTGCAAATGAAAGTATTTGCAAATGAAAGTAAATGAAAGAAATTGTAAATGAAAGTATTTGCAAATGAAAGTAAATGAAAGTATTTGCAAATGAAAGTATTTGCAAATGAAAGTAATTAATTTGCAAAAAATTTGCAAATGAGAGTATTTGCAAATGCAAATGAAAGTATTTGCAAATGATGAAAGTATTTGCAAATAAAGTAAATGAAAGGAATTTGCAAATGAAAGTAATTGCAAAAGAAAGTATTTGCAAATGAGAGTATTTGCAAATGAGAGTATTTGCAAATAAAGTAAATGAAAGGAATTGCAAATGAAAGTATTTGCAAATGAAAGTAAATGAAAGAAATTGCAAATGAAAGTATTTGCAAATGAAAGTAAATGAAAGTATTTGCAAATGAAAGTATTTGCAAATGAAAGTAATTGCAAAAGAAAGTATTTGCAAATGAGAGTATTTGCAAATGAGAGTATTTGCAAATAAAGTAAATGAAAGAAATTGCAAATGAAAGTATTTGCAAATGAAAGTAAATGAAAGTATTTGCAAATGATAGTATTTACAAATGAGAGTATTAGCAAATGAAAGTAATTGCAAAATAAAGTATTTGCAAATGAGAGTATTTGCAAATGAGAGTATTTGCAAATAAAGTAAATGAAAGAATTTGCAAAAGAAAGTATTTGCAAATGAAAGTATTTGAAAATGAAAGTAATTGCAAAAGAAAGTAATTGCAAAAGAAATGATTTGCCAATGAGAGTATTTGCAAATGAGAGTATTGCAAAAAAAAGTATTTGAAAATGAAAGTTTTTGCAAATGAAAGTCTTTTGCATTTCGTTTTGTGTGCAGACTTTGAACATTCATAAGGAATTAAATAGCACATACCTTGTAATGTTTCCATCTACATCGTTGGCTGTTGGGTCAGTCCAGGTGTGTACAACATAGGTGAGCCCAAAGTTGGGTACCAACAACTCTGAGGAGGGACAATAACTAAACTCCGGAGGGTGTGAGAGGAGTGAGTCTGAAAATATATCCATTGAATAATAATTAATAAAAATACAACTGGACCGAGTCACACAAAACATTTATGATTTATGAAATGAATACAACTGGACACAGTCACACAATACATTTATGATTTATGAAATGAATACAACTGGACACAGTCACACAATACATTTATGATTTATGAAATGAATACAACTGGACTGAGTCACACAATACATTTATGATTCATGAAATGAATACAACTGGACCGAGTCACACAATACATTTATGATTTATGAAATGAATACAACTGGACACAGTCACACAATACATTTATGATCTATGAAATGAATACAACTGGACACAGTCACACAATACATTTATGATTTATGAAATGAATACAACTGGACACAGTCACACAATACATTTATGATTTATGAAATGAATATAACTGGACACAGTCACACAATACATTTATGATTTATGAAATGAATACAACTGGACACAGTCACACAATACATTTATGATCTATGAAATGAATACAACTGGACACAGTCACACAATACATTTATGATTTATGAAATGAATACAACTGGACACAGTCACACAATACATTTATGATTTATGAAATGAATATAACTGGACACAGTCACACAATACATTTATGATTTATGAAATGAATACAACTGGACCGAGTCACATAAAACATTTATGATCTATGAAATTTATACAACTGGACTCAGTCTTACAATTCATTATGATTTTTGAAATGAATACAACTGGACCCAGTCACACAAGGGATCGTATGATTTCATTTTATTGTTTCATAAACATCAATGTCAAACAGAAATGGGGACCTTAGAAATTTATACATGTAGTGGTAAACAGAGTCTTGTAATTCTAATCATAAAAACTCCTATTTGAGATGCCAAAACATCCCTTTTAATAAGTTTTTAATTTATTGGATTGTTTATATCATGATATAAGCCCTTTAAGTTGAAGTTATCGCTTGTATCACTAGTTATATAACTATAACTGGAAATGAGGTTATTGAACCAAATCACACTTCATGTGTTCATAAACAAAATTAAAAGTTCATAAGAAACATTGAATCAATTCACATTTCCGTAAACAACAAAGCAAACACAGACAGACAGCTCTAGGTTATCTTGGTTAGCAATATTGTTTTCTGTGGATTCCCCGGAGCATCTTATATGAATATGTCCTTTTGAAAGAAGTTTTGAGTGCTAGATTGAAAAGGGTTTACCAAACACTGGTATGAGAAACACTGAAATGATATGTGGTTGACAGTAGATGTAAAACAAAGATGTGAGCATCAGAAAATTGTTAAACTAGCAATTTAAAAGAACCTATCAGTTTTAGAGATTTATATTCCCATTTGGGACAGCAAAATGTCCCTTATGACCTTTTTACTGAACTAACTCTTGCAGCAATCTTAAGGCAGAACAACCATAATCCAGGGTTTTCATCAAGATTTTAAGTAACAGATCCAGGTTGAGATCTAACTGATTCAGACAGACAACCCTCTTTAATCAGACTTTAAAACTTGGCATGAAGTTACATATTCACAGGCCAGATTTTAACGGATGGTTTGCATTCAGCAATCGGTTCCTATTGAAAACCCTGCATAATCCGCTATTATGAAACTCATTTCTTTTGTCAGAATACTTTGGTCGTTCTCAGTATACAATGGTCGGGACTGTAACTTTTTCACACAAATAGTTCTGGCCCAGACAAATGCATACCGACAAAGGAATGAGTTTCAAAATTGTGGATTATTGGTATCATAGCTTAACCAGGAACTTAGATGTGATGTCTCGAAATGTTTGTAAGATAGGACTGATGGGCCTATCTATCTTTCCGACTAAAAAACATTATCTGCTAAATTACTAAACCCATACCCTTATATGGGACAATGCGTCTCATCCAAATCAGGAGCAGAATACTTATTATTATAGTATGTATAAAAAAATGAAGAATAAAAAAATGAAGAATAAAAAAATGAAGAAGAAAAAAGAAAAAGACAAGAAAACTCAAGCAACATTTTCTTAGTAATTTGTATTAAGAAACCTGTGACAAAAGCAATTTAAGAAACCTGTGACAAAAGCAATTTAAATCCTGATCATTGAAGCTTTTCTGTCGCAATTGTTTCTTGAATCACCTTCTGTGGGTTGAAAAATATTTACATGAAGGAAAAGGGGATGCCCATATCATTGCATGACACCATCTACTTGGAATGGTGTCAAACTTCCTTAATGGGTAGATAGATTAACTCTTTCCTTTAACCAGACTGAGTGATTTCCAAAGTAGATGAAGATTATAAAAATAAATGTGACAAAATGATTATATAATAAAGTGACTTAATGCTATTTCCTTGTCATGAAAAAAGTTTACTTCTAATGAATCACCTAATTCTTCAAGGTAATATCCTATCACCTTGTCAATCAATTTCAAAGATTGCTTTTAAGGAATTACCCTGGAGAAAGATACATACCATGTAACATGGTTAAACTTGGTTCTTTGCCAATTATAGATCGCACTATCCTGACAAATTGGAAGTAGGAAACATTGTAATGACGTTAAATCAAAACACTTATACCCATACCCACCCATATTGGAATATGGTACTGGTTCATATTGAATGCAAAACCAGACATCAAATTGAAGTCCAGTCTAACTTTTGTTAAGCAGCCACCCTTTTAAGCAGCCAACCTGCCTTAAACAGCCACTACAAAAAGTCCCATTGTTAGATTTATAGTGTATATCAATTCGTGTTAAGCAGCCAACTTGTCTTAAACAGCCAATTTACTCTGTCCCATAGGCTGGCCTCTTAACACAAGTTTGACTGAAATCAATTTAATTCTTTCTTTGTAAAAATTGGTTAACCCTTATAGTGCTAGGACCGACTTCATTATTATGCAAACAGGTTGGATCCAGGCCAGCTACCAAGTATCTAATCTGTTTGCTACTCTGAGTATCTTTCCTCATCAATATTATGAAGATATTCAAGATTTGGTAAGAAGACGAAGCAAATGTCTATTTTTAGAAAATTTCCCAGCATGCTAAGGGTTAAAAGACCATTTGCGACAAAAATAAAAATAAATCTCATTTTGTCACACAGTTTTATTTTCTAAGTCTGATTAATATGGTGCTACCAAGTGAAGTCCTATCGAAAATGTAATAAATGTTGAATACATACCATCTATTGTATTGTTGCAAAATAAGTTACACTGTTCATTGAAACTGGCGAGCACATCAATAATACTTCTCTTTGATCGAGCTGAAAATGTAAGAAGAATTACATGAATTTACAAGTTTTAAGTATATTTTGTCCTTTACTACAGATCACTAATCAGATAAAAAAAGAAAAAAAACATGTTTCACGTAAAATATGGCCCTGAAAGCTATACTATTCAAGCTTTCAGCGCACAAATTTATACAGGAGACCTTCATATAACCAAAACCAGTTTGCCACTTACTATATAATATCAGTTTGTCAAAACCACTTTCATCCTTTTTATGACATTGATTTTTGGTTAGGAATAAAAATTAAGCCTTAGTACATTGTGGCAATGTCAGCTCATGTACCCGAGCACCCGTGGGTAATATCCCCTCGGGTACCTGGGCAGTAAATTGTTACCCGTCCCAGCTCTAGTGGCATTGTGAGGTCTGTATAATTACATTTTCAGTACCATTGTAGTGTTCTTCAGGGTACCTGGGTAGTCTCAATAATGAGCCATGAACGAAGCTTTCTTAAACATTTGGACATTTAATGTACTTCGAGACCAGAATTCTGGACTATGTACCTGGGTAATTTAAAGTAGTACTCACCCTAGAGAACAACCAACTGAGCAACAGTTACTGCTGAAGCAATGAGATTTCAAAACAGATGACTTAAATGCCCGTTGTTGTTATCTATATATCTCAGAAACAAATAGGTTTGTTTAACAGTGCCGATTCAATTTTGTTTTATTTGGTTTTTGCATCCGTTCAACAATTGTTCAGTTATATTGCAATGCCAAGTTCATTATGGATGGAGAAAAACCCATAGTAACTGTCCAATCGTATCTACTCGGCAATCCCCGTAACAAGTCGGTAGATATACCTCGTAGGCAGTACATGAATACACCAGAAATCCTGGGGTAATTCGCCTTATTTCCGGCGGATAACGCAAAATGCACACAGGTACTAAATATGTATTTAAATACACACAAATTGGTTATATATCACAATTGAATGGGTTTTTTTTTTTTACCCTTTTCATTAAAGATAATCATATCAACACATCTTTGTTTCATATTTTGTCAATCGGCTCTTTTCGGCAATCCCCGGCTTGTGCCGGGGATTTCTGAGTAGATACGATTGCAAACGGACATGCCCTTCGTTGCTGACCTACTTTCAAAAATGGCTTCCCATTACCTCCGAGGTTATTTTACGAAATGGCCGAGGTATTCCGACAATCGGAACTACTCGGGTATTTCCGTGAGCTGTGAAATACACCTCGGATATAAGTGTAGGGTTACACTTTTTCGGGTAAATCGGCATCTGCCAATTAACACATTTTCTAAGCGTGCACGTTAAGTAGTTCAATGTGTATGGAAGTGTTGAACATCCTTTTTAATCACTTTTGATCAGTAACTCATACCAAAAGGAGAACTTGTTGTTGTGACATGTATACTTGTTTCCTCAATCAAATTTAACGACTTTTTGAATTTTACATTCAAGATCTATTCTTAGAAACGAAAGTAAAGTGACGTCATTCTCGCGGGAAACAATATGGCGTCATCCCTATTATTTCAGAGGTGTTTTCATTGGATAAACCCGATGTGTTTAGATTGGTATTCCGAATGAGTAACTGTCATGGATAAGGGCAGGTCAAAACCTCGGGGATCTTTAGTTATCTTAGCGTCAGAACTATGTGATATAATAACAAGGGTTTCAACTCTCGCATGAAAAATCCTACTATCATCCCTACAAAGCCGTCTGCTACTCCATTGACAAATAAAATATTCACCCCAAATACCCTAAAGATCAGTATTTTCCATTCACAATGCCATAAATAAGGGGTCAAAAGTCCCTAAAATTATCATGAATTAAGGTGTCAAGGATAAATTCTAGCTGAGACTCACTAGAGTATTGAACTGAACCATCTAACAGAAAATGCAATCCAGGTCAATCAATAGGGGTCTGTGACTAGGTAGTCATTCTGGGGTCAGTACTATTTAATATACTAGTATATTACATAAATACTGACCCTCAGGATAACTACAGATCCATATGGGTCAAACAAGGCAGTTTGGGTTTAGGGATTATGAGACAAAACTGAAAACTGTTGAAAATAACATTAAACCAAAGACAAACCATAAACAACATACCATGCTGATCTAACACAGATACAGTCCTTAAAATATGAAAGGAAGGAATTGCAAAATAAATTACCCGGGTGCTGTTCAACGAGTTTCAAACTTGTCCATTTATGTTTAACACAGATGATGTCGTCTGTATCTGTTCGGTACGACTGACAAAGCGTGCCTTCTGGAAGTGTACTCTGTCTGGTGACCGTACCGTTACACCAAGCCATGGTGTCCGAAAGTTCGGAGACATCGCAACCCTCGGGTTGCTGCGCTTCGATGAAAAATATCTGGAATTTGAGTGAATCAGATTTATGTCAATATGAAGGATGTTACACAGCATATCAAAGTCTTTCGCCTGCAGTCACTATGTCCATAGGTGAAAGTTGAAGAATTTCGAAAACCTGAAATTTCTAGTTCTTTAACCTGAAAAGGCATGTTTGTTATATCTTTAGATCTATATAGGGACAAAAAGTCTCCAAATCCTGAAAAACAGGAATAATCGTGAACACTTTCCCCCATGCATTTACAATAAGTAAAAATTTATGAAAAATGCTTTTTATGGGTTGTGTGATTTCACGAGGCAACCAAAAAAGTTGTTTTGGGGGAATAAATATATAAATATAAATATGGAAGGGGATATCCTTCACTGCAAGTAAGTAACTGTAATGTGTGTCGGGTCCCTCTCGGAGTAAAGCCATCGTTGGTCACCAATCCAGGTACTAACCACTTAGTATGTTGCTTAACTTCGAGAGAAAGCCAACCACTCTAATGAATCACCCATAAAAGCCGGCTTCCACAGCGAGACTGTAGAAGTAGTATTTATACATAAACCCTATTACCGTCACATTATTATGACTTTCTCATTCATTTTAATTGCATTATTGTTCTTGTAGATTTCACCTTTTGTTCATTTTTTGTTTAAAGAGTCGGCTCTTTAGCTCAGTGGTTATGTCTTGGACTGTCACCCGGGAGTACCGGCATGAATCCTCATAGGGGACATAAAATCAAAAAGTGGATTTTTCCAGCTATGCTTCGTTGCGGACATTGTTCGTAAGATGGGGGCTTGTCCGGGATTGGCCATCGAGCTATTAATTCGTCCGAAATGAACTTACAAGCCGAAATGGCTTATATGTCATCATAAATGATGACTTCTATAAGAGGGGTGTGTTACGTAGCAGCCTCACTCTCTACAGCATAGCAACAATCAATCAGGACAAGATGTAACCTCTGCGTTACTGAGCCGACTCTTTAGCTCAGTGGTTATGTCTTGGACTGTCACCTGGGAGAACCGGGATCGAATCCTCATAGGGGACATAAAATCCAAAAGTGGATTTTTCTAGCTATGCTTCGTTGTGGACATTGTTCGTAAGATCATCTATATTCTTAATGAAAAGTAAACAAGGGTCCACACAGGCCCTCAGTCAATACTAGGAACATTTAACCCTATACCAAATGCCAAATTTTCTACTGTCCCAAATTGAAAGAGATTGCAGACGACATTTTAAACTGTGATGAAATTGAAAACCAATCTTCTGATAAGGCAGAAAACATTGTGTGAAAAGGAGAAATTGCTTATTAAGAGTTTTCCAGAGTCATCCGTAACACACTGGTCAAATGTCGTTATTGTTTGGTAATGGGTTAACCAAGTAAGAATTCTAGAGCTCCAGAAAAGGCTAACCAGATCAGTCTATGTTTTGTGTATGGTAATCCTCCTCTGTGGGAAAAATACAATTAGGATATAGATCATCCAAGGCATTTGCAATGCTTCTCTAGTTATATTGGTTCAGTGCAAACCTTCGTCTTTTATGTCAAGGTGTTAACATTTAGATCTATGTCAAATGTAAATTCAGAGACATAGATAACAGAGATTGGCAACTCCGGAATTATCGCCAAACTCTCGCGTGACGTGAGGTTCTGCGAGATAGGAAAGTGCGTACCTGTTTATCCGTTGACACGGGAGATGTCAAGCGAAAATGATACTTCTTTATTACATTAAATAGCTATGTTTTGGTTATCTGATTGGTTATCTGAAACAACTTCTGGACATTTTGTTTTATTTTCATTTTATTAAATTGATTTTATGTTAAAAACAAAACAAAAAGTTCCAGTAGGCCTTCTTTTTCAATGACAGGCTTGATTACCATGCAATTCAGAATTGTACTTATAACGACAATGTCTTTCAAGCAAAGGTTTGAATAATATTTTGTAATAAATCAAGTGACTCTATTTAGTTGCAGTTAATAACAAAAGCATGAACTTTCCACTAAGACAAGATAGTTTTCATTAATATTAAAAGATTGCTTTCTCACTTCATTTCATTTATTCTGTGTCGTAAAACTGTTTACAGTGCTCATTTTGTCAAAACAAAACACATTTTTCATCATGACATTATTTCAAGCCAAATGCTTCAATTCAAGAAAATTAAAAGTATTTTATGATGTTAAAATGCATGTGATGAGAATTTTTGTAAAAGTGGTTTTAGTAAACGAAAGGACACGTAAGAAAAAACTGACGTGCAAAGTTTTTCAATACACCTTTTACCGCAGATTCCTCTAATATTGATTGCAAATCAATAAGTACATAGTTATTCTTAAACACGTAAGGGTCTGGTCTTATCATGCTGCTGACCGAAATGATTTTAGAAAAAAGAAATGTGAGCTTTTTTGATGTTAAGCTAAAGCAAATAGTGTGTCTTGCACCTTCGTTTTTATTATCATTTCTCAACGAGAAATTAAGTCAAAGCATACTACTTTTAAAACCAGACAGACGCTTTAAACAGAACAAATCCTCCCTATTTTGTTTTCGGGATCTTTAGGTCATTGAATTTGAATGAGGTGTCAGAGAGTGGACACAGGGTTAGCGCCACACACTTCTTGTGTAATCGCCCTAGCATCAATAAGGTTTTATGACATCAAACTACATATTTTATGGGGTGGCAATTTACAATCATAGCCTGTATTGTCCACTACCATGATTGACTCTATCACCCTTCGTTCTTCAAATGACACATTTCACTTGACATATTTGCAAGCGATCGGAATTAAGAAGAAGTATGACGAAAAAGGAAATATCGTGGTGTTTCTGATTAAGAAGATCTATCCATTCTCTTTTGTCCATTAATTGAATGGATTTTCTTCTTCTTATATAGGAATATCACTTTGAAAATACGAGAAACTATAGAACTTAGTCAGCATTTAATACAGGAT